>CM026213.1:7066899-7626899 GCA_014839995.1 Xenentodon cancila | reverse complement strand
TTTCTCTCATTCCCTATATCTCTTTTTTTCCCCATCCACAGAACATCCTCGGCCCTTCACCCCACCCTTAAACCTATCCATCCGTCTATCTTTCCATCCATCCCTTCCTCTTGTTGTGTAAAACCAGCTGCTCCATGTGCTCTCTCCTGGGTCAGTGAGCTTAGTGCTGAGGAGGAAGAAGATAAATCCATCTGAGCATGTTTCATGGAGACGTAAAAACACATGCAGAGCTGAAAAAAGGGAGAAAAGGGGTCAACGCTTTTAGACATTTGGGGACTGAGGAGACACAGGGCAGGAGGACGAGTGTTGATAAATAGGAAAAAGAGGACTGGGAGCCCAAAGTCAAACGTTAGGAGATCTGTGGAAGTGGGGAAGGTTTGATCAGTGTCCTGTATGTGATGCTGACCTCACACCTAAAGATTTTACAAGGAGTCTCAAGGTTGCAGGTACATTTACAGTTTGTTTATAAAACACTCCTTTGGTTTTCTTCCACTTCAAACGTTTCTGGATTTTTTAAATCTTGTATTAATGGGAGGCAGGCAGCACTCTAGCAGGCCACTGACATGGGGCCTCTGTCTAAGCTGAGTCCTGACTGGGTGACCCAGAGAGGGCGGTACCACTGCAGAGCTCCAGCCAAAAAGGAAGAAGCATGAAAAAGGCAAGGAAATATGGGCTAAAGACCCAAATCAGAATCAGAAATGCTTCATTGCCAGGTACAGTAAAGAACATTTTACAAGACGGCGTCAGGTGGAATCAGAGTAAAAAAGCTAAAAGTGAAAAAAGGGCAAAAGTCGGAGAAAGGTTAGTCATTTCCATCATTCATAACTCTTGTATGGATTAATACTTGGATTAATACCTAATACTTTAGAGCATCAGTGTCTGTAGCACTTACCCCAGACACCTCCTGGAGATTTCTCACCCAGCGTCTCGGGATGATCAACGAATGAGGCATTTTAAGTTTCATTCATCCATGCGATACATACCATCTTAAAAAATGCAGATTGTTTCATATTGTAACTGGTTAAAAATGATGAAGCCATGTAGTTTTACATGCAGTCTAGTGTTCTTAAATGTTTTTGCTGCTGCAGCTGCTGCTGTTGATTTCACCATCCCCTCCAGAAACTTTAATCAAACAATCACAGATCTCTGTTCTGCTGACACCAGTTTCCATAGCATTGCTCTCATTTCTTTAAATATATATATATATATATATATATATATATATATATATATATATATATATATATATATATATATATATATATATATATATATATATATATATATATATATATATATATATATATATATTTAATAATTCTTGGTGTACAGGGGGACTGGGGGGAAGGTGAATCTTCAATCCTTGAGGGAGGATTTCTTCTTGGACTGTAGCTGGTGGGTGGAATTGTGCATTGATGCTGCCTGACAAAATGTTCAAAATTTAGTACATAGGGCTGATGTCTATATTTTTTGTGTCACAAAATCCCAAAACAAGATATCTGCTAAATCCCTGTCCGTCTCTCAGTAAGTCTTTTCTATCCTGCCCTGTCTGTGGCTCTGAGCCTCAAGCCTATTGATTCATATAGATGATGTAAATCTTCAGTAGCATCACACCAGCAGAGTTTTATTTATTTAAAAAATGTTGTTTTTTTTTTAACTTAGTGCTGGTCCCTGTAGTCTTTAGCAAAACTTACTTGCACAGTGTTATTACAATTTACTATTTGCTTCCATTTCATTTGCCTCTATTTTTTAACCTCCGTTTTATTCAGAAACGGATTGTAGGAGGGTTTGTTTTCCTGAACTTCTTCCACAGGTTTTCAAAAGTTCTAACTTTCAGATAACTGTGTGGATTTTCAAAATAACAACCCCCAGATTATTAAGATAAACAACTGAGTATAGATTAAAGTATTCAAATGCTGCTTTTCCTGGCGAAGGTTTTTGTCCAGGTGTGCTCTCCTCCCAGCCGTCAGTGTTTTCCTGCCTCGTCATCGGATCTAACCTTTGCTCCGGTTTAATCAGGTAAAGTAAGTGCTCCTGTAATCCACTGTTTGCAGCCGAGCTATGGCAAGATACATGCGAGTGTGTATGACTGTGGTCTTGAAGAGATTGGAGTGGCCTTGAGGTCAGAGGTCATATAAACACAGCTGGCACTCTCCTCCTGGCTGGCTTAGAGAGGCGGTTTTCTCCTCTTTCACCCTCCCTTCTCTTCCTTATCTCTTGCTTCCTCATCTGCATCGGTCCTATTTTTTTTCTATTTAGATTTTTATGGACAGGAAAGTCAGGGCAGATGACAAAGAAATGTAACAAAAGTGTGCAGGAAAACCAAGGGTTGGCCATCGAGTGAAAGATGAGTAAGGGGTAAAAATAAACTACAAAACTAAAAAGAAATAGAAGGTAAGAGGTAGGAAAGAAGATTGGATATAAGCAGGAAATAAGAGGCAAAAAAAGGCTGTTGAACTAAAAGAAAAGACACCGTCTTTTTATGCTCTTCGGCACAGCTGTTGTATTTTCGTGTCTCCGTCTCTTCATCACGTCTGTTCAGGATGGAATGTTCCCTCAATTTCCAGATCCTTCCCATCTCCACTTTGTTGTCAATAAATCAGTCTTTGCTTCTCTCTGTCTCATCTGGTCCTGGCCTGGCCTTTCATCTGTGACCTTGTCGGAGATCTATCTACACTATGTGGCACCATGTCTGATTGCTGAACATCTCCTTCAAAATCCTCGGCGGTAATGTGCTGCTGTAACAGCTTTCACAGCACCGGCAAGCCTTTTCCACAGGGAGTTAAGATTTGATGAACTAGGCCACTGATGTTTATTTTGAATAAGGCTGAAAATAGAAATATTGGCACTTGGTCACAGCTCTGCAGGAGACAGGATGGCTACATACTTAAATGTGTTCCCCCCTACAACATCCTGATCGTCTTATTGCAATGCCAAACTCTGCTGCTTGGGTCCCGGCATTCATGTTAATGCACACACACATGTTACCTTTGTAAACACTACCTGAGTTCATATACGGCCCCTTCCTGAGAACAGTTTCTGCTTGATGGCGGAGGCCTCTTTAAGCAGCATATTGCTTCCCAATAATCGTGCCAGACCTTTGATGAATATGACAGAGTTCAAATTGTTAACGTGGCTTCCAAATTCCCCAGATATCGATTTGATCAAGCATCTGTGGGATGTGCTGGAACACAGTTCAGATCCATCGGGGCCCCACCTCACAACTGACAGGACTTAAAGGATCTGCTGCTAACCTCTTGGTGCCTGATACCAGAGGACACCCTTAGAGGTCTGGTGGATTCCATGCCTCCACAGATCAGAGCCACTCTGGAGGCGGGGGCAGGTGGTTTTAATGTTCTACATATCTTTAGCGTGGGCTACAGTTCTTCCTTTCGGAAATTATGTCTTTTGCATTGTAACTTTTTTTGAGATAAGACTTATTTGAAGCATATTTAGCTGTAGGCTATTATTAGGTCTTTTGGAGGGGGGTATGTTTCATCATATGATGCATCCAGAACCTACTCTCTATGGCTTTTTCATATTAATAATATCATTGCTTGACAGTTATGTGATTTTTTTTTTTTTTTTTTTTACGTCCAACAGTCACTGAGTTATTTCAGTCAAGGTCAGTCATGATCATCCTCTCCTGACCTCAAGAATCCATTAGAAACTCATCTTTTTCAAGATTGCCTTTTCTCCAAACACTTTTAGCTTCATGTCACACCTAACTTCTACATGCTTTGCACATATCTTCCTTTTGCTCTCTAACCTTTAAATTGATTGAGTAGGTAATGGAGGCATACCGTTAAAAATAAAACAGATTTTCTGTGCTTTAAAATATATTTTTGGATGTCTGGAGTGACCTCTTACTCAAAAACAGTAAGATATCACAACTTTGGCACTCAGTTTTGGGCTGCCTGTCATCAACTGAGCTTCTTAGATTCCCAGGGTTATGTGTTTAACGTAGTTTTACAGCTTTTCCATCTGTATTTCCATCATGTTGCACCTGTAGCAGGTGGTGCAAAGATGTAACACAAATTTTAAAAGACGTATGCAATTCAGACAAGAGGGGTGGAGTCAGGTCTAGTGTCTGACTCCACCCCATAAAATCCAGCTGCTGTAAAAACATGGTTGAAAAAGGAGCTGTTGTACAGTATCTAAGTGGTATTTTAGTCTAAATGTGTCCCAGACACACAGTCAGACATCAGGAAACTGTATCAGTTAAAAGAAACAAAATAAAACAAAAAAAACAGAATATGTTTACACTATTGTTTCTGTGCTGAAACTTGACTACTGTCCCTCCCACTGTCGCTGTGGATAAATACATTTGCTTATCGACTAAATAGAAATGGCATGAGGATGCTGTTGAGCCTGAATGGCCAGCTGCTTAGTGGTCAACATCGTTCAATTATGGTTTCGTGTGTGTGCGTTAGATGGCTGATCAAAATTTGAGTATATAACAACAGAAAACAAAGAACCTCTGTGAAACCATATGTTCAGGAGCATAAACGTCGTGGCAGTTAAAGGTTAGCCAAAGGTTACGCTTTCCATGGGAAAGGGAAATCTGGGAAATTTATTGTTGATGTGCTCTGAATGACGGATGCATGTGTGGGTGTAATGTTGTAATTGTGCGCTTACATTGCTACACTAGGTGTGCACTAATTTCTCTTCCTCAGGGCGTTTTCAACATTTGTCTTAATGAATTACGGCTTTTTTGTCAGCTTTTCAAACACTACTGTTTTTTTAAGCAAACAGGATGCTTTTTATTCATTTTTTGGGCTTTTGTTTCTGGAGGTGTGCCTCGCCACTTTTCCGATTTGCACCAGGTGGGCTGTGTTACTGCCCACCTGTCTTGCCTCTGCTTGCAGATCTTATTCCATTGTTTTATGCAGATGTCAGCATACTGTACTCAGAAACACAGCCTGATTAATTCATGCTCACCCATCCCCTTCGGCTAAATTCACACCTCCACCATTGACTGTCTGCAACCAGCTCTACCAGCTTGATAGGAAAACTAACCTGCTTCAAGGTACGCTGATCCATCAGCGTTGCATGCAAAGAAACTGCCTGCCCCTGACAAGAGGCCACAGCTGTTAAATCAGAGACATCTTCATCATTGTCTTCATGTTACAGATGGATAGCGGCGCTGACAGACGAGCAGAATAAATTGGTGGGGATATCAAGGAAAGACAAGCCTACGTTTCAACTTTTTTTCTTTGTCATTTTGCAACCTTTACAAGGTGTATTTTTATTCAAATAAAGTGGGGGGAGGGAGACCGCTGGCTTCATGAATATGTTTTGCGACAGAGACAGAATGCAAAGCAAAAAGCAGTTTTCAGTTTACACAAGAAGACGTTTCCCTCTGCATAGCTTGGCTGTGTGGATTTACGCTCATTTGAAACTCATGAATTGTCCTGCTATGTAAGGACCCACAAACTTTGATATATTTTAGAAATTAACTGTACAGAGTCATGTTTAAATGAATGACACAGTCACTAGTAAGCCGGTTTATGCGTCAACTTGGTGCCAGCTCTACATTTTTAATGGATTTGCCGATGCGGTTCATGAAATTTGGGGAAAAGTGATCTATTGAACACTGACCAGGTGTATTTCCTAAGAAAGGAAAGTTGTGACTCATCAGCTATAAATCATACACACCATATATATATCTTTTTAAATTTTTTTATATTTATATATATTTTTCTCAAGTATTTGCATTGCCAAATCTGCTGTGGTTAATGTGAAAATTTACAAGCAACATTTCAAATTTGACACGTCCTAATTCTTTCTGTAAATGTGTATTTATTTGCTTTTATAACTTTAAAAGGAAACCCGCACAAGTGGGTGCATGATGTGCTGGTGTGTGCCACTGTCAAATTTGATTTAACTCTCTAACCCCTAATATTAAATCATTCAGGACAGTCTTCTGACCACCGCTCTGCACGGGACTGCATGCTGTGAGTGTTGCATGATGAAATTACCAGCGCACACTGCCAGTTTTGTACTTCAGATTCTATGATAGAAGAAACATTCACGGAACAGCATAACATGAAGGACCAGCTGGAAATACCTTTACATATTTTAACCGTGACACTTTCAAATACATCCTCACGTGCAATTTCAATACACATTTTTCAGTTCTGGTACTGGTCAAACGCCGTTATTGGTGAGTTATAGTCCCCAACTCAGTCCGTTGGGACACTTTCTGTAAAAGAGGGCAGGCAGTATATTAAGTCTGATTTCCATAAGCCCAGTTTTAAATTGGTGGTACTTTAACCAAAACCTGAAGGTAGCATAGGGCAGAGTGGAGCCAGAGAGATCAGGAAGATATATGGTGACATCAAAGCTGTTCTTTGCACCTCACAAAACCCTGAAAGAATTAGAAAATAACAACTTAGGGGGGAAGAGGCCATGGGAAATCGCTCCCCGTCCTTTAGGTCATGTCTGTTTGTGTCTTGTACCTTTTACATCTTGTCATTCTGTCATTGTGAACAGTGACAAATTAAATGTGTACATATAATAGTGTACTTTTTGTATAAATTGAACCCTGTATATCTGTACCTTGTATATCATAGGTCATATGATAAAAATAACATCACAAAGATGGAGGTTTCCTTGATTAAAAGTGAAAAAGATGAGCAAAGGTTAAATCTGTGGCTTTGTGAGCTAAAATGTATGCCTTATAATCAAATCACCTTGTACATTGTTGAAAGCCTGTAATTTTCAACAATTATGTTTACTTTCAGGAATTTGGTAACTGGTATTATCTAAATATTTTTGAAAACTACTAAAAGTCTACTAAAAAGTCTACTAAAAACATCCTCACCGTAAATTATGTTCAGCTTGATTTTTGTTGTTCTTTGATGTGCATTTTGTTAGATAACCGTTTCTCCGTTTTATTATTAACTAAAGTTCATCTTTTGACACGGCGTCATTCCACCTCGATCAGTAAAGTCACATAAGTCACATATTCCTTTTGTACAATTTTACACAATTAACATCTCAGTTTCTCAAGAACTAAAAAGCACAATTAAAACATTTACCTCTGTTTATTTAAAAACATTTTTAAAGATTTTAATTGCATTTGTTTATTTTTTTGTCTTTCTTTATAAAAAAAATAATATATATACACTATTGACTAATAGTATATCTCTGTTAAAATGTATGGCGTACTGTGAGTATGGTGTTTTGGTAGAGTTCATGCCTTAAAATTATTTGAATAATATTTGTATGATAATTGTTACCACCTTCCCGAAAGTGAAGACAGTATTTGGTTGCCTGTCGTTGCAATTATAATCTGTTTATATTATTCTAGGTCAGTTGATTATATGTAATAGATTTTAGCGTTGCAAAGCCACACATGTTACCTATTTTACATTCTGAAGGACATTCTGAGTTTCATCATGTTGACGTTAGCCTATTGTAACACTGGAATAAACACTATTATTAACATCTGAACATACAAGGCCTGATGTTGCTCCCTGTGTGTCCTTTTTTACCTGCTTGCTCTTCTTTTGACAGTTGGTATGAGGTGCTTGCGTTAACACGGTACGTGGTGTTTTCTGTTTTAGCCAGACATCTTCACTTTAAGTTCATTTGTCTTTAGTACTTCACACTGAATTAGAATAAGATTTCTAACTGTAAAATGATGGAAATGGAAATAACCAGACTGAGGGGCAGCGACAATGGCGCCTCTAAGATCATAGCTGATGTCTTTCATCTTTGACATTGTGTTAACATGTGGCCACATTCTTCAGACCAGCAATCTGCCAAAAATTCTCCTCTGATTGCACTTGATTATAATCACATAATTAAGTGCATTTGACTTGCAAAATCTAGCTGCTACTTATGTGAAAGAGAAAAACAGCTTTGCTGGGAGTATCTTCAGGCTCTTTGTCTTCTGCCCATATGACACTTGAAAATGCCTCTGATGAAATAAAAAAAATCTGGATCTATGTCATTGCAATATACACTACATGGCCAAAAGTATTGGCTCAGCTGCCTTGACTCACATATGAACTTAACTGACCTCCCATTCCTGATCCATAGGGTTCAACATGACGTCGGTCCAGCCTTTGCAGCTATAACGGCGTCAACTCTTCTGGGAAGTCTGTCCACAAGGTTTAGGAGTGTGTCTATGGAAATTTTTGACCATTCTTCGTATATATATATATATATATATATATATATATATATATATATATATATATATATATATATATATATATATATATATATATATATATGTGTGTGTGTGTGTGTGTGTGTCACTGAAGAATGGTAACCTGTGACCTCCTCAGTGAACCTGAATGTATTCAACAGGATATACTTCCTGTGCCAAGAGATGTTACCCGCAAGATGTTATTCCCCACCACACACGCTATAATTAAAACCCATTTATATAGCAGTATCATTAGCTCTGCCCTTCCCTTCCTGCTTTTGATGTTACACTTTTCAGACTTCACAGAAGCGTGAGTGTGTGTGACTTGCTTCTGCTTAGGTTGGCTTTTCTTTCCTAAAGAGAAAATTGCTTGTGATTAAAGAGATGTTTCATGCTGCCATTTAGTAACCCTGGCACCCTAATATAAACAGAAATGATCAAATATTTACTGTTGGAGAAGTCATATCTGATAATCAGATAAACATCTTCTTCTTAGAACCCTGAAGTTGGAGTGTCGAGCCGAATCGTCTGTTTTGATATATTTCATAACAATTCAATTCAATTCTATTTTATTTTTATAGCGTCTGTTACAATACAAGTTGTCTCTAGGCGCTTTCCAGAGACCCAGAACATGACCCCCGATCAAATATGACATAAACAGCAGGTAAAAACTCCCCTAGTGGGAGATGTTTTAAGTCAACTCCAATTTTAAAACTTTGAGATAACACAAGTAACCTTTTGTTGACAAGGGCTGAGGAAATGTCAGTCAGGGAAGCATTCAGATTTGTAGGGTTCTGTGACGTCGTGGACCCAGTTTAGAGTCAAAAGGTGTTTTTACGTTGGCGGATACCCCGTGTTAAACCCCGGATTTAACATGTTAAGTGATGCGGGGCGGCGTGTCGAGCTGTCCCCTCGAAAGACTCGCCTTGGAGAGTAGACTTAATCGCAGGTCAGGTCTAACGTAAACAGAACTAATGTGGGTTGGCAAGTCGTGGGATGGATTAGTTGATTACATAACCTGAGTACAACCCATCAAGGGTGTTTTTTTTTTTCTGAAATGAGGAAACAGCTAATGAGACTATTGACAGCAGGAGGTCACAGATCTTTGCAAGATGAGTAACTGGGAACACAAGGAGACCTGCAAGCTACTCAGCCTCAGAGCTGAGGACGCCATAAACCGGCACATGTCCGGAACCACAAAGGATGGTCCATTTTTTTCAACAACTGGCCACAAAAATGACAAACCGGGGCTTTGCAGAAGCAAAATCCAGCCAAAAAAATCTCATCCGAATGTTCAATCGTCCTCGTTTTGAAAATACACCCGTCTCACGACGTATTTCATCCTACTAATATGGGGATAACAGGTCATTCTACACGCCCACGCACCTTTATGTTACACGGATAACGCTTTCCGACTCGCCTTCCCTCCGCTTAACTCACCTTCAGGCACGGGGTGGCAAATAACACGCCTTGCGTTTACATTACCAACGCGCGTTAAACACGTATTCCAGCGATGTTAGCAGGATCCAACTTAAAAACACCTAAAGTATCATGCCCCCTAAAGCCAGCTGCTAGGAACACAGTAGTACAGCCATGGGTGAAACAGGAGCAGTTGTACTGTTGTGATTTATTGCACACATTTCACTAAGATCTCAGGAGATTGTCTCAACTTTTATAAAAAAAAAAAAAATAAAATAAAAGGTAATATTGTAGCTCCTTTAAAACTCCTTTTGCAAAGCCTCAGATGGAGTCAAACCACTTTTGTCGATTATATGTATCTCAGAGCGTTTTTGACTGTTTACTAAACTTTACCCGTGAACTGTTTGTGCAAACTATCACTTTTTCAGCTGCTTCCACTAAATGCCACAACAACTGATGCATTGAACTGAATCTGTTTCTATTTTTTTGTTGTTTTTTTTTTGTTTTTGAGACATGCATTTAAAATACATATTTTCTGAAACACAAACTTTCTTCACCTCATGTTTAATAATATATTCTGGGATGTTGTGAATGATTGCGGAGTAAATCCTGGGAGGATACAGGCGTGACAGCGACACCACTGTTTTGACTCAATTTTAAGGTAATGTCCCACCTGAATTATTCAAGATGTGGGAACTGAATTCATTGCAAAAATCCACAGGATGAGCCTCTTATAAGATGTGATGGAAAAAAATAAAGAAACAAAGAATCGATGGAATTTCTTTTTATGTAAAGTAAAGACATAGAGAGTTTAAGACTGAATACAATATGAAAAAGAAAACAAAAAAAAGACAGCAGGAGCGTGAGAACCTCCCTTGGACTTACTGTAAGTCCTCACCATCTATCTAAGCCTAATGCCAGTGCCTTAGTGACCCTCATTTAGCCCGTTAGGAGCCGCCCAGGTAAAAATATGTGGTTGAAATGGAAGCAGGAGAGTAAAGATGTGCAGGCTAAAGTAGGGATTGGTTGGATTTGGTGCAGCAGATGTAATCCTGTCTCTCTGCTGCCTGGGATTCGACCTCTGTTTATAAGCATATGTGCTGAGATTTGCTTCAAGACCTGGAGCTCCTGCATCTTTGAATTTGTAGCATGAAGCCATGTTTCCAATTTGCTTGGAAAGGTGACACAGTGTGTTTCGGAAGAACGAGTACACACCCACGCCTCTGTTGAATCCTTCTAACCCCCTTTGGGAAGATGACCGCTCATTTTGGTTTTCTTCATTGCTTCAGGTTCCCAGATGTGTGTTTCAAGTGGGAGCAGAAAACACTCTGCCTCACTATTTTAGCGGCCTTCACACAGGCTTCACACACAAAGCACAGACAAAAGTCTGAGCTTACACCTGTAAACGTGCCTCACTGAAACTGCATATTGTAATCCTGTGAGCCTCCACAATCCACCACTACAAAGGGAATTGATGATAGGGTATTAAGGCAGTATAGTAAATATGGGCCACCCTTAGAAGTGCCTGAGATGATATATGAACTCTGTTTCCCTAAATGCAACTGTATCAACACTGAGCTGCTTTTTAGTTTGTAATTAGATGATGGATTTTTAGATCAATCACTGGATGAAACTACAGTGTGATTATGCTTCTTTGTCTAGATTTGAACAACTTAAAGAATAATTAGTGTTTAGCCAAAATTGTTTTGATCCATTTTTCTTGCAGAGTATCATTAAGATTATAATGCCCTGCAAAATCCACATACTTAAAAAATGCAGTATTGATGCCAGTATTCACTCTTAATACCCGCTAATCATGTCCCATAGCTTTTGAAAATATGGGTTGTTGCAGGGTGATTATTACCAGCGTCAACGTATAATGTCTCATAAAAGCTGATTTCCAAAAAAAGAGAAGAATATTTGTGATGATAAACCTCAATTTCAGTAAACCAGATTTTCTTTTTTGTGTTTCTACACTGAGAAATTGATCTGTTTAAAAAAATGTAAACAGATTTGGAATATGTTCCAAAAAGGTTTGTTTTTTTTAAATCAATAAAAGTTAAATTGGGAGAAGCAAAGAAAGACAGATAAGTTTATTTAATAAACTAGGAATACCATTCTGGAAGACTATACGATGAACAGATTAGTTTGTGACAGGTGAAGATATCAGACCTGGGTATAAAGTCTTATTATTTCTAAGCCACAGCGGTTACTAGTACATCACTTTGTCCCAAACTTCATCAGAGATTAATTAGTCATTCAAGAAAAAAATCATCTCAGCGCAAAATCGTAAAGACCTAAGGCCTTATTTTGTCCTTGTTCCTCGAAAATCTCACAGTAAAAGTCGAGGCTGAAACCCACTGTTACATGTTACATCAGTGCACGTAAAACCGTCACGCTCAAGGAAAATCCCTGTGCCTAACTTTTATGGACAGAATTTGTAAGTGCAGCCAAGGAGCAGAGAATTTCCAGTTAGTTGGTGTCAGGATTTCCTCTCTACTTTTTGCAGATGATGTGGTTCTGCAGCATTGAGAAGGGACCTTCTGCTCTGACTGTAGAGGTTCGCAGCCAAGTGTGGACTTGCAGGAATGGGGATTGGCACTGTCAAATCTGAAAGCATGGTTCTCCATCAGAAAAGGGTGGAATAAGAAGTCATGGGAGGTTCTGCCTCAAGTGGAGGAGTTGAAGTATCGCTGGGTCTTGTTCATGAGTGAGGGAAGAGTGGACCAGGACATTGACATGGGAATGGGTGAGGTGTCTGCAGGAGTACAGACTCTGCACCACTCTGTTGATTCTCTCCTCTGTGGTGAGAGAGAGAGCTGAACCGAAAGGTGAGATCAGCTGATATATGTTTCTACCATAATCTGTGGTCATGAATTGTAGGATATACCAAAACAGTGAGATCACACACAGAAGCAGCTGAAATGAATGTCCCCTATAGGGTTGCTGGACTCTCCCCTAACAGGATGAGGAGTTCATTTATCCCAAAGGGATTTGGATCAGAGTGGATGCTCCTCCACATCAAGAGGAACACAGGCACCAGTTTGGATGTTTCCTGGACGCCACCCTGGGTAGGTGTTTCAGGGAGGCCTTGGACATGCTGACATTTCTCAGGTGACCTGGGAACTCCTTGGTGTTCTCTTATGGATGGATTTAAACAGTCTGTTGCTGCATGGATAAATCTAGCCTGAAACTGTGCAACACCAGAAGGAAGCCATATGTCAACTACACAACAAACACGCTGCCAACTTCTGTGGGCATCTGCTTACTTGAGATGGACAGAAATGAAGTGGACTTGTGTTCTGTAGTCAGATGAGTCCAGCTGAGTTTGTTCACTGGGTTCAGGAGGACTCATATGGATAAAACTGTTAATGTAGGGGCATTTGTTAGAAATTTGGTGTGACATATGTAAAGAACAAGGCAGGAGGACATTACTCAACCTCATAAAGGAACGATGATGGAACATAATGGCAAATGTCTCTCTCCCTACTTTGAGTCACATCCTTGATCTTATTTCTTTTTTTTTAATACACTAGACATGGTCAGTGAAGACACTGCAAATGATTTATTTTGTAAACTGATTAACAAATTACAGACTTATTTAATTAGCATCTGTCCTGGCTTCACTGCTTATGTAACTGAGCGCTGCTGCACTCAGCAGGGCAGCAAAACTTTAAGGCTTACAGGAAGTTGTTTGGCTTTGAGAGTGGATTTTTTAAAGATCAACAACTGCTCATTCTTATCCTTCTTCCTTAGGAAAAGTTACATTGCACCACAGACATAAATAAAAAAAAAAACGTCTCTTACATTCACACGATGGTAACTTCAAACCACCCTTGCTGAATCTTCCAACAACAAGACAGAAATAACTTCCTTTACTTTTTTTAGGAGGGGTTCAGCACCTTCGAATGGCTGCTAAATTGGAGTTACATAAAAACAATGGAGGCTTCACTTGATGCCATCACAGCCTCAAGTCAAATGTTTCGCCTGTTTGTCACACAGCAACAGTGACGGCGGATTGGCCTCAAAACGCACACACACACACACACACACACACACACGCACGCACGCACGCACGCACGCACGCACGCCCGCACACACTGCACAGAAACACATGCGGCATGCTCAGTGACAAACTGCAGGTAACGAGGCATGTGCATACAAAACGGTGGGCCTGACAAACATGCACACATCCTGCCACAATTAGAGTGTCAAAGTGTCAGGAGCATTTGAATAGCTGCAGTAAAAACAGTCGAGACGGGGCTTCGGTGCAATGCAAGACTGACACTCTTAACCTGCCTCCATCAACACACGAGCCGCCGCACTGGCAGAGCAACAATTCTCTCACGGAGCTAGTCAAAACAAAGTGCAGCGTTCACACACTCTGCACCGGCCACACAGCAGCAGGCCTTTACGCACAACGCTTGTTTGTTGAAGCCACACAGAGTGCGCAAAAACAATACGCTGTTCTCATGACATCCAAAGACCCTCAGAATCCAGCTGAAAGACATTATTTCCTATTGATTTCACCTGTTAAATCCACTTCCAACATGAAGGGAAGGAGGCAGAAAACACAGCTTACGAGAGGATTTTTGAAGCCCTAAGAAGATTTGGATGCTGACTTTGAAAAGGCTGCAGCTCAATATTGGAGAGATCATCTAAACAGTTTGTAAATTCTCAGTGAAGAGAGCTGCGGTTTTCAAAAGTCTGAACTAAGAATCACAGATGAGACAATGAGAGATACAATTTGGCTGTTTCCATCATTTAGAGACTGTAATGTAATTAGAAACAATAGCTGCACAGTGCTATCAAAGCATTTTGAATTCTCCTCAAGTGTAGAGTACAAAGTATTAAGTTTCATGGTGTAAAATCCAGGTAAACTATCTTTATTAAGCCTATTGTATGTAATCATACTGTACAGAAAACAAAAAATCTTATATGGAAGGTGTGAGCTTACATTTTATCTACACATCACTTTAAAAATACTTTAACAGAAGCCTGACTAACTGACAGCGCGCATGATTTCTCCTCTGATTGATAGGGACATTTTACACCTTGCCTGTGTTTACATGACGGTGGAAGGTGTAAATGAAGCATGCTGGTGAATGTTTTATGGCTCTATATCTCTTTTGGTGAGCTGCATGTGGTAAACTGCACACTGCTTGGATGTAATGAGGGCTGATGATAGCCCGGGCTTGTCAGAAGAGGGTAATGGGGGTTAGGAAAGCTTTGCACAAAGATCTTACACCAGTGAAAAGGGGTGTGACTGTGTAGGATGCCGCAGAGTTTAATTGCTGATAGGCCTCCAAATTCAAGCATGTTGATATATGCCTGTGATTTGAATGGTTATAACATGTTTGCATTGCAGCTCTTGTGTTATTAATTGACACAGTAATGTGGCTTTGTCATCTGTGCGGTGTACTTTTAAGTTTCTATGATTCTGCAAAAGGTAAAAAAATAAATCAAGCTGAAGTTCTTGAAAAGCCCAGTTGTTTTGGAGAGTCTGATCAAAAAGTTCCAAGCATTTTAAAGGTATAGTTTAGTTTCTTTTAAAAGGGTTCACATAACTTTCTTTACCAAAGTTCAGTTCATTATCTGTATAGCAGAATGTGGCCAGCATGATCCCAATTTGGAAAAAAACAGGTACAAGTACTAAAACAAAATTAAAAATGTCTTTACTTTGGTATTTAAAATGATTGGCTTGGATTAAAACCCATATGTTACAACACCAAAGTCACAAAACAACACAAACAAACTTAATGACCTAGGAAGCGGTAGACCAACAGAAAACTGCAGTGTTTTGCAACGGAAAGTATTTGGCTCTGCCAAGGGAGTCTGGCGGCTTTAAACAGAGGATGCATAGACGTCATGGCTTCAGTTGGGGTTTCTATATATCTTTTAAACTCCATGCAGTGTTTAGAACATTTTAACTTTGCTTCATTTCCAGAAAAGGTCATATTTTGTGTTGTATCCCTGTGGTATTTTGATGACATGTCACAGAATTTCATCAAGACCTTCAGGACATTCTCTCAGCTTTTTAAAAAGAGTCATGAGATGATGATGTTTCAGATGTTGCAGATTCAATTGCCTGAAACACCTACAATGTCAATTTAATACTGCACTCAAGCTTATAGTTACTTTCAATTTGTATAAATACATAATTTGTGCAAACTTTAACTAAGAAAATATGAACCCCGGGTATGTTACCAAGAGTCTGTGATGTTTTACAGTGCAGGGCAGAAATTAGGTAAATCACCTTTTAGACACTATCATGGCCAGCATTAGTATTCTGTTCAAGCCATGGGTCATTGCCCTGCAGTAATTTAGTACTTAACCATCATTACCTCGCAGAAAATGCTTCCTGTAAAGCGACGGGGATGATTTCGATCTACATCGTGTTGAGCTTAGGTGGAGGAGATGAAGGACAGTGTAATTATCACAGAAGATTTTCCCTCAAGTCCTCCTCGCTGTCTCTCTCATTGTCTGTTTCCTCTCTCAATGGGACAGAATGCCCTGCAGGGTGACCTGTCAGTCAGCACTGTCACAGCAGCATGCGCTTAAACACACGTTAGAAGAGCATAATATAGAAACGTGTGCACGAGAGCTGCTGCATTAGCGTGTAAAAAAAGGACGTAAGCCTGGATAAGACGGTGCAGTCAGAGGGAAACTATTACTGCTGACGTCTGGAAATGCTCTGGATATTAACTGAAAAAAAAGAAAAGACAAATGGTTTGTATGTACATGTGTACAAATAAATACACTTTTATTCAGCACAGGACTTGGATTGTTTCTTTTGTAATAGTCATGCAAACATGAAAAATAATGTAGTTTCACTTATAGGAGACATATAGGGATCTTTTTTAAAACATTTGACTCAATATACTGAGGTCTTCATAAAATGTCTGACATACTTTGGAAAAAAAAGAAAAACAATACTACAGACTACATTTATCAGGCTTCAGTAAATATAAACATACCGTTCCAGGTATCCTATAGCGTTAAATGTTGTAATCTTTCCAGAAACTGCAGGCCCTGCTAATATGTAAAAGACTGAAACCTCTATATTGTTTGAAACGAATGCTGTGATGGCCAGAGTGACAACACTGTAATTTTTCATCAGAGGGATCACTACATCAGTTTCTGAGACAATTAACGTAATGTACAGCATTTACACAGCATTTACTCTAAAAGCTGCTTACGTCATAGTCTCTTTTTACGGATTATAAGTAATTTAATCGGCATTTTGCTTTTGTATTTGCAGTATTCATCTGCATTTTGACAATTAAAACGTTTTATAGCGGAAGGCCTAATTTGTGAATGTATGTTCATATGTGTGATATTTGAAATGGAAAAATAGATAATTAAATTTAAAAAAAATCAACATATTCAAAATAAAATAAATTCAACATCAGTTTGCTATTAATTGCAGTAAAGTAAGTTTGTGAAATGTGTAACAGTTGACGTTTAGCATTGTGGATGAACTCATTTTCAGGAGTCCGGTTTAGATGCAATTGCTCTTTGAGGTCTAAAAGATCGAGGCCATTTATCACTGGTTTGCAGTCTCACCCTTACATACAGAGATTTCTTCATATTCTTTGAATCTTTAAATATAAATTATGTACTGCAGATGATAAAAGGCACAAATATTTTTGGATTCAACATTGTGTTACATGAACTGTATCATGATTTTAGATAATCAGATATTAGGATAATTACCAGAAAAACCTCACCTCATCACCACCGGAGACTAATTGTTCTTTCAACAAAACATTATGAGCCACTTATTTAAAGTGAAAAGATTAATTTGGACATGTTGACATTGTCCGTATGTATATTTGTTGATATTGTCATGTAAAAAAAACTGAAGCCACTTTCTTGCCTCCGTAAAACATTTGTGAATTTGATTAAATTGTAAAGATTATCTCTGAAGAGACAGAAGTCCTGAATGCCTCGTATCCAGCGTCGGATGCTCCGTGGATTTCAGGTAAATTATGCTGCCATGAAATGATCTTGGAAAACATGACATGTTGTTTCTCTTTGTTGTGAGGGTGTTATTTTTGCTTTAAGCAAGGTACCCTATGTTTACTAATTATCACTAAAAAGGCTTCATAAACCAGAAAACGCAACAGTCTAAAATCTGTCCAACAGTTTTTGAGCTTTCACCTGAAAAGCTTGAATGTTACCACACTAGCTGAGGAAAGATTGCTGTCATCTGAATTGTAAAGTTGCAGCGTTGGCACGTCCACGGTTACCAAACATACTGTATCTGCTGATGAATTGCTTCGTGCTGTTTCTGTGAGCTTTGCTGGGACATGCATGACCAAAGTCGGCCGTTCACAGCCTCTTTGTGAGTCATGCGTCTGTCATTGCATGTTGCCAGCGAGTGTCAAGCGGACCTACAGATCAGCTCCAGGAGCTCCAGCTCCATGATCCAGTACCATCCGTACCACTGTTCTGCTAGATGCTGACAGAGGCACCGCATACTTTGGAATCTTATCAAATATTCAGTCAGTTTTATCCCAGACTGACAATCGCATCGTTATGGGACAACAATGGCCCATTTTGTTGCTTCAAACTTGTGTAACTGTCAAAATTCAGCTAATGTACACACACAGGCGCTACGTGTCAGCCGTATTTTAACATCCTGAGATGCTGTTTGTGTCGACATATTAACTTTTGACAGCTTATGCCATGTGGCATTGACACCTGTGGATACCGAGATATCAAAACATTTCAGTCTTTGTAAAGGTGAGTCACACATTAAAGAGCACAGCTGGCTTGAGGCCAGATCATTTCATTTCAATCTGCAGAGTCAATCTGCAACTTTTCTCTTTTGTCTCTGCAGATGTTGTGTGTTCTCCCTGGACCTGAATCACGACGAGAGCCAAACAAGTGACAGTCTTCACACTACAGGAGACAAAAAAAAACAACAAACTACTCCTAAGTGTCACTTCACGTCGGAAGATTCCAGTTTGTCTGCATATCAACTCTGTGTCTAAGTCAGGAATTAAAATCTGGGTAGTAGATATTAAGGAAATGTTTCCATTTAATTTGTATTTTACATAACATTCAATCTTTTTATGGTTTGGTTTTTAAGTCATACACTTTTAGAGGAGTGTCTGCTTGTGTGTGTTGACTGTTTAAAAAGGAATTAGACAAACCCTTTGGGATGTTACCTATTAGTTGTTATTTTCAATCAAGTCAATTTGAATCTTTTTTTCACCACTAGGTGGTGTTCACTCCGCCCGACATATTTGGAGGCTACGCTGAAAAGGCTCACTGTAGCTCAGTTACCACAAGTGAACTTTTTTAGTTGGGCCCTCTCATACTAACCTTCTTACGTTCATTCTGATTGACTCTTTTACATCGCCTCGTTTCATGTCTCGACCAAAACCACAACCAGAACGATCAGTGCCAGAGCTGGGACGAGGTCTCCAACCAAACACCGCCGGGACCCTCGACAAGCCAATGTTCAACGTTTGTGTCTGGAGGGGTGAAACGGTGCACGGTCCTGACTAAAGTTCTAAAGCAAACTCCTAAACAGTGTAGACCAAGCTGGCGGTTGACCCGGCTGGAGGAGCTGGCTGTTCCAGCTGCTGCCAGGGCAAGCAACCAACAAACTAGAGGCCGTCAACCACGCCACGTAGAAGCGTTTGGACGTGAGTGAAGTCATGGCAGCCTGTTAGTACAAACAACCGCACAACAAAACAAATTATCTTTAAAACAAGAATACTTATGCAGTCAAGTCAAGACAGTAGCTAAAGTGATGACAGTTTATGGATGGGGTACATACAACAAGAACGACGTGCTTGAATAGCACCTTTCTATGCCAAGAACCACTCAAGGTGCTTTTACAAAACTGCCACACACACACACACACACACACACACACACACACACACACACACACAAACACACACACACACATCAATTAGATACATTTATTTATTAGACTTGACTTTTCCTATAATGACTCCTATTTTTCTCATAATTACTCCTTTAAATTACATTAAATTATAGATAATGTAAACAAAGCCTAGCAGAGATTTAGTATCACCAATCCTTTTATTTTACAGTTTTTCTTAACAAAGTTAGTCTACTGATTATTCAGTTTCAGAGGTAGATTGCTGCCACTGCTCCTCCTTAGTTTGTAAAGTACAGAGGTGTTAAAGGAAAATAAATCTTTACTTTCTTTATTACTTATGTTTAGATGGTCTGTTTGCTAAAACAAAAACAAAACTAAAGTTAGGGTCTTTGGGAGTGTAATAATCCTTCAAATGAAAGATAGAAACGTGTGAAAGGTTTACTGTGTGGTGTGATTCTTTCCCTGCTCCAGAAACTCCAACAATGCCAGACTGTCCATTTAACTACTGGTTTCCACTCCCGGTATTTACCTCCGCTGGTCTCAAACTTGTCCTATAATTTACTTGCAGTGCATGTCTATGTATATGTATATATCACACTTTAAAAAGTTCTGTGCCGCTGTAATTGACTTGTCTAAGTGGTGGGCTGTCACATCTTCTCTTAACAGCCACATCCTCAATTCACCCAGCAGAGCATAATGACCAGGGGGAAAGGTGCCTTTAGGTACCTCCGAGCCTTTTCCCTCCTGCTACCTAGGCCTGATTAAAACAATTGAGGGGAAACATGTAGGGTAGCTGCTTGACCCAAACGGTCTATCGTAGCAAATTGCTTTTGTTAGGTGAACCTAGTGTTATGCCTGGCCTGCCTATCTGCCCATGTCTCGAGGGGATTTGTGATGCATATACATGAGTGGTGCAGGTTGGGAGGGGAATCAGGTGGAGCTGCAGAGGCCAATTTAGGTCTGCTGGGAGAAGTGAGGAGGACAAAGGAGAATGGAGAAGAGGGCAGGAGGCGAACCTAATAGAGCCTTCTGCTAACAAGCCCCATCTCTGGGTTTTAAGTCTGATGTCACCATATCTTCAGCTCCCCTTCCAGCATTGCTTACAGTTTGCCTCTGCATAATGTCTCACACTCATTTTGTTCCGCTGTTATGCCGCTTTCTCGCCTTTTCTCCTTTCACACCAATTTGGATGGGCAGCAGTGAGTTAAAGACATCTTCTGTGTCTGCCTCATTTGCAGAGGTACAGAACGGGACAGGTTCTGCTGTTTGTTTGCATGTTTGCCCGTGCGTCGTCTATCTGTCTTTGTCAGACAGGTGCTTTGTTAAGCTGCTGCCAATCATTGTCTGGTTGTCTTCTCCTCCCGAAGGGGTTGAGTTTTTCGCCTCCACACATCGCAGGTTTTCAAGTCTAACCAAAAAAGCAGCAGACGGGTTCAGGGGAGGAGATTACATCTGTGAGGTTGCCTTTCTCTTCTGCATTACTCATGCATCCCACGCTCCAGACAGTCAGAGTTCATTAAGGTGGGGTTTTTCATGGCTGTGCTTCAGGCCAGGTAGGTAACAGGTCAAAAAGTTTCCCCAGGCAGGATCTGCCTATTCAACAAAGTCACAAAGACAAATCTCTTTGGCTGATTTTTTTTTTCTTCCTCTAGGTTTAATAGGTAAAAAGTTGCATATCTTGTGGAACATGTGAAGGTTTTGCTCTGTATTCCTTTACTTCAAATTACTTACCCAGATGTTACACAACTTGCTAAAATTTTAAACTAAAACCTACGTGGATACAGTGTATGTAAATTTTGCAAACCATCTCAAATATAGAGACGGCACTGGAAAGAAGTTCCCTCTTTCTTCTAACAATTTACATTATTAAAAGCCTGAAGTTCAGCTTATTTTAGGGTCTGGAAGAACTGCAGCAAACATCCACTTCCCATGTGAAGACGTTGGTGTGTTGATGTTCATGTTGGAGATTCTTGCCGTCCTCTGCCTCGTCTTTGCTGTTCTTGAGCTCAGTGTGGTCATGAGACGGACTGGCTACATGTGCGTTACTGCACACTTGTGTTTAAACATGCAAAGTTCACTGAGAGGCACCTTTCCTTAGTTTTAAAGGGGTCTCGGTGAAGTTAGGATGTGATCTGATCCAAACATGGATATGTATGGTTTGTTTGAAAGGCTGTACCCTCTGGCTTTCACTTTTGGTTTTTCGCTCTTCATCACACACAGTTGTTTTCTAAGCTCATGTGTTAGCCTTTTCTGTTCATTCTTGAACTTTTCCCACTTAAATTCCCAGATTTTAGAGAAACGTGGTTGAATTTTGTGATGGAATGACGTGATTTAAAGTCTGTTGCTTATTGGTGTGGTGGGATGGGGATTTAATCCGCAGGGGATTCAATTTTTAAGGGAACTGGCCATGAAAATTAACTAGACTTTTTCTACTTTCACCCAGCACAACTTTCAAGCAATACCCTTCTCGAGTGTCTCTGCGTCATCAGCTAGCAATCTGGGAAAAGTATATTTAAATGTGTGTTTTAAAACCAACCTCAGCCGTGTTGCCTTTAATTTGACAGAATATCCATCCCAGCTACAACGACAGTTCACTAGATTGATCAATATTTAAGGCTTAACCAAAATGATGAATTCTCAGTGAAATTCTGGCCATGGTTGAAAATTCCCAGCATGCACTCATGCCCGGCAAAAACGCAGAAAAAAATTGTGTCAAATTCAAATGCAAAACCCCCTTGGACCCCAGAAAACCTCTTGAATGTGAGCGGCTGCGTAAATTGAGTTGTGTTACCACTTGTTCATTCAGGAGGTGCTCCGTGAGACGTGGCGGGTTAAAGTGAGAGCTTGTCTCCTTGTCAGTCAAAGCAAAGCAAAATGAACATCTCTCTCAGAAAAATCTCAAAGTCATCCCCCACCCAACTCGCTGCCGGGCCGCTCTCATTTTGACATCTGTGTTAGACGAAGCCCCTGACAAAGCCTCCTTCTGTAAGCTTAGAGCAGCTACCTGGGGAAATCACAGCTGTCTGCTTGTGTGATTGTGTGCATGCATATGTCATACATATCCATGATGCCACTGCTTGCCCACCAGTGTGTAAGATAGGCGTGTGCATGTGTATGGTTTCCGCATCCAATGTGCCCGGGCTAAGTGACTCCGGGGGGTAATTGACAAGCTCAGACTCCCTTGTTTGTGTTATTCTCCGGGGGGGCAGTTAGACTGCATGTGCTCGTAGCTGCACACCTCCACTCATGGAGAATGCATAAAGGGATCTCTGGTGTATCCGTGGATTAGGGGTGCAAACAGTTACCGTGCAGGTGAACTTATTGATCATGCTTTATGCGTGTGTATCTGTGTGATTTTCCAAACTGCAGTAAGTATTAGAAGCACTAATTATTGCTGGCTTATTTTAAATGCACAACATTTATTAGTGGTGGACAAAATGACATACTTGGGTGGATTTTCATGTGTCTCCTGATGTTGTTAGTATTTTATGCAGGATGGCTGTGTTAGTAGTTTTAACAAAAATAATTCAACTTCATACCAGTCACTATTTATGAAAGTTTAACAAAACTGTGCCAATAAACAGACAAAAACAACAACAAACCCAACAATAACCACAAAGGAAAAAGGATAACCATGTCAGAAAACAAAAATTAAACAGTGGATAAGTTCCATTTGAAGAAAAGCAAGTTTATTTATAGTAATGTCGAAGCAGTTGTACATAAGAGGTCCTTTTTATGTCTAATAAATATTTATTCTGTGATTTTAACCACACCTCCTTTTTTATACATTTTTTAACATATTCATCACGTTATCCATCCATTTCTGCATGTGCCAGTATTTCCATGAGAAAGGTGTTCTAGCAGCAGGTTTACATTAAACTATGAATCACTGCTGTAGAAAGAGAAAAAAAAATACTCAACCTTCTCTTGTCACAACGAGACCTCACACGGTTTTCTTTTTCTCTTAAATTATGACTGCAAACATAGCCGAAAAGACACACATTACAATTAGCTGCTTATTAAAACAGCCTGTGTGCTCAGAAAACCTCAACTAACCCACTGACAACGGCAGCATCATCTCATCAGCACTGCCGTCCGTCACCTCCGGCTCTGCTGGATTCCTCACCTGCCATGAGACGGAACTGGCTGATTGTGTGAAATGCTGCGTGTTGTCGGTTATGTTGAACCAGGCATGGGATCTGAGCCTGGCGGTCACGCTTGGCTTTGCCTAAACTCTTCAAGCGAGACACGCTCTCATTAGATGACTGTGATAAATTGATTATGATTTGACAGTGTGCGGATCAACTGGAGCGACTGAGGGATGAGTGACTCACAGCGTATGGGGAGATTTTGTGGTAACTGAAGGCTTTTGATGTGACTGGGCTTTTATCGTAGCGTTTTTGGCAATTCAAATAATGTTTCGGTTTGGTTTACACAGGTGTGACAGTGCAGATAATCTACATTAAACCTTGCACCATTCTCAACATGATCTAAACACCAACACGGACAGGTTTGAAGGTATGATTTCCAAATTCGGTTACAAACCCATTCAATAAAAATTTTATTAAAATTGTCCCTTAAAAGTCTCTTTCCTTCTCCTATTCCAACAAAATGTTACTACTACTGGAAAGCCAAAGTCCATAGAATTTGGATTAAAATGCCTGAGAGAGACATTTCCACATCTACCCTGTAGGCCCACACTGCGCAGTCACTGGTTTACAGTTTGGGCTTAAAGACATAATCTCTGCCAAATCCGCATTTCATTAATCATCATTATTTGATCAGTATTTGATCTCTGATACTGTAATGGCAAATATGATGTGGTGGACCTTCAAAGGCCACACACCGGCAAACCCGAAGGTGTGGTTGCCTTGTCTGCAGGTGGTTGTTTAGTTGGTGAGCTGGCAAGCTGGTGAACTAACAGTTTATGAGTCCGACTGATAGTTTAGCTGACTGGTTTGTTGCCTCTGAGATTTAGAGCTTATTTAAAAGTACACACACACACACACACACACACACACACACATACACACACACACACATAGACACACACACACATATATATATGAAGGGGAAAACCCCCAGTTTCCTTTCCTAAAAACAATTTGATTTCCAATGGCATGGAGGTCAGGGTTAGTGCAGCTGGAGTGGCCAACCAGGGTGGTGGTCCCTCATTTTAAAAAGGGGGATCGGAGAGTGTGTTCCAACTATAGGGGGATCACGCTTCTCAGCCTCCCCAGGAAAGTCTACGCCAGGGTACTAAACAGGAGAATTTGGCCGATAGTCGAACCTCGGATTCAGGAGAAACAATGCGATTTTCGTCCTGGTTGTGGAACACTGGACCAGCTCTATACCCTCCACAGGGTGCTGGAGGGTTTATGGGAGTATGCCTAATCAGTCCACATGTGCTTTGTGGTGAGGGAGGTCCGGGCGTCTCTGCTCAAACTGCTGCCCTGCGACCCGGTCCCGGATAGGTGGACGAAAAATGGATGAATGGATTGACAATAGTTCAGTCAACAACTATACAGTTTATCCAAAAATCCTCTCACAATAGTTATGCCTTTTTGTGAAGGCTTGAATCTACACTGGACTTTGAGAAGAAGGACGAGTTCAGGACTTGTGAGTTGTACGACAGTACGACATTCTGAGAATGTCTGTGACTGTCTTGTACAAACAGTCCTCCTCGATCACGAGCTGAAATCACGTTTAGCTGGTTTGTTGTGTTTTCTGGTTGGCAGATTTGCTGAACACCACATATCTTCTTTTATAAAAAAAAAATCAGTCACGCCACCCCTCAGTGAGCTGAACAACATCTGCTTCAATGTTAGAAAGGTCAAACAATAGCAAAATAATACACAAAGTTAGTAATTTGTAATATCTGTCAATACACACAGGAAGCAGACAAGAAATCTACTATGGTTTATGGTCTGGTTGTGTGTTCGCTTGTTTATCCGATCCTCCTAAAGACAGAGAGGATGAGAGGGGGAGACGGAGAAATGGATGTTGTTTAAAAAGTATAATCCTCGGGTCTGTTATGAGGTATGTGGCTCTGCTGTGTGTCTCAGGTCAGACTGTAACAATCTTTGGCAGCAGCAAACATTGTTTTATTTAATTGTTTGTCACAGGGCTTTATTTACATCATCTTTTTGTTTAGACTTCCTTCCTGTGAATGTACGGGACTGGAATCGAGAAAGGAAACAAAAACCCACTGGAACTATTGGATAAATCTTATTTAAATCACTGTTAGTATCTGTAGTTTTGATCCATGTGTATGATATGTCTTAATTCAAATGTTAAGGGGGGAAAAAAGAGGAAAAGTGAAAAAACTTAAACAACGGCAGAAACACAAAATAACACACAACCGAAAACGAAAATAGGAGTAACATTTCACAGAAGTATTGTCCTTTTGATTTTGTGCGTTTTATGGGAATACAGTAATATAGTCCCTTCAAGTATACCTTCATTTAAATGTCTATGGTGCAACAAATATCCATCCATCCATTTTCTATACCTGCTTTATCCTTTGCAGGTTCACGGGGGTTGCAACAAATATCTACAAACAAAATGTGCAATTAAAACTAAAAAGAAAAATACAAACCAAACATGTCACAAAGCACAATAAAAAAACTACAATAAATCAAAAATAGAAGATTTTATAAATGACTAACAGACACAACAACTGCTCCTGAAGTGTAAATGTGGTTCCTTTAGTCCCAAGAACATGATCAAGCCTCGGGAACAGAATGTAGTGATCAGTCATATCACATAAGGAGCAGAGATCTGATAGGAAAAGAACAGACACAAGTCCGCTGAGGCCATGTGGAGACTGTTAGGGATTTTAAACGGAGCTGTTTCTGTGCTATGATGTGATCTTGAACCCAGAATTAAACTCTTAAACAGATTAGAGGACTAGAAACTGTTTATTTCAAGCCTATATCTTTAACTAGATGGTTATGAGTGTAAACTTTCATTAAGGGACAAAACTACGTGAATTGAAGCTGTTTTGAATTTAAATTAAATATAAAGACGCTTCCATGGTATTGTATCAATACGTATATATTTTGACAAATAGACAGGGGCCATGAACTTTCATCCTTTTCCATCTATTGACAGTAATTTTTTTGTGAGATGCCAGTAGCTGACTTTTACAGACTTATGAGGACATAGCAGCAAATGGAAAGACTGTCTTGTACAAACTGTCCTTTTTATAACTTTTTTTTTTTTTAAACAATGTTAAAATTACCATGGTTCATCTGTAAAGACCCTAGATCACTTACATAGGAGGATATTTTTTAGTTTGTTTGCTTCGGTTCGTTTTGCTCCCTAACAAATGTTTTCACTTATTGTCATCTAATTAAAGACCTAAGGTTGATTTAACTCAGAAGCATTACTTTAATGAAAAAAAATAGTCCCCAAACAGTCTGGTTGTGAGAGCGAGTTTATGGTTTAGATGAAGCTGTTGAGTTGTTGTTGTTGTTAGTTTAAAGAGCTCAACAGAACAAACATTCCACATACAAATCAGGTTCTACCGTTTTTTTCAAAAGCAGATCTTCTTGTTGATATATAATGCCAGTAGTTGGATTGATGCCATGACTTCGCGCTCTTATAGAAAGAAATTTATTTGTGATTGTAGCAGTTAAAGGAATGCATCAGTCAACTAAGCTTAGTCAGTTTGGCTACAGTGCTGAAATTAAACCAGTGATGAATATTTCTGTTTTGTGAAGGGCTTTCCTTGCAAGTTAGCAAACTATATATCCAGACAAAGTAAGATTCTTTCAAATTAGTGGAACGCCACTTCCTCTCCGACTCTCTCAAAGTCTACTTTAAAGTACTTGTTGTAAATTAAACCAAGGAGCTAGACTGTGAGACTGCAGCTCTGCCTCCTGCTCTCAGCTCTGGATTATCAGGCTTTTGGATAGATAAAAACGGGAAAAAAAACAGGAAGGTCCAGGTTGTGAAAAGAGTCATTGATTTTCAGCAGTGAGAATTTACAATGCAAACACAATGTGTGTTTTAGTAGGAATAAAATATTAAATAAAATAAACATGTATTTATGTATATCAGCACATTGTTTCTTTCGCATGCAAGTCTTTGCTTTATATATTTTATGTCACTTGGTTCCTGACAGAAAGAATGTAATTTGCTTTTCACTGATCTGCTGTCTATATCTTTCTCCTCAAATTTAAGCACAGGTGTTCCTCAGCAAAAGAGAAAAGAGACTCACGGTTATGACTAAGACACATCCTGGTAAGCCTGACTTTCATGGATCATCAGCAGCCTCTTTAGTTGATCCAACATCAGTCAGGGAGTTCATGGGTGGGTTGTTGTCAATCGCCACTTTGCAGCTTTAGCTGCTCCCATTAGCAAAACAGAGGAGCTAATGTATTTACTGCAGCCCTGTAAAGCCTTATATGATATGAAGGATTGCAGTGGATCACAGGAGGAACAATTAAAGATCTCAAAAGGCTTTCAGATATTATTTCAAGGTAAAACTATATCAGCAGAAAGCTGTTGAACGGGTAGAGTTATCTTTATCTGAGTTACCAACAGGGAAAGAAAGTAGCAGAATTCTGCACTTCCTTTGACTTTCAGCGCGTGGAAAATGAAAACAAGTTTCATTAGTCACGTTACTCAGACCATCATAAAATTGTGTGTGGCAGCATTTCAAGAATAGTTGCAGCATGAAACAGTCCGATAATGCTGTCAAATAAGAAAGAGCGCCTGTAAAAACCAAAATGTGCTTTTGAATTGTTATCAAAATTACATAAATATAAGTTGTATTAACAGATTTAATTTGAATGAGAAAATGCTCAGGTCAAGCCTTTTTTTTTTTTTGTCTTTTTTCATGCTTGGAAACATAATTGCCAGACATTTATTGTTACTGCACAAAGCATTCATCCATTAATCTTACTACTCTCAATCAAGACTTTTTTCAGACAGAATACAGGATGAAGGTGTGTGTTGTCTGGGTGTCATTTCCTGTCCTATTGTGTGTTTTCATACTGCGACATGGTGGGAACATCACAAATGCTCTCTTTTCTTTTCATAGGAGTGTTTGTGTTTTTCTGTGTGTGTCTGGCTGTGGTTTCTCACACAAACTAGTGTCTGCTTGCCTTGCGGCTACATCTGAGGTTGGGAGTGTGTATGTTGTGAAACGTGGGCTGTGTGTGTGGTATGAGGTCTCAGGACGTCAATCATATTTTAATCCAAAGATTAAAGGAAGGGGTTGCCCTTCTTTGTCTTTCAATTATAGTGTTTGTGGTGAGGGAGTCAGGAAACACGGATTCCAATGTAGCATACAGTAGATGCTGTTCCGCTTACCTGGACCGGGTGACAATGCGCTGCACTTCCTTCAGTCCCAACTGATTCTGATGCTTAATTAGTCGTTTGCATCCCAGAGAATAAAAGCGAGGTTTCAGAAATGAGACAAAGACAGAAGTCAGGAAATGGTGGGTATATTTCAGTGAGACGGGTGTACAGGGTGGTAAAGCAAAAGCAAGGGTTAGAAACCAAAGATAAAAGTCCCCATGGTAACCCAGGTATATCATATATTGTTTGAGGTAGAAGGGTGAGGCTGGAAGCAGACGGGTTAATCCTCTCCAGGCAACCAATTACAGCCTTCCATCTCCCATCCTTCCTCCCCCGTATTATCTCATTGACTCACCCGTACACCTTCTTTACCTGACATTTATCCCAGTCACTGTGTCCTTGTCTCATCTTTCATTTTCTATAACAGTGCGGCCCAGTAGTCATAAGAATTAAGTGCACATAGGATGACTCTGCAACTCATGACTTACTGAATGTTGTTTGTGTAGAAAGGTGGACGGTGTGGTGCAAGAGTGTGACTCAAAGTAAGAGTAACCACAGTCTCTCCCCGCCTTACCAGATCATAGTTGTCCTGCACAGATATTTGATAAAGGTGGATTTTAATAATGTTGGCAGTGCATGTTTAAAAAAAACTACTATTAAATATAATTAAGTGTTTTATGCAGCTGTACAATTTTAATGGTGGCATGCACATTACTTGCAGGAAGCACAGCAGCTATATTTAGAGGGTGACGTTTCAAAATAACCTTCAATGCCCAAAAACAATTGTTGAAGAGCATTTGATAAGATAAGAAAAAAATCACATTTACAATGTGATGATGAATTGATATCACACTGTTTCTCTCACGACTCTGCGACAACTCTCATGAAGACAAAAGGTGGAGTCAAGCAGGGTGTTTCTGTATCACTGCTCGAGAAAATAAATTATGTAAAGCTATGTCTTAAAAACCCAAATACAACCTTATCCTTAAGCTAAAAGCCTGATTTTGTTTTCTAACCCTAAATGTGTTGTTTTAGTCACTAAACCTAAACAGCTCACCAATGCACAGCTCAGCTTGTGTAGATTTGTTATTCAAATCTGCCAACCCACATTTCAAATGATCACTTTTGACCAGAACACAGATTAGAATATGAGAACATGCATATTGTATATATCATCAGGCTGCAAAGACTTGACATGTGTACGCCAGGTCCGGATTCACTTTTTACACCTCCATATGGCTGGATCGACCGAGTGCTGGATCCAACCTGGTTGCTGTAATTATCTTCCAACTGGATTTGAACCCAAAACAACATATAAATATGAACTTCCTACCAACGTTTAGCCACAGACTGGATAGGGACTAGACTTGGAGTGCTTTATCTTTATTTAAATAACCGGCGCACAGCCTTATAACTATGCATTGTTTCTTTTCACAGGTCACGCCGATTTTATTTTGTTCACAACATACATGATGTGGTCATCACATACACAGCAAGACAACAAACATAATTTATATAAATAAATAATGATACTTACTTAGAAAAACAAAGAAAAGGACAACTTTTGACACATATAGTGAGCTGTGGCTTCAGATGGACAGATTTGACAAAATCAACAGGTCTCAATGTATAAACGATGCATTCATGATGATTAAATAATTATTTAGAAATTATTAAAGAGAAAATTGTGGGTGTTTTTTAACTTAAACATATGATAAACGGTTAAAAAATATGATTTTATGTGCATTATTTCATACGTCATGCTTTAAAGGGTTAATGTTACAAATGTGCCTCAGATAAAATATAATTTTGGCCTAAATTGTTAAGTATTGGAAGACAAACAATGTCAGTGGTGGATTTATAAAGTAGAAGATTCGAGCACCATTTATGGTCACATTCAGCCAATGAGAGTTTTACATTCTTTGCTCGTTATTTTGATCATAACCACATTTCAGACAGCTGTACATTTCTCAAAATAGTATTTCCCACATTTTTTTAAATTTGTATACACATTTATAAAACACTAGAAAAATCACTTGTCATTGCTGATGTCATGCAGTATTTATTTTGTTGTGTGAGTGTAACGGAGCCGGTGAGCTCATTCTTTTATCGTGCTTTTAATATCACGTTGCACTGACTTCAGGTCAGCTGCATCATAAACTAAATAAAGTGGGGCAGGACAGGTGACGTACATGAGCAGACAAGACGTTTGGAGGCTTTGATCTGAGGAGGAGCAGAACTGTATCTAATCCTTTAATGGGTGGATGCTGAGTCACCTGGACGGTCGACGCGCTGGGAACCATCTGTCACACGCCGAGTGGGTTGTGAAATCAGGTCTGAACCAAAAATGTCTAATTGTGATAAAAGCTGAATTTAAAATATACATATATAAAAAAGGAACATACAAATGCATTTTTTAATCTCCTAAGACCTGTGATGTGAACATCATACTGTATGTTGTCTATCTCATATTTAATTTCATATCGGGACACAAAGAAAAAACCTTGGCAGGTTAAAGACAAAAAGATTTTTTTTTTTTTAGCTCAATTTTAAATTTAATATGAATAATTAGATTTTTTTTTTCTTTTTGCTGCTTGTTGGTTGTCAGTAATGCTGAAACCATTTCATCTCTTTTAGGTTTTTCCATTGCAGTTGTTTCCATTTGGGCTGTGAAAACGTCCTATTTCCTGAGCCGTACATTTATCTGTTTCAACCCACTTTCTTTGGATTATATCTCTTTTCTCATTTAGAAAACAAATGTCCTCATTCGGCCAGGCCTCACGCAGTGCAACCAAAAACTGTACAGACCCCAAACACATTGAGCTGTAACTTATTGCAGTCGCTCTTTAGAAACCCCACTTTCCCTCAGATACCAGTTGTTCTTTGTATTTTCGTCAGAGCAGCATGGGAAAGATTTGCACTATTTGGATGTATTTGTCTTGATTTAAAATAATAACATGACTTTTGCGTGACATTTCAGTGGTTTTTAGATTTTTTGCTTGTTATTTCATGCCATTGTTTCTCAATGTGAAAAGATAATCTTAAATTACCTACACTGATAAGATATACATCTCAGCGGCTGAGTCTCAGCTGAAAAGCAATCATCCCTTTACTCGCAAGAGCGGTGGTGAAACATTGATTCCCAGCCGAGGTTTTTTCTGAGACCATTGTTTGTTTCACTCACTTTTACCATGGACAGTGAGGTTCAGAGATCTTTAACCCACATTTCCTTGAACGTATTTAACTAGAAGGAGGACTTTATGTGAATTCAGTGTACGTCTTTCTCCCTGTAGTCTGTAATGTTGTAGTGCCACATTTCTACAATAGTCCAAAATAAAGAACTCAGTGTCTGGTTTTAGAGTAGCAGAGTTTTTTTTACACTGTTTTTGTAGTCAGAAAACGTTTTCCCTGCTTGCTTTTGAAGGAAGGGGAAGGCAAGCGGTGTTCAGTTGGTTGCAATCTGCTCCTTCACCACTAGATGTCACTAAATCTAAAACATTTGCAATCTTTTAAAACTTTTAGTTTTGAGCTTTTAGTTTGCAAAGAATGAGTGAAAAGTCTTTGAGGAGGACAACATATTGAGTGTATTTTATTTTTTTATGCATTTTAGTGGAACAAGTCCATATTTAAACTAATTTTAAAAGTCTCTGTCAGAGAGTAAACAATTTAACACTCCTCCTTTAGTATCCGCTGGCTTCAGGGTTCCCATTAAGCACTTCATCCTGTAGTAAGAGCACCCCAGAGAGGCCCTTACTCTACAGACACCCACCCTGTACCTCCCATTCCTGTGCAGGGATAAAGATGGCTGGACTAAAAGAGATGACCTACAAAGCTACTCGCTCTTTATTTGTTCTTCTGTGACAAAGTAGTTGTGGGCTTAGCGGGGGAGGGATGGAGATAGGTGTGTCTGTGTTGCTCTGTCTGCTTCAAACCCTCCCTTCCTGTCTGTCTGCTCACTTCACAGAGGTGGGTGCATGCATCACCTTGCCAGAAGGCGGTATTAGTGCACAATGGGTTGGAAAATGGCAGACTACTTCACCGAAGCAGTTTGTTCTTCCCGACTTGTGTAACACTGAAGTGTATATTTGTTTTTAAACATGAATGATGCTGGTGTTTAGATGGTGAAGTGGGTTGAATCATAAAGCCACGGTTGAAACCACCGTGATCACACATCCATGATCAGGGAGCTCAGCTGTCCTGTGATTTCTCGTATGGCTCTATGGGACTGCAGCGTCGGGAGGATCAGCCCTCAAAGAGCTCATCCACCTCCACACCGCAGGAAACCCAAAACAAAATGATCACATGAGAAGAACAGTATTAACCGCTCACACCCGTCAGACCCGGCCTGGGGTCCAGTTTAATAAATATAAACATGTTATAGGTCCACATAACTGGAAAAACGCCGGCTAAAATTTTAGGACAAGAGAAGACAGTTCAAACTACAAACACTTAAACAGGCAAGTGTCAGAAACAACTAGCATATGTCATTAATAATCTTTAATATCTTCAAAAATCAAAACACCAATCCGACAAACGCGACAGTCTGCTGCTAAAACTCACAGAAGGAGCAGCCAGAGAATTGCAAAAATTAAATGTCCAATTACTAGATTATGAATTTTGTCTTACCTTTGCTGTTTTGTGTTTGTAACTTGTTTTAATCCAAGTGAAACATCTGTTACTGGTTAATCCATTGTTTTGAGTCACACTGAAACAATTCCCACTAATAAAAATTTTTTTTTCTTTTTTTTTTAAATAGGCAAACCACGCTTAATGCACGGGCGCCAGTGCGCACTGCATTTCTCTAGATTTTGGTAATTAGTTTTATTTGTGACACAAAATAATCCTGAGATGAAAAAGGAGATGGCCAAAAACCTAACCAATAATCAGTGTGTGATAGCCAATCGATGATCAACAGTCAAAAACAAAAAATGTGTCTTTTTGGCACAATTGGATTGCACATAGACTTTTTTTTTTTTTTAAACTATATATTTGCTTTGGTTTATTTTATTGACCCCAACCTTTGCACAGGTGATGACCAGATGTTGTTGTTTTTTGTTTATTTATTTGTTTGTTTGTTTGTTTGTTTTTAGTGGGAAACAGCATCATTAATGAGGGGATTTTAATTTTAAAAAAAGTCTTTTTTTTTAGACGGAATTGAAATCAAACGTTTTTTGTTGTGTTCCAGCTTCATTTAAACTCTACTAGTAGCATAAATATGTAAAACTTCTACAGTTTAGATCAAAGTCTGCCCTTTATTTTGATACCAAGATTATCCATGTAGACCTTGCAGAGGCAGAGAAAATCTATTTATTTTGGATTCATCATTTTCGATCATGGGTCTAAAAATATAGCCCAGAGTTTAAAGGGTTAAGAGGATCATCACCCAACTGTAACATTGGTATGTAGTACTGTACCGAATACAAAAGGCTCTCTTAGTTCAGAAATTTATTTTATTGACTGGATTACAATGAAAACCCCTTAATGATTTGTATTTGATTATATGTAGCACTCCTTTAAAGTCTTGCAGAGGTACACCTGATTGATCTACTTAATTAAAAAATGTCTCAAGGCTCAACGCATGGTAACTTTCCTGATTTTTGCCTATTCTGCTGCATTTACAAGTACGGCTCACCTTTGCAGTTCACCTCTCCTTTGTTTGCTGCTCTCTTGCAACCTCGAAAGATGTCGTGTTTTGATGTCGTTCACGTATAATGTCTGTGCAAAGGTCCTGGCTTGAAAAGCTTGCTTGTAAAGGGTAGGTTGCAGTAACACAAGCACTGCACCACATGTACTTCCCAGATTTTTCTGATTTAAATAGGTTTTGATTTAAATGAGCTCTCTTTCTTTAAATGTGTTTTCATTCTTGAGATTATCTTGTTTGGTTTCATTTGTAGTAGTACTTGCCGAATCACTTTATTCTTCATGTTACTGATGTATACCAAATGTTGCAACAGCTTTGTGTATGGCTGAGGCTCTTGGTCTGATTAACCAGTTTGGAGTTCTGTGATTGATGTTTCCGAGTGATGATTTATGTTGTTGCACTGGCTGTGTCACTGCATTTAACACTGTCTGGTGTTGTGTGGTGGTGCTATATTGTACTTTATGTCTATAGCATTTGTGCTTTGTTTTGTTTTTATTTATTTTGCGGAGGAAGGAATCCGAGGAAAGATAAGCACAGTTCTTGAATTCATGTCTGTGTCATTTTCTGCGATGCAGGGACGGGATGGAGGGTCTGGGTGATTATCTGTTCCTCTTTTTTCTCAGATTACTGATGAGCTCTTTTATTCTTTTGGCTGCAGCTGGTATCTCCAGGCTGGTATCTGTTATTCTTCTTCTGAACTGTCTGAAGCCATGCTAGCCACATCATAAACTTGGACGGTCTCTCTGGCAGTATAAATGTTTGTTTCTCTATCTTCCCTGAGCTTTACGTGTCTGTCAAGCCTTGATGGTGTTGGGATGCCCCCTTATAAGGTCTTTGCCTGAATAAACTCACTAAAGACAAGTGCTGGGTTTTTTACGTTTCTCGCTTTTTCATCCTTTCTGTGTGTATGGTTTAATTTCTGTGTTTTAGGCATGAAATGAAACAGAATGATTTGGGTTTGGGTGAAAAATGAGAGAGAACTTTTTTATTTTTCCCCTAAAGCCCCAGTATATCATCACCTCCTGGGTAAAGCAGTATATTCATGTCTTTTACCCTTTCTTCGTTATGGTAGAAAATGTTCACTTTTCAAGTGTATAACGCCTTTTATGAACAGAGTTGGAAAGCTTATATAACATGCCTCATTGTCACGTTACCTCTCTCTTGTCCAACTTCATGCAGTTCATTTATTATCTGTAATGAATCTTTTCTAAGTTTCATCAGAAGTGCTGTAATTTTCCAGCCCTGTTTTAGTTGTTTTTTTGTTTTTTTTTTTCCTTCTGTGTTTTTGGTTTCAATCAAATCTTCCACTGCTCTCGGGCTCTTTTGTATTGGCAAACGATGGGAGCTAGAACAGAACACACACTCGGAGACACACACACTTGTGACGCTTGTTAGGCCCTGGCAGAAAAAAGAAGACAGAAGGGAGGAAAGAAAAGAGAAAAAAAAAATCCCTGAGGTAGCTTCTAATTGCGCTGGAATGCTGATGCAGCCAATCAAATCGCAGGAGACAGAGGCAGAGTGTGTGGGGCGGGTGTTCGGCAATGATGATGCTAATGCAGCCAATTACAGCAGGCTGGACCATGCTCCGCTTTCCCCCCTCCACAATGTCAATGGCAGCATTTATCCCCAATAAAACAGACATGATCTCAAGGGCCTGGGCCCTGCCAGGGCTTTCCGTTCCTACAAATTTCAGTTGATTGTACAGTGCTGTGCTGTAAGCACTCCGAGGGATGATTACAGAGCTTGTGTTACACATTTAAAGGGAGATTCCACTCGATTTGAAAGTTGTTGGGTGTCCCCACCCCCGTCAAACCCCCGAACCCCCTTTCTCAGATTGAAATATTAAAGCCTAAACACAGAAATTCCACCGACGGAGAGAAATGAGGCAGCTGCAGGAGGTCTGTATGTATTTAAGTAACATATATGTATACACCAGCTCACAGGCTGCAGGGTTAATCTCTCAGGCTGGAAATGCAAGGATACAATAACGCAGTCGATTAGGAACAATGGATCAAAATCTGGAATGAAAATCTCTTTAAGCATAAAGGGTGTGGTGGGTGAAAACATCAAAACTCACAGATCTCATGTTAATTTAATAGGTAAGCAACATTTTGCATTTTAGAATTTAGTTAATTGCAAATGTGTTGGCAAACCTTTGACTGAAGAACTTCTGACAACTAGTAATAATAACATGTTTTTTGTCAGATACAGACCACATGCTCAGTTCTTTCATACAATATCTACAGTATGTACACGTAAAAATAAAATAAGATAAATAAAACACAATACGTCACAGCAGAGCAGAAAACCTCAGATTCTGTTTTATTTTTATGAAGTAATAATTCATTGCTTTACATGACCGATTTCACCTAAGAAGGATTATTTTAGATTTAAGAAAACACATCTTTTTTATATCTCTAATTTTGAATTTCTTTTTTTCTCTCTTTCGAGTCTTAATATCTAATTACTTTGCATGCATTTGTGGTTTGAAATCCACACAGGTATGTGATTTTTCCACATCACCTCCAGATGAGCCTTTGTTTTGAAACTAAAACACTGCAGCAACACAGTTTAGCCCAAAAATTACCAGTAACTGACATTTATAACACAACGACATCCACTGCATTCATGAAAACACTGTAATTAATTGTACAGGTGATGAGATAATTAGTTACAATGGTCTACAATGGTTTTATCCAGAGCCCCGTGGCTCCTTGTAGCATATCTCTGCCAGCAGGAAGGTGCTGAGACCTTACAGATAATCTTGTTGATGCATCTAAACGGCATCACGTTTACATCTGCATCACAATGGTCTTTTAGTCCTCTAGAAACCTTCAAAATCAACAATGTATTAAGCTACATACGAGCTGCCAGTGTTAAATACTGTGGGAGGTGAGTGTGCACATGTGAGTGTGTTTACTCGTATTTCCTCTGCACGGGTTTTTTTCAAATCATGACTGTGCATGCTGATACAAGAACTGTGCACTAAAGGTACGTAAGCAGAGTAGACTAAATTAAAGGAGTATGTATGTTAAATGCAGGTTAAGCACCCAAGCTGAGTTTGATCTTTTTTTCTAAAGATTAACTAAAGAAGAGGAAGAAGAGGTCAGAGCAGAAGATGTCCCTCGAAGCAGTAAGCTAAAAGACACACCTGTACTCGACCTGCAGGGCGTGAGACTAAAACTGCTCCGAGTTTACAAGTCACAGGAAAAACAGGTTTGCTTTTGTGAAAATCTGCAATATTGTGAGGCTAAGACTAATACTGCCCTTCAACAACATTATTGCCCGTCTTCCCCTTCCCCCACCCCACAACTTTTACTTCCTCTCCTGTGACCAGCCCTCTTTTTACCTCCAGGTATTGCACCATCGGCCAGAAAGAGAGAAACCCAGGACTGAACCTAAACTCGCCATTAGACAACCCCATTAGAGTTCTGCTGTGGCACAAAATAAAAAAAAAAAAAAGCTAAAAGCTCACAAATGTTTTTATATTACTGAAACGCTTCTTTTTCATACTGAGATGAAAGTGAAAGGAAACATCCAGAACTAAAAAGTCACCAGATGTGCATCTCTGACATTGGAGGAGAACTTACATCTGCGGAAAGATCAAACTGAATATTTATATATTTTTTTAAAGTTGTTTTGTTTTAGTTTTTGCCAATCTTGGCCATTGCCCCCCACATTATGTAAAAGGAAAAAATAAGGGAAAAAATAAATAAAAAGTAAAACCATAGCTTTGTTGTGTGTAAAGAAACTAACAAGATTTTTACGTATCTATTATTTTAAATAAAAATATTTTTACTGGATTATCAAGTTTGAGATACTGTGAAAAATCTTATACTGATACTGTATGTTTTTAATTAAACACACACACACACACACACACACACACACACACACATCAATTAGATACATTTATATATATATATATATATATATATATATATATATATATATATATATATATATATATATATATATATATATATATATATATATATATATATATATATGTATCCAGCAACATCCAGCAACATCCAGCAGTGCTCCCCTGATCTCTGGCTGTACCGAGCCCATGCCTTACTGTTGTGTTTTATTTTGCATGTCTTCTAGTACGACAGGCTGCTCAGCTCCATCCAGCAGCAATCTCCAGCAGCCCACATGTCATCAGCCATGGCACTTAGCAGCTCTGTTATCTCCCTCAGACAATGCTTCGTCACTGGATTAGACTGTAATTGGCCGCATTAGGTGGCTGCCTTCCCTACGGCTCTGCAGCAGCTGCAAACCAAACAGCCTGAGTCAGACGTGCTCAAGCTTTTGCATTGACATTGATAGTCAGCAGGTAGAAATGGAAACATTCCTTGGAAACCTGTGAACAATACAGTCCAATTCTTGCTTGCAATTATTCATCCATGGTTGCGTATCTGCCTCCACAAGAGGACGAGGACCAAAAAGGGAGAAAAATGCTGAAGTGCCAGGAGGTGAATGGGGTTACTGGCGCTCACGAGCCACCATAGAAAAAGGGACGAAACCATTTGTTTTTAATTATTGATTTAATTGCATATAAATTATGTATTTAATAAAAACACATAACGATTTATAGAATGCTTAATTGTGCATTAAAATCTCAAATCTTTGTCGGATCTCAGTAAAACAGGACAGCATCCTGCTAAACGTCCCCAAACGGATTGTGTCTGTTGCACACGGAAGACAACTATGAGTTATTTTTGGCTTGTCTTTTTTAAGCTATGCAGGAATTAGATTGATAGAGCCTTGCATGAAACAAGGAAATCAAGTTAATGTGCACAAACCCACATGTTGCCTCCTCTGCTTGCAGCCGTTTAGACAGTCAGCACCTACCGGCTTTTTCCATCTGGTCAAATACCTCTGCTAAATCTTTAAACCTTTTCATTAATTGTTATAAAAACTATCCTTTTTAACAGATAATTGCTGCTTTAATAGACAAGTAATTACACAGTATAAAAGGATCCAGGGTGAGGCTTTGAGGCTGTAAAAGATCAGCTCGACTCAGTCAAGGCCTTGTGTAAGGCCCTGCAGCTCTGACCCCACATCTGCTGCACAAGCCTGCTTTTAGACGTCAGGGAAGGGCTTTTGTGAGTGTGAGTCAGTGTGTTTTTGTGTGTTTGCAAGAGAGAGAGAGCCTCTGAGAGGGACTGTTTGCTCTGCTGGCCCTTACAAACAGTTTTCCAGGTTTTATAACAATAAAGACTGCAATAAAGCACTCTGCTGGCCTGTTTGGAGATAACCATGTACTCTTCCTTGTAAATGGCTTTAGCATCAATTCAGGCTCCATATAGTATAATTTTAAATCCCTTTTTTATTTGTTGTCTTACGAATGATCTGCAAAGAGTTTTGTGATAGTTGCATATTTTAAAGAAGCTTTTTTTGCAGCATATTATCTCCTGCAATGTTGTGTTTCCTGGCAGTGACTGGTGCTTTGCAGAGCATCTGGCCGTCTTGCAGAATCATTTATCTGTTTAGAAATATATGAATTATTATTATTATTATCATTTTATTATTATTATTACCAGGACCTCAAAAAAAAAAGAAAGACAAAATAAAATGGCACTAACATGCTATTATAAAACTACAGCATTAAATAGTCACAAACATGCATAAGAATTATCATAAAGTTTATACTGGAAATGCAATAAATTACATTTTTTCCTAAGTTTTTATGAGCATTTTATTGACAAAAACTTGCAGAAAAGTCCAAACCCATTTGGGCCCAAATGGGTCTCTGCATTTCACATGGAACATCTAATGATGGGAGGTACCCTGGTCAGCTTTCTGCTCTTCCAGCCAGCTGTTGTCACACTCAGCATCCACAATTTACATCTGGAATAAACAGCTTAGACTTATTTCACATCCTCAGCTCAAAAAGAGATGCTCTGATTCAGATGTCAGATGTCACAAAGCCACATATTAATCCAGCCACACATGCGCACATGCGCGTGCACAGTGGGGGTCACAAGGGGATGATTCATGTCTGAGGCTCTTCAGATGGAGACTGAGGTCTGAGGGCTGGAACTGGATCCGTGTCCTTCGGATCAGGTGACATTATCTCCCTCCTTTGGCTTCTGTTAGATGATCACTTCTAATATTTTTCATTCTTTTTTTTTTTAATATTCTTAGCTCTTCGGGCCTCGAGGTTTCCCGCCCTAATCTCTCCTCTTTGTGTGAGAAGCGGAGTTGCGACGTGGTTTCTTCTCGTTGTGCTGCGTGTTTTCTGATCTGCCCTGCCCGTCTCTGAACCATGAACCGTTTTTGCGTCTCTTTGTACTTTTCTTTTGGCGCAAAAGAAGTTTAAGCGTGCGTGCGTTTATGAGCTGTTATGCTGGATGTTATTTCTTTTTTTTAACCTCCAATGAAATGGGGAAAAATGTTTGCTGTTGCGTGAAATGTAGGATCTTAAAAAATAAAAAAAAGGATCATATTTCCGAGACAAAACTGAAATTAATTTCTTCGTTTTCACTCTGTTGGTTTCGGTTACCTGCGTATGGGGAGAAATATTCATTAATTTTGTTTCCTTGTTTTTCTTTTCGTTACTTTTCTTTTCTCTTCTGATCTCTGGGGAAGAGAGGCACCATAAGCATCATGTCTTCCTCTAGAAGATCAAGTGTGTCTTTCTTTGTAAAAGACTCAAGAGTGACGCGTTCAAGAGTCCCACTGGACAAAAGATGCACAGCGGCCAAACGGACAATGGCTCCCTTTTATTGTAGCACATATTGTGTACACACACACACACACACACACACACACACACACACACATGACATATTTTGATAAATACATAGATCTAGACATTTATTTCCCTCCTTTTTCGGTTAAACAAATCGTTGAAAATTGTTTTGTTTTTTTTCTACACGTGTGGTATGGGCTGCCTTTCTGTTTAGGCTACTTTTCTTTTTTAACAGGTGGAACGGATTTCGTTCAATCAGACTTTTTTATTTTTAATTTCTGGTCATTGTTGAGGTTTTAAATATAACGTAAAATCTTGTTCTCTGGTCCCAAAACCCATTAAAATGAACCCTAAACAAATGAAATAAATAGCTAGTCACCGAAATGCAAATTATAAGATAATTTGTTTTGAATGTTTCATTTTCTTTGGCACATTAGTTTCATTTTAAAGTCCGACTTTCCCCTATAAATACTATCGGCCTAGTCTCAAGACAAACGCCTTTGATAAAATATAAAGGGGGTTCCGCCCTCTACGTTTCGTAATCAAAGCCGTTTGAAATATTTTAATTTAAAAAAATTAAAAACTAAAAATATTTCATAATGAAATGTAAACACCAGACATTAATTTGACTATAAGTGGAGCGAATGAGATGTAATTTCTAACTGCTGCTGACACGTGAGCGCGCGCGCGTGTGTTTGTGTGTTCCAACAGTATGGAAATTTGAATTTCACTTTACTGTAGGCAATTAAAATGGAAAGAGCTTAATTTTCATTGGCTTCTCAAAACATCCCGATGAATTGCAAGAGTTTATAGCGCATAAAAAAAAATCAGAGCAGCTACAATGAATCATTCTGATTTCAGTTAAATATAATTTTAATTTGGATCCTAAAACACAGTGGAATCTTAAACATTAACGCACCTTTTCTTTCCTTCAGCTATAATTTTCACCTGTTGTTTATCCATGAATGATAAAGTTATTAATTCTCTGTAACGAGCCCATTTTCTCCTTGAGTTCACAACTTTTTTTTTGTGCTGCAGGTTTTACACACTAATCTAACTTCCTTATACCCTCCTCTTTCCACAAATGGAATCAAGTCCTTATTTTTTTTCTGCCAAAAGGTGCTTCGTCTCCTTCTCGCCCCCTTTGTTTTTACCAAGCAGTCTGTTTTTGATTGAGACACAAAGGTCAACTTTGTAATTATTCTTTTAAAGCATCTCTGACTCGAGACTTGAGGCCAAAAGCTCACAATAAAGCCCTCAACTCCCCTTGAAATAACTGAGATTTTTTCTTTTCTTTTTTTTTTTTTTTTTTAATAAATCAAACCTCCAAACACACTCTTTCCCTCCGAGGGCTTAAGTCCTTTCATGTCTGTAATAACTTTGTGTACAGTCATTGTATACACACTAATCTACAACAAGGTGATAATAAAGCAGCCGTGATGTGGCTAAAGCTGCAGAATTATCACAGCTCTGCCGACATTTCATAAAGAAGGAAAGTTGACAGTGCGTCAGTAGATTTTGATTTAACTTCACTGTGGGCAGTTCAGCCAGCAAAACCACACAATTTTAATCAAATTCCTGCACATGCTGGAGTGCAGTTGTGCAGCAGCTTCACCGCAGTGGAGCAGTGTGGGATTTCAGTGTCATCGAGGAGGGAAAAAACATCTCTGATTAACAGAGAATTAGGTCTTTCCAATTCCAGTCTCATTCACAGCAGTATAACCTCAGCTAGATTTATTTTCTGCTCTCCAGTGTTGATTTGTACTGTGTGTGTTTTTTTTTTTTTCATTAAGAGTCTTTAAACTGGAGCAACATTACTTGTAATATACAGCAACGTTTTAAGCCATACAGTATAGTTTCCTGTTATCTGTCCAGTCAAACTCACCAGCAGCGGCTCTGTGTCTCTGAACAGCCTGGAAACTGATCATTCCCGGCGGGACGTAGTTCCTGTCCTCAACAGCCTGCATACATGTTGTTTTTGCATCAAACCTTTCATACGGAGCAGCACTGATAACAAGAAGCTGACACACACGAACACAGTGAACTTCACGCTGTTCACTATTTTTATTTTCATACTTGGTAAAGAAGCATCATTCATTAAAATTATTACATGATTTCATATTAGATCTGCACATGGGATTCAGGGAAGAAAAGTCCAAATGTTAAACATTTGTCCGGATGAACACATGGTCAAAGGTTCATTCAAAATATTAACAAACATTAAAAAAAAAAAGAAAGAAACATTCTTTTTGTTTTTAACAATTTAGGGAATGTTATTATTTTATAATTGTTTTATCAACTTTTATGACAAAAAAAGAAAAAGGGCAATGTTTTTCGGTGAGGTTTTGGCTCTTCAGCTGATTTAAGCCTCAGACAATTTGTACCTTTTTACTTACGTCTCGGACTTTCATCAACTTGTTCATTGTCACCCTCAGAAAAGTAAAGGAAGTGCAAATGTTCCTTTTTTTTACAGAGTCGAAGAGTCTTTGCTGTAAACATCTGCATAGAGGAACTTGTGCACTAAATGAGCAATAGGAAACAAAAAAAAAGGATAAATTATGTACCAAGTCTGTTCCACTGTAACTAGGAAATGCCAGTTTCAAACACGCATCATAAATTAAACAACTTTTGAAGGTTCTATCTAATAAAAGAGTTTTGATAAAAGGTCAAATTCGTCATTCTTTTAAGATGAAATCACTTTAAAATTAGTTTTGGGGTCCAAAAAGAAAAAAAACACTCCAAGGAAACTAAACAAATGTGAGTATATTGAAAAACCTCATCATGAATGGAAATTGTAGTGCACTTAGTGGGAACACACACATAATTGTAATCTATGCATGAGTCATGAGAGTAAATCCTTTCTCCATCCTCACCACTCACATTTTCATAAGGACATGTTCACATGTCATATGAACTGTCGAAGTTTAAACCCTTACCTCTCAGGCAGAAATAAGTAAAGACATGTTTGAGTTTGATTTTTTTTTTTTAAATGCTGCAAACTTGCATAAACAGAATATTTCCAACTGTTCTGCACGGTGGTGGGTCAGTGATGCTGTGGGGTTATGTTGCTGCCAGCACAAGAGGGATCATTTTACGAGGTAAAGAGAAGAAAACAAATAACAGCAAATCTTTGAAGCAAACATCACAACATCAGGGGAAATGCTGTGGGTGGGGGGTGGAGGGGTAGAAGGACGTCTCCTACAAAGGAATCGTGACCTCAAACATATCTTAAAGTCCTCAACGGACCGCCTCAAGAAATCCAAGCTGAAGGTTTTACTACGTTCCCTGGACTAAATATCACAATAAATCAGTTGATAAGTCTCAAAAGAGAAACGACAATCCAAAAATCCTGCATAACTAGACACATTTGTCAGGAAAACCTGGAGACAACCCCCTCAAACAGGAACTGAAATACTCTTACCTGCATGAAAAAGTGCTTACAAGCTGTAGAATCCGCCAAGGAAATGTTACCAGACTTGACCGCGCTGGACTCTTAGGATGTTTCTCTTATTTCCAGTCTCTCTTTTTTTTTTTTCATAGAAAAGGGTCGTATAATATTTTATATATTTTGTTTCTTTATTTTCTCATCCAATGAGGAAAAAATTCACAAGTGATGACATCATGGCATAAAAGATGCAAAAGCAGAGAAGTCTGAATGTTGAATCAGGAGGAAAGTGAGACATGTTCACTGTAAACAGTGTTAACAATTGCTGAAGTCAAAACTATGAAGCCTGGACTTCAGATCATCGGTTTTCCCATGAAGCATTTGAAACTTATGGAAGCGTATGCATCATAACATGTTATTTGTAGAGTTCAAAGTGAACAATTGGGAACATATTTGTGCACATTATAGCAGGACTGACGGACGACGCATGGATTTGTCAGCCTGAAGTTGCAAGTTGAGTCTTTATGATCTGGTTTTGGCCTCCTAGATTAATCAAAAGTCTTGATTCGGTAGGTTTTTTCTGCTTCGTTTCCGTGCATCTGCCGGCTGTTAGTCATGCAGAGGCCTCCTGTCCTGCCTCCAGCTCCGGCAGACACAGAGGCACTTTCTCAGGACTGCAACTCGGCCCTGCCGTTTCGTGATAATGATAAGGCCTTAAATCCCTCTGTAGAATTGACCCTTGCCACCCTTCCTCCAGTCCCTCTATTTTTAAACTGTCTTGTGCGTTTTGAGAGTTTGCGATCGGGCCAGTGCTGGGAGGATTAGGTGTATGTTTGGGCAGAGGTGACTTCAGGAGCCCTGCTCTGTTTAGTTTGGCAACCCCGCGAGCACCACACAGCTGCTGGCGAAAGCCCGCTTGATCTACCAGATACCCAAAATCATTATGTGGTGTTTGTTATGGAGGGGGGGAAATGGGGGAGAAAAGAAAAGAAAAGGGGGGAAAAAAAGAAAGATTTACTTTTGTTTGAGGAGGACTTTGAGGGTTTGAAGTTTGGTCACTCAGACGTGTTACAGAGATCTTGACTGAACTTGACGAAAGTGCTCGTCTTTACTGCCAGCAGCCTGTTCATCTGTTATATGTTGTGTCACATTGCCTCTATATTTAATACACTTTTCTTTAAAAAGAAGTGATCAAGAAACGTAATATGAAAATACATTCAGCTCATTTAAGTAACTGCCGTGCTAGTATGGAAAGACTGAGAGAAAACAAGTCTGAACCCCGGTCAGCCAATGTAAATATCCTCATGTGGAGGATAAACAAACAAATGTTCTGGATGGCGTTTGTCACCAGGGGAAGAACTATTCAAATGCCCGAATAAGAGGTGCAAATTTATTGTCCAAATACTTGTACTTTAGAAGTTAAATAAATAAAAAATTAAAACTTTTGGTGGCTCATTAGTTAAATTAAAAAAAAAAAATCTGATCATATAATAAGTTTCAGTTTATTAGTGTTGCAATAAACTGAAAGGGCTTTTTTTTTGTTTATGGTTTAGATGGAATTAACATTTGAAACCTAATTTCCTGCATTGTTTTCAGTTTTCACAGTAAGTCCTGTTGGCAATAAAATAAATGAATAAATGGCAAAAGAGAAATAAAATGCCATAAAGATGCAGATTGAGCTCAGGTATGAGCTGGCGGAGGAGGTATTCACTTTCAAATCAACAATGGGGTTTTTGTTCAAAGTGATGCAATAAATGAAAATGAAATTTCCTTTGAAGAAACTGCAGTCGCAGAAACAAACAGTCCCACTTTACTCCAATTGTTTGAAGCCATCTCATGCATTTCAACACTCTGGCAGTCCGTCATTCTTACGCAGACAAACTCGTCCTCCGTTTGACAGTTAATGGGTTTGGCCCACTGATTAATTGTGATGAATGGGAGCTCATTCATAACCCATTGTGTGGTTGGCCCGGCGTGCTGTCACGTCTGCTTGATGCAAAAACAACATGCAAATATTCTTTCTTTCTTTCTTTCTTTCTTTCTTCCTTTATTTTTTTTTTTTAAACACCAGACCGAGGGAAACTACTGCCCCCTGTTGGCCCCCGGAGCTCAATGAAAACTTCCTGCACGATGAGGCATTTCTGGCCTTGGGTTTGACTAAAAGTAAAATGTATTTCATGATTGTGCTACAGTCAGGACAGACACTCGGCAACAACGCAGACACACGCAGACCCTGATTAGAAATAAGACATTTATCTCCTTTGTCAATTCTTCTTATATGAAAAACACATGAAAAATGTAGCTGCGAGCAGCGACCAGGGGGTTTAAGCCCATATGGGAATGTTAATAATTTAAGGCTGTCAGGGGTCAAGAGCTACATGGGAATGTTGGGAATGTTGAGAGTCGAGTTTCTGGCAATCATGGACATAATGACATGGTAACATATCCACAAAGTAAAGGTTCTTTTTATTGTTGTAATTTGTCCAACATTTGATCAGTTTTGTTGTTGAGATGGATTTGATGCTACCTTCCGGTTTTACGGGAAAATCCAGTGTTTGATGTATGCTTCAAGAGGACTTTGCGTGCATGACATGTTTGTCCAGGAGCGCATAAATCCCCTGCGAGTTATTAAAAGACACACCCAAAGTCACAGAGCAGCGTAGGGCACCATGATACTCCAGAAACTGTAATCATTAGGACCGAAGTAGGTTTTTTTAAAATCATGTATAAAGGCGATAGAGTCCTTGAAGAGCATTTTCCCCCTCAAGGGTTGATATCATTACTCCCACAGAATTCCCATCATTTCAGGATAAAACCACATTTGTGCTGCCGTTGCTACATGTCAGGTAGCAACTCTTTTTTTTTTTTCTTTTTTACTTTGATCATCAATGACGAAATCCGAGCAAAGAGCTCTGAACTGCAGGTTATTGTGGCTGGACATTTATCAATACAGTTGGTTGTAACAATTCCAGAGAAAATGCATTTCATAATGTTCTATGTTGGAAAAAATATAAAATTTAGACAAAAACTGTTCCAGTTGCCCAAGTTTTATTGGACAAGGACACATATTGTGCTGCCATGAGCTGTTGCTTCACGCTCAGCCGTACGTGCCGCGCTGTCGTTCAACACTGTTTTGTTGCAAAATTCACGTTGATCATTGTGAGTTTGTTCAGAGAGCCACATGGTGTTTATGTAGATGCCAGGCATCAGCATAAGTCAAACTGTCAGTCAAACTGTTTGTCTGTTCGCGGATGATCAAATTTAAGTTTGATTAAAGTGCAGCTGGTTTCTGTGCATCTTAGATAAAGAAAAGAACCCGACAGATTTCCGATCAGAACATTTCTGTTATATAAGTGAAGTTTTTTTGTTTTGTTTTTTTTGTTTTTTGTTTTTTTAACAATGAATGACATCACTTTATAATGTCATACCTACTGCTCTCTTTGGTATCGTTTAGTCTGTTTTTTAATTTTCATGTAATTTCTCACACGTGTAGTTTAATCAGTGTCTGGTGCTGCACATTTACATGTTCTTACTCCCAAATCATTCAAAAATGATGCTTACAAAATATATAAAATATTACATTACCCTTCAGCTTCTCTGCTCCACATGTCTGGAACAAAGTCCCAGAAAACCTCAGATCAGCTGAAACTCAGTTTATTTAAATCCAGGTTGAAGACTCACCTGTTCTCAGCTGCGTTTGAATAAAGACACAAATCTGCACTGATACTTTTAAGCTGGAGTTTTAAAACTTGATCATATTTTAACTGCTGACTTTGTCTATTGTTCTTTTGTCTTTTGTTTCTAAACGTGCCTTAACCAAGTCACTATGTTGTCTAAACCTAACCAGAAGACTTCAGAAGTAAAGAACTAAAATGTGAAAATAAATAGATAAATAAATGCATTGTCACCTGTGCCTAACAAGGAAAAACATACGTCAGATTAAAGACTCAAACTGAACTGCTGTTGCTTATACTGTTTAGTTATGAAGGTTTGTAAAATAAAAATGTACTTGAATCTTGAGAAGTGCTTATTGAATGTAAAACTATGCTTTTTCTTGTCATCTCCAAGAGTTTAACATGGGTAAACACTTCTTTAAGAGTGTGTCACTTGAGTATTTCCTGCATCTGGTAGGACTTACTGTTCTATGTGGTTCTGAAAGAAGTGCTGTAAATGAAAGCAAATGGAAAAAGGGAAGAGCAGTAGTATTTATATTAACAACTCGTAGCTCCACTTCTACCCCTCGCTTTCCTCACAGTCTCAGGTTGAACCATCATTTCTCCGTCTCTCTCTATCTCCCTCTTGTGAGCGTGGACACACACTCAAACAAACACACATGCATGCAGCACCACGCAGCTCGACAACATCTGAAGCCAGATATTTGATTTACAGCAGCGAGGTCAAAGAGAATGCATTAGGACCTTTTGCAGAAAAGGCGCACAGAACACCAAAGACTTATAAAGTGGTCAGACGGATGCTGACACATGGCCCTTCATAACAATCAGACGCACTGGCCCTGACCTCCTCCTCACTTACACCGTGATCTACGCACTACATCCCCGCGACCAGCACGCCAACTTCCAAACATGCCTGCTGGAATCTGCCCCACCGCTTGGCTTCACGCTCTTTTTTTGAGGTGTAAGTATGGTATCATCTGTTTAATTTACTGTGGGTGATTATCATTTTAAGGACACACCACGAACCACCGTATTTCCACATCTTTGATATGTGTTTTATCCAAGCCAGAAATCTGAGGTCAAATAGTTCCCTTTAAAGTTAGTTGTCTAATGTTTTGGGGGGTTTTATTGTTATTTATTTGATGTGGTTACAGAGTGGAAGGATCCCCTGGTGTGTTTAACACATATTCAGTTTGTCGTTTTGTTTTAGAAGGACTTCTCTTCACATGAGAACTTCCTCCACATGGGGTGATTATTGTTATGCCTCAGGTCTTCACTGAAAAGTGTCAGAAGCAGAGGACTTTGACTCGAGACAGTAAAGGTGGCAGCTGTTCAAAGCTGAAACTCAATCAGCATAAATGAGATTTTTGGAGTTCTATTGGTTCAATAATATACCGATTTGAAAATTGGTAAACCAGTGAAAGAACTCTCAAGGGGTGTGTGTCAACGCTATACCCTATGTTTAAGTCGCTATCGAGCCTATACACTGATTTACGTAACTACCGGGAACTGTTTTAGGACAGGAACAGGTTGGTTTGGAGTAGATTATCCTTGTAAATGAAGCCTTCTCCCAACTGGAAAAAATGATGTCAACCAGCTTTGAAACAGGGAAAAGTAGAGAAATGCAAAGATAATCTGTGAGGTCACGGTTGTGACAGACATCAGTTAACTCACCCACCTACAGGCTGCACAGTCGGAGGCTGTAGATCAGAGGTGGGTTTCCCAGCGTTCAAGCTTTACCGTCACCAAGTATTGACTTGGTGGGGAGCACACTGAGGCTGATGCCGTCTATTCCATTCCAACGGTCAATTGGAGGCATAATTAAAGGAAATTTCTCTTTTTTGGGGGTGTTTCAGCCAATGGAAAATCATTGTAAATAATCATGTGTTGGCTCAAAGAGCTGTGATTTCTATGACTGACTAGCTTTAGTGGTCAGATATCAGTGTCTGCGCTCTTATTATCATGATTTCCTGCAATAAACTGTCAAAGTGTGAGTCTGATTTTTTAGCTTCTTTCTCATCATCATGGTCCTTTTGTCCTTGGTTTGCAGTGTTGTATAGTCATTAGCCAAAGTAAGGTTAGTCATGTTTTAGGATGCATTTCATTTTTGAACCAACATCATCAAAATAATAATAATAAAATCAAAAAGCAGGCAGCCTCACTGGCTTTTGTCCAGAACTTGTGTGCTTATGATGGGGACATGATGTGGGTGGAGCTAAGGGCTTAGAGCTGTGGGCGGGGCTAAGGGTTTACAACATGAGGTCACAGGGTCGTTGATGATGCTGATCCCTTCTGCTCGCCTTCAGGTTTAAGAAAGTTCTAAAAAGGCAAAATATATCACAAAGCCAAAAACACAGTTTTCAACTTTCTAAAGATGTCAGGGTGCACGCAAAGGGAAAATGAACGGGAGAACAAGGAAACAGACGGTACACGACAGCCAGAAACTGCCCTCACTCACCAAACAGAAGAAACAACCGGGGAGTTAGAAAATAAGCAAGACTCAGAAATCAAATATGAAAACCTGAAAGCAGCAAATATGACGCGCAAGACTTCAAAAAAAAAAAACATGTGAAAAATCGAGTCAAACATCTGGACATGAAGCTCGAGACTCAAACAGCCTTAGAAGATAAATGTTGGATGGAAGAAAAGAAGAAAGACATCAACAATTGTTAAAACAGCTGGAAGAAAAGACAAGAATAAAAATGCAACAGAACCAGTCTCTTCGTTTGGACAATGCCACTCTTGAGCAGCAACTTCGGGGGTTGAAGGAAAAGCTTCTGATGGATGAAAAGTTGAGGTACCAGTGTGCAGAACTGAAAGCCAAAAGAAATGCAATGCTGGATTACAACTCCAATCTAAAGTACAGGAGCTGAAACTCCGGTACGAAAGCGCCAAACAATGGATTGACAATTATAATATGAACATACATCACATGGACGCGCTTGAAAATGGGAGAATTGAACTTGCACCACAATTCAACCAGCTTGTGAACGAGCTCCAACAAATGAAAGCCTTGGAAAGCACAATGCCACGAGATGCAGTCTGCTTCACAGGCTGCAAAAAAACGACGACTGTGGCCTTTCCAAAAGAATTCAGGAACTTCACACAGAACTCCTGAGTTGTAAAAATGTGAAGGAAGAGCATGATGCAGCGTTAGAAGAATGGTCAGCCCATGGAAGAGACGATTGTCATCTGAACTGCAACATCAAAGACGTTCTCCACCAGACCAGACAGGTCAAGAAGGTTATTCAGTTTATGGGAACAATATGAACATTTGATTTTTGAAATATCGGGGAGTGGGTTGAAAGGTCGATAGAAATATTTTGTTTACAGCCTAGAGGTTCCTGCTTTGAATCCTGGCTGGGGATTTATTCTTCTTTTTGTGTGTGCGTGTGCATGTGCGTGTGTGTGTGTGTGATGTGGATTGTATATTTACTTCGATGTCTTCCCTTTTTTGCCATTTTTCCATAAAAAGGATGACTGATGTTAAATAAAATGTACTTTTTGACTTCTCTATTGAAATTTATTGCACCCACAGACCATGACCAGGAAACTTTGAGAAGACTTGAACGGAAAACACACAAAAAAAAGAAAAAATATAAGCAGTGGTAAATCAAAATACGGGGTCCTTTTAATGCCACAACCAAGCAAGACATCCAGGATGGAAACAGATGGAAACAGATGTCCCTGCAGCAGAGAAACCTCATGCACAAACATGTTCAAGAGGATTTTATGTAAAACCGACGCAAACTATTTACCACCTTTTGCCCGGCTGACTCCAAAGACGACCTTGCATATATGATTTGAAGCTCCGGAGATTAATGCCATTACAACGGAGGGGTTGGGAAGTCTCGGAAGCAGCTGAATCCCGCTTATAGTAAAAAAAAAAAAAAAAAAAACAGCTCACCAAAAAAAAGCAGCGATTTCAATCAGAGGAGAAAATGAAAGCTGATTAACAGGTAGGAGACTCCACCTGGGATAGTTGTACCCACCCTGATCCAGATATCCCAGTGCACACATTTAACCGCATGGTAAAGAGAAAGCTCATAGCATTTTCTGTTTAGTCCCAGAGTCAGAGGAGCTTCAAAAAACCTGATCCTCGTAAGGTCCGTGAAGGTTTTGCTCTGCTAAAGGAGCTCAAGCCTTGAGTGAAGATACTCTCAACAGTCGTTTATTTGTATAGTTTTGGGAATGAGAACTTATAGGGACTTGAAAACTTAAGGCTTTTATGATGATGGGTAACTAATACTGAGAAATCCTGCATGTTCATTCACCTGTTCCCATGCAAAAATAATGTTGGAGAGAAAGAGAGAAAATGCATGAAATGATAAAAATAAAAAAAGTCTAACAGGAACTGCAAGACAAAGTAAATATGTAAATAAAAGCAAACTTCTATCCTAAAAAGACATATGCTATTCTACTGCATGCCACACGCTCCTACCAGACCTCGTCCTTTCTCCAGGCCTCTCCTTCAATGTTTACATCACTTTTTATAACTCTTGGATGACAGACACTGACCTATTACAGTCCAAGCACTCCATGTACTGCACACACACTGATACACTTGTGTCTGGACAGCATCAGGCAACACTTCAAAGTGCAGGATCCCCCTTTTTTACAAGCCATATTAGGCTCACATCAAAGCATTTCCCTGTGCTTCAGACCAGAGTTTTCTGGTCAAATGAACATCTATCTTCAAAGCCAAGTGACGAAGCACTTCAACGCAATGCGTCATGTTTGACTTGAAATCAAAATACCTGCAACACGGACTTAGAGCAACCAGCTTATGTCCGAAATTGAACTGAGATCTCGCTGCGAGAGTTGGTTGCTTTCCTCAGGAGCTTTGATGACTTGCCAGCTTACTGATTTTTATATATATATATATATATATATATATATATATATATATATATATATATATATATATATATATGTGCATATATGTACACATATATATATATATATATATATATATATATATATATATATATATATATATATATATATATATATATATATATATATATATATATATACATATACATATATGCACATATCCATTCTGTGAATAAACTTATTTTAGGTTCTTTGAATGAGAATAATCTTTTTTGTCTTTATTGGGGTTTTAGAAATCTTTTTTCTGCATACGAGGCATCTAAACAAAAAAAAAACAAAAATCATTTCAAAACGTTGCACACCGCCTTGTTCAGCCGTAGCTGCAGCGGCGTGCTTCACACCTGGATTCTCGTGCACTGCGAAGTGGCTGGTGAAACACTGGATGTGTCATGATGTTGTCGGAGCGTGGAAATACTCTGCGCATCACGGCTGTCCAACTGTAGTCATGGTAACAACCAAATAAATAATACGGGTCAACGCGCAGGATCATGTTGACGTAGAGGAACTATTTGTCTTTTTTGACAAGAGTTCTTTGGTAAACGCAGTGGTACCAAGGGCTTCTCCTGCTGACTGTGGGCTTCGTTCAAAAGCCATTTTTGCCCTCTGTAGTTCCGTCTTTGTGTCAGCAGTTTACACGAGACAGTTTTCATGATTTGAAGTGTGGGAAATGGCTGAATGGTAAAGCAACTCAACTTATTAGTTTCTTGTACCCACTGCAACAAAACCGTCTCCTTTATTTGATTTTTTTCTCCTCATTCAGTTTGAAAAGGGCTCATTTCAGTTGACCCTGAAGCGGGTAAATACTGAACCGCTTTGTTCCCGTTGTGGGAGCCACTTCTCTTCTGTATGTTACAACTTCTTGCCTTGAAATGACAGCCAACTTTGTCCGCGGTATAAAATGTCAGGCTGCATATTTCTTTTTCTCTTTTCACTCGCCACTCCTTCACCTTGCCAAACAGACATGTAGGTCGTCTATTCATTCACATTTGTTTACTCTTTGTTTTAGACCCAGCATGTTTTTTCAATGAACGGCATTTTGAAGGGAAACTCCCTCCTGAGAAGTTGATTTTGTGCAACGGTACCACCCGTCTTGATGCAAAAAAAAAAAAAAAAAGTCCCATAATTCATCAGTTGCTGTCCGTCACAAGGCGGCTGTCATCTGAGGGGTTTCATGCGCCAACTCCACCCCCTCCACCACCTTCCACCTTGAAACTGCCCCCTCCGAGGTCACCAGGTTGAATCCAGACACGCTTACAGAAGATAATCTTGCATTAGAAGAGAAGAGAAGCATCATAAAATTAAAAATTAAAAAGCAACAATATTGCTCTCTGTATGGGGATGAACATCAAGTGAGCACAACTCTAAATGTTGATTCTTTCACTCAAGTCAAACTTTAATGTCCATGTTTTTGCTGTACCTCAATGTAACTGTAGGTTTAATATCATATATTCAATTGATAAACGATTCACGAGTCACAATTTACTGGTGAGCTGCCTGAAGAGAGCTGGGATAGACTCCAGGAGGCCCCTGTGACCTTAAATAGGAATAACGGGGTGTAGGTGGATGGGTGGGTGGGTAGGCCACAGTTTTGTGTCTATATCACCGGTCAGGCAGAGCTTATCCAGGGGTGTGCGTTCAGCTACAATTATCACCAAAGGACAGACACTATACCAGCAAAAATCACCTGTTTTAATTTCAACACTAGAAGTGCTGTACAGGGGTCCGATTATTATTGGTTATTTTAACATTCATGACGTTTACTCATGAATGCTTTTAATTTAAATAGTGTTAACATGACACTGTTAACAACCAACACTGACAAATGAACAGCTGAGAAAAGAGACACGAGGCTTCGACATCATCATCATCAGCCAAAAGCCTTTGACTTGTGGCGGCTTGGCCTTTGCAGAGCTGCTTGGACCAAACACAAAGCAAACCTTTTTGATATACTTCTGGCAGGCAAAACAAAGCTCTCCATTCCTACAATGATACGCTTTACTCTGTCTTAGTTTTTCTTTTTTTTTTTTTTCCTCCTTGTATGCTGAATGAGTCACTCCAAGGCGTTTTCAGTGCAGAGTAAACCGGGCAGAAACTCACCATTCATCAGACAGGTATGTTTGTGTTGTCTTTGCTCATAGGAGGGACGCAAAAGAAAAGAAAAAGATGGCCAGTGAGTTATTTTAGCACCCTTTGGGCTTCCTTCCAAGCTCTCATACCATCCCAGAGCTGTCCTTTCTCCCACAGAGAGGCCCGGGGCAGCCAGGGGATGGCAGAATCCCCACAGGATTAACACAAAGTCCTCTAATGGAGCCCGAGGTGGAGAGACCCTGCACACAGCAGCAACATTTGAAGATCTCCACCTAAGCTTTAGGTGCTTAGGTTAGATACTCAGCTGGTCTGGCTACTGGTGTTCAACAGTGAGGCCAGTCTCTGCGTATTCTGATGAGGAAATGTCACGGTTAAACATGCAGACTGTCATTGGGACATTGGGAATAATTCTTGATTATTATTTCACTGAGGTTTTTTTTTTTTTTTTTTTTTTGTCTTATCTGATTGGCTGCATATCTCAGAGGTTTTTACTCCTCCTTTATAATCATCAGGAACCCGAGTTTAATGATTCATTTTCTTTTGCATCTGGTTTTTCCAGCTGTTACAGGATCCGATGCTCCAATTAATTTATAAAGTCAAACATTAAAGCTTCTATCTTCACTTCTTTAGATGGTTATAACATGAATGTCACACCAGTCAACTTCCAAAAGCTGGGATCCGTGTCCTCTCCACGGGATAGGGAAGTTAAAAAAAAAAGACGATATTCTAACCAGACCAGATATTCCCAGATTCATTCACCCAAACTATCTCTTGAGTCATTGGGCATTAACAAGGATCTAATGGGCTAATTGCCATTAGTAATGGTTGTTGTCAGTAGGGCTTAGCAAGCCTTTCACAGAGTGTGAAGCTTGTGTACGTGTGTGTGTGTGTGTGTGTGTGTGTGTGTGTGTGTGTGTGTGTGTGTGTGTGTGTGTGTGTGTGTGTGTGTGTGTGTGTGTGTGTGTGTGTGTGTGTGTGTGTGTGTGTGTGTGTGTGTGTGCGCGTGCTCCTCGCCCTGAGGAGAAGCTGTTGGGTAATCCTGTGTTGACCAGAGGGCTTCGTGGTCCATTACAGGTCATGGCTTGAGACGAAGGGTAAACAAATTCCTAACTAACGAGGGATGAGGAGGGAGGAGGCCAGCCTTCAACCCCTCCACCCCGCCCCCATCCCTTCCAGACATAACAAATTACAATTGCTCCAGTGTCTGTCGAATCTTGGCTCACCTGGTTTCTCATTTTTTGTTTCCTAATTCTCTACATTGCATCAGCTAGTTCACTGCCAACGTCACGTGACCACTGGAAAACACAGCTTCCAGAGAACTGCTGAGCAGCAGCGCTGAGCGCGTTGGAATGTGTTGCAAATGTTAACAAAATAAAATGAACACGTTTTCCAGACTTTAAACAAGCTTTTAACATCATCCAGAGCTCATTATGTCAGCATCTCCCTGTTTATGTTTTTCATTTTATGTGGTTTTAGATTTGTAAAATAACAAAGTAGCCAAAGTAGAGGCTAATTGCCTTTTTTTTTTTTTTTTTGTCTGGAAGAATTTGCAACAAAAAGTGAGATGTGGAGCCTGAATGGAGGAAGAACGCGGAATAGTGGATCAAAGAGGGAAATCAAAGAGATTTGTTCTCAAATACGGCTTTTCAACCAACTCGGAATCGGTGCTGGTGCTAGGCCCGTGCTAGAGCCAGTTCCTAACCGGTTCTACGAAGAACCGGCTTTTTCCTTGGCCAGAGAACACTGGCCTGAGTAGTACAATGCAGTTGTGCTACTTCAGTCATTATGCGTTACTGCATTACTGCGTTACTGCATTACTGCATTACTGCGTTACTGCGTTACTGCTTTACTGCGTTACTGCGTTACTGCGTTACTGCGTTACTGCGTTACTGCGTTACTGCATTACTGCGTTACTGCGTTACTGCGTTACTGCGTTACTGCGTTACTGCGTTACTGCGTTACTGCGTTACTGCGTTACTGCGTTACTGCGTTACTGCATTACTGCATTACTGCATTACTGCATTGCTGCATTACTGCATTACTGCATTACTGCATTACTGCGTTACTGCATTACTGCATTACTGCATTACTGCATTACTGCATTGCTGCATTACTGCATTACTGCATTACTACATTACTGCATTACTGCGTTACATAACGGCTTTGCCTCTGAATAATCATTTGAATGATCATCTGCGGCTTTCATCTTATGTTAACTATTTTTGCAACAATGGTGGCGACATTAATTAGACAAAGGTCATGCTGTTTAGTATTCTTATGATAGCTTTTTTAATCTGTCAAAACATACCAGACAAAGTTGTGTTTTGACAGATTAAGCGTCTGATAACAAAAGAAACTCAAAAAGAAAACCTTAACTGCAAAGGCAAAAAAATTTGTCAAAGGCTTAAGATGTTTTTGTCCGTCTTCTTCAAAGTGTGGGAGGGTAATGCTCATACAAGGAAGACAATAAAAAACCCAGACCCCCCCACTTTATTACAAACTCCAAGTTTTGCTTTTCTTTTGCAAAAACAAAAAAAAAATGGATGGTGATCCTGGCCCTAAAAATCCTGTTTGGAGTCCAGAATTGAGTTCACGCACGTTTCTGCCATTAACATCAATGGTGATTGCGTTTCAGGACAACAGTAAGTCTTTTTAGAGTCACATGTTTGCTGTACTGAACACATATTTTTAATTACGTGGTTAAATCAGTAAGAACCCACCCACAAGTTCCCAATATGATCACAGCCCCCAGCCGTGATGTAGTAGTTCATGCATCTGGCCCAGTAAAGGTTTGGGGGACAACGTAGCACCAGTTTCCTTGGCGCCGAGTCAGCACTTTCCTCACAGTCGAGCAAAAAAACTGGTGCTAAATCCGGCATCAGTACTGATCCAGCGCTGGACCCGCGTTGGTCCAGAAGTCCTATCAGTGCCCCTTTAGTTTGGATGACTTTGATGCCCTTTCTCACATTAACAACTTTGTTTTGTTGCGCATATTTTATTTAATTATCAAAGTAATAATGCAACTGTTTAAATATTTTATAGGGAAACTTATACTCAGGTGCTTTTTGAGCCTTCTCCCACATGACACGTGATGGATTTCTGGATCTCGATAAAAAAACACGGAGCTGTTTCTCACACGGATCTGGACTCAGGTACAGACTTGCACGTGCTTACTGCGCTGTTTTAGCCCTCATTTACAAAGGATCAGGAAGCACATTTAACTATTTGTGGAGCAAATGTTACCTGAGGGATCTCTTACCTGGGATAAAGTCACATCAGCACAGTTTCTCTGTAATGTTTTGATCTGTGCCACGAAAGAGTTAAACTCTGATCGCTTGTTTCCTACAAACTAAGCATAATGTTGTCCTGTTTAAACATTCAATTAAGTTAAAGACACGTATTAACAATAAACTGTAATTTTAAGGTGTTTCCACAAACACTGAGATTACTCTGTGATGCAATCATCACCTCAAATGAGGCGAGATAAAGAACAGAGGGGGTTTGTAAGATACACATAACAAGGAGTCTTCATTTACCCACAGTTCTCTGTGCAGGTTAAAACATGACTTTAATTGCCAGCTGACCACAGTTCTTTTGTTTTAATGCTCAGTCACGAGTCAGAGCGTTACAAAATCTGCAATTATTTGACCATCCGAAGGCTGACGATTGATTTATTTCTCATCTTGGTCATGAAAAAGGAGACAGAATATCAAAGTCTCTCCCACTGGTGCATCTCCTTTTCATCCTGTGATAAAGTTAATGAAAAAAATGACTTCCCATGCTAAAAATAAGTCCCTGAACAGGACACAGAGATGTGATGAATCAGAGGAAAAGCTGCACTGCAGAAACCTTTTAGTGGAATTTCCAAACCCAGTTCTGGCCACGGGTTGACACTTCCTCTCGTCCAGAGCTCCGGCCTGGTTTACTCAAGCAGCTGCTGACAGTGAATCGCTTCCTCCACGTTAACATGTAGATCAGATAAGGGCAACATTCCCGCCCTCGGTAAAACTCACAAATCCGTCCTCTCAGATGGTGACAGCAGTGGGAAACTGGTTTTACACAGCATCTGCCCGCTCATCCTCAGCTCGTGAAAACATGGCAGATGTTTCTGTAACGATGGTCATGCAGACTTGTGTTTTTGTTTTTCTCTTCTGTGTTCATAAAAGTTGAGCAAAGAAGGTTTTAAAGTGTCATTTCTAGAGCGTTACTCGCAAAGCTCTGAAAACCACATCGACTATTCTCTCCAAAGCTGAACTGAGATCTTCTTCATCCACAGACAGTCGCTGTTTCACTTTACTGACTTCAGCATCCTTAACAGATGAAGGATGAGATCCCAAATAAGACCAAACTGACTCACTAAGTGTTTTTGCCTCTTTCCTTTCGTAAGTTTTAACTGTTGGTTTGTTATCAGTGACATGCCATGACTTAGAGATGTTATGTCAGAATGTAAGATGAGTTTCTTACAGACCATTAAACACTAATCTAACACAGTAGCCTCAAGGCCATACATACATCCCTGTTAGAAACAACATTTTAACAACACTGGCAACAAAAATATAGTCACCAGGGTTGGAAAATCGTATTCAACTTGCATTATAAAAACAAAGCTTAGTGGTTCTGGAAAGAAACATCTGGAGGATCATCCATCTATTCCTGCTTACTCCATCTCCAGGTCACAGGGGTCTGTCGGAGCCTATCCCAACGCATAGTAGGCAGAAGGCAGGGTTAGACCCTGGACAGGTCGCCAGTCCATCTCAGGGCCACATACAAGACAGACAAATATGCACACTCACATTCACACCTACGGGCAATTTAGTGTGATCAATCAACCTACCCTGCATGTTTTTGGACTGGAGGGAACCCACGCAAGCACGGGGAGAACATGCAAACTCCACACAGAAAGACCCACCGGGCCGGGAATTGAACCAGGAACTCTTGCTGTGAGGCAACAGTGCTAACCACTAAGCCACCGTGCTGTCCTGGAGGATCAAAATGCAACGAATTAGGTTCACCGGTAACAGACTTGGTACTAAACGAACATCGTAAGGAAGTGAAGAAGGTTGAGGTTTATCGGTCTGCAAGAACTCTGCCTAAAACGTGTGGGAGAGAGAATGTGGAGAAATCTCTGTGTGCATAGGACAAAAATGCCAAACGCTGTTGGGTTCATCAAGCCATCCACAAATGCAGGTTAAAGCTCCAACAAGTAAATCAGGAGCAACATGTGTTCCCATCCAGATAGCATCTTTGTTCCAGGAAAGGCCTGCATGCCTGCAGTCCAGACCTCTCACCAAGTGAAAACATACTGCGTACAATAAAACGTGAAATATGACGTGGACCAAGGATTGTTGAGTAGTTTGAACCCTACATCAATGAGACGACGCTCTTCTCACGAAACTCTCTGGTCTCCTCAGTCCACTGATGTATACTGTCAGTCAAAGAAGATGTTCTTATATGTCCTCATTTTAGACTTTGGATGTGTTTTCTACTCCCTAGTCTGAATAAAACTGGGTTTATGCGAGTTTCAAATCCGTAGATCATTGCTGCACCTGCTCTTCGCTTCACTCTTGACTTCACTAATGAATAACAACAATCTTCATTAATCCGTGTCCAACTTTGTCCTGTGTCACCTTGTTTTGTTCTGTTTAGTTGTTACTATGGTTTATGTTTGACTTCTCTTGATGCAAATCTGTTTCCTTCAGCTGATTTCTTATGTTTGATCACAAACTTTGAGCCTGTCTTTTCTTGGTTGGGAGCAACTTTCTGTGTTAACGAAGCTTAACCTTTTTCTGATTAATTTGCGGTTTTAGATTTGTGCAGATATTTATTTTAGACATGGAAATGGAGTCTACAAGAGCTGAATGAATATCCTCCAAGAATGGTAATTCCTCTGTTTTCTTCTTGTTCTTCTTCGGAGCTGCATTGCTCAGTATGAGATCTCAAACACTTTCTCACATCCACATGTCAACATCTTCTCTGTCACTCCCGAACAATGACACAAAGCTCAAGCTTTTGCCTCAAAGTCTTTAGGTGGTGCAGCCCAACAGACGCCGCCCCGGGGCATCTGTTGGGCCCCTGACGCCACTCCTGTCAGGCCAGCGTGTCACCTGTGTCAGTTTCTTTTTAACACTTTGGGGAGGATCCGGGCGGAAATGCAGAAGCATGGCTGACAGACGATCTCCTCTGACCTGACATTCACCGTTGACCTTCCTGTAAAAGCTGTGAGACAGGAGCAAAACATGGAGACAATGCGAACACTGCGCTGCGAGATTTGTTAACGTGTTGTATGTACAATAGCTGCAGGCAGCGGTGTGAAAGCCGCTGCCCTTTAAATCACTCATAAAACAGTTTTCTAGAACTTTCTTCTGTCACCTGGGTGATGTTGTGAAAATAAGGAAAGAATTGTCTGAAGAAAATGACAGGAAAACTAGTCCATGCATTGTTACTTCAAGATTTTAATTTCTTAAGTAAGATGTCCTAAAGTTGCTCTGGACTGACACCGGCCGATCCAAAATGCTGCAGCGGGACCTCTGATGAGGATTTGCAGAAGCGATCGTATTTCTCTCAACTTAACTTCCCTTCATTGGCCTCCTGTTAAACACGGGATGGAATTTAAAATTCTTCTTCTCATATATGAAGCCCTTTAAGACCAAGCACAGTCTTATCTTAATTAATTTAGTGTTCGATATTATACCAACACAACATGGTTAGCACTGTTACCTCACAGCAAGAAGGTTCCTGGTTTGATTCCCGGCCTGGTGGGCCTTTCTGTGTGGAGTTTGCATGTTCTCCCCGTGCTTGCGTGGGTTCCCTCTGTGTGAATGTGAGTGTGCATGATTGTCTGTCTTTCTATGTGGCCGTGCAATGGACTGGCGACCTGTCCAGGGTGTACCCCTGGCTTTTGCCTACTAGGCGTCAGGATAGGCTCCGAAAGACCACTATGACCCGGGGATGGATTACGCGCGTATAGATAATGGATGGATGGATTTTAGTCACGTAGAACCAGAACCATATTTTGCATTAACTCAGTCTGTCGGGAAACAATATGAAGTTGTTTTTTTGTCATCAAACTGGTCTGCAGTTGCAAAAATATTTGCATAATAAAGTCTGGCAGACTAATATTTCTACAAAAAAAAAGTCAAAGAACATGGCTGACTGAACAGACTGACTGCTGAAGTCTGTCAGACGGAGGAAAGCTTGAAGTGAGAATGAGCTTGACTGTAACGTGGACTAACGTTCTCATCTTGAACCAATGCAAAGACAATCTAAGCATTATGGCTATGATTAGACAAAGTCCGTGGCTTTATTTAAAATTTAATCAACCAAATATGCCTTCTTTCCCCCTGCAGTCCAATGTATGCAGAGTATAAATCTTAGAAATATGTAATTTCTTTGAAAATCACATACTACACCAGCGAAACGTTGCATGTGACGTCTGGAACTGAGATCCCAAAGGTGAAAGCCTGCCGAGTTGAGCCTCTGTCCTTTCTGCAGGAAGACTGTGGGAGTGTTAGTTTAGGAAATGCAGGGTTTGTTGTAGCTTTAATGACAAGCAAACACTGTGAACATCATTGCTGTCCAAACATGAGAGCAGGTTCCACGCGGGGCTGTGGGGGGAGAAAACATCGTCCGCTAACAAGGATCCACACACACAAACACAGACGAAACACTCATCCACATAACAAAGAACTTCACGCAATGAATCGCCAAATAGAAAGGCGGTTTTTTTTTCTTCTTTTTTTCATGAGTCATTAATGATTAAAAGCCCACTTCCTTGACATGTAGGCCATTAAATTGATCAATAACCGGGACATGTAACCCTTCTGCTCGGTAAATGAACAAGTGGTCACTAATGATCACCACAGCCCCTCCTCCCTCCCAAGCCGACAGCTGAGGCGCTTGTCACGATGGCCTTCTGCCTGATAAGAGCTCCACTTTGGGACGAGGCCACTGCAGTTCCTGTCGCAACACAACAGCAAAGGGTAACCATTCACCGAGAGTCAACAACGGCCCAGAACCTTCAACAAACACAACGCACGCAGGTATGCATATGAAACGACCCGCTGGAATGTCTCAGGGATGCAGGTCAATCAGGAATGAGTGACAGATGAGCAACGAGCGCAGAGGACATTTTAAACTTTTTAGGTCCAACCTCGCATCGAATGTGCAAACAGAAAAAAAAAAACAAGGATACCTAAAAGGAATACAAGGATATTTGAGATACAGTTATAGTACATATGTTTACTTTAAAAGAGCAAGTGTATGTTGTGTCTGACTATGAAGAAGATGTTGTACCCTGGATCCCCTGGTACAGGGTGAAAATGACCGGGACACACGTGTGCTCACACTGTGCCTGTTTTACACTCTTCACTGGTTACCAGGAACATCCAGACCCTTACTTTTAACTTCTTATATTTCTGACCTACTAAGGCCTTTTATCCCCACCTGCAATCTGAGGTCAGCAGATCCGATGTTGTCCCCCCCCCCTCCCCCAAACAAACCTGTTTCAAGATGCGGTGATCGCCTGTTTTACAGCAGCAGCATCTAGGTTGTGAAACTCGACTTCTCTCCCTTTGCTGCCTGGACTTTCTTAATGTTTTAAACAGCTTTTTAGTGGACAAATGGTTTTATAGGCTTACTGTTTATTGTTTTAACTTATTCTGCATTGTTTGCATCTGCCTTGTGAAGCACTATGTCTGTGAAAGGTGCTATATCAATAAAATTGATTACTTAAAATGCACAAGTCTGGTTTAGAGTAATAAATGTGGGCTGGAAGATTTATTATAAATAAAATGTTGAACATGTTACTATAATATTACTTTTTTCCACTAATGGAAAGTCTAGTTACTAACAAAATGTAAGTAATAATTTTATGTAAGTGAAATAATTACTTACAGCATGACTTTCATTGGTTTTTGAATGAAATTTATGATGATGTGTTTCTAAATATACTGAGGGACACGACGGCAGCTGGAAAGCAAGCTTCGAAGCTGAGTCCTGGCTCCTTCAGCTGATCCATGCGAGGAGGCACAACCTTTCAACTAACACTTGAAAGTCTGATGTTTCGACAGATTTGATAAGAATAAATGGAAATTGATATTCAATAGCATCATAAGTTGGAATAAGCCATGTCTGCCAAGCTAAATGGCAACCTTTGATTGACATAAGATGGTGCTTACACTTAATATAAATAGATAATGCAACAAGAAATCTTAATATTTTTTGGAGAGATAATAATTACATAGTCAGAGCAGAGGATAGTGCTCCTATAGGATTAATGTTCATATCTGGAATACATTAGTTAAAATAACCACCTGTGTGTGTCCACACGTGTGAGTCTCCGTCTATGTTACTGTGATTTGACAATAGTGGGCTATTACATATTTAATCCTGCAATCTTAAACTATCTGTGCTGTTCACTGACTTATGGTATCAGTCTGGCACATGGGTGTTACTTCAGGCTTTATTCAGTTCTTATCTGCCTGTTCTTCTCAGTTCAAGTGTTTGTTTCAAATACAGCACTTGACCTGGACCTCAGCTGTATGCTACTACATGTGTGTGTGTGTGTGTGTGTGTGTGTGTGTGTGTGTGTGTGTGTGCAGAGGATGGCATTTAGCCTATCGCATTAAACCATTCATGATGCTGTCTGCACATTTACAAAATAGGATAAGGATAAAAGGGTATATTCAAAAAATGTTGTTTCTAGAACCTGAACCTCCTCTGCAGATATTTTTTTTCATTTGCTATTATGTTTAGAAAACCTCAAGTCCAGGTACATCCATTACTCTCCTTAAACCGAACTGGCCTGATCTGAGACTTTGAGTGTTGGAGGCTTTTCGGGAAATGAAAATACGATGACCGGATGGAAGAAGGAGGTCAGAGTCGGGGCAAAGGTAGCGTTGGTTTATCTTGACCAGCTCTGAGTGGTTGCCCTCTGAGTCAAATACTATACATGTCTGACCCCGGCGCTTTCATCTCCCCTCACAGTCAGAGCTGGAACCACGCTGCCGGTCGAGGACATGCACTGAAAAACAAGCTGTCCTCCGCCGAAGCAGGCGGGCACAGCCGCCTGACACAAGACAGGTGGGGGGGGGGGGGGGGTGTAGTGTAAACGAACTTCAATCCGCTGGGGCCGTGATCTGGTCTCTCTGAGTCGGAGATTCAGAAATGGCGGCAGCATGTTGACGTTATGTTTACGTTTAGGTGTGTGGGCTCCTCATTTCTCAGAGGAGCACTGAGGTGAGCACGTCATTGCAGAGCTGTGAAGTCACTCAAAAGAGAATTAAATCCCAGCGTATCACACCTCACCACTTTGTCAGGACCATTAGGCATCAGAGTGTGATGCACGAGGACATTTAGTTTGTCAGAGAGCTGAGTTTGTTTGTGACAAGACTCACAAAGGCCTTTAAATCAAAGTTAGAAGTGCACCAGTCAAAGGAGATCCTGCAACTGAACCCACCAGCAGCCCTCCTGCCTCCTAACAGTAGTCTTTTAGAGACACTTTATCACCAAGTACAATATTAGAGCATCTTGTCTGTACAGATGCCAATGAACATGTTCCTCAAAGTTGCTACTGACTTTAAGAAAATAACAGATGATGGTTGTTATTCAGAATTGTTAAAAACATGTGAAAACTTTAAACCCAAGTGAGGCTGCGCTCTGTAAAACGCTTCTCACATGTCTCAGTCTCTCAATTCTCTGCTATTTCATCACATATGGAAGCCTGTTCAGGACGCTTTGGTACCACAAGAAAGACTTCTACCCTCTTAGATCCGAATCTGATCTGATAAAATGGGTCAAAAGTATCTAGTTATTGAATTGAAGCAACGGTAGCCTGGTAAAACTCCATCCAGTTGATCCACGATTAACCCGTTCATGTTTCAACCTCTGTTTTGCATGAATTCTTAACAGCATCATAAAGGAGCAGCTCACTCCTCCAGTGAAAGGAGCAGAGCAGATCTGTCTCCTTCTTGCAGTCACTCAGAAAAAAGAAAAAAAAAAGTTTTAGTCATGCAGTCGCCATATATTCTGCCCCACAGATGAGCGGTTTAGTTACAAATGAATGATCTTTCTCAGTAAAAGCTATCGTTACTTACAGGTCCAACAGCAAAGTCTGTGAAAAACAAATCTTAAGACAAATGATGTTTCATGGACGTGTGAAGAATCGGTTCACCGTGTCCCACTGTTGTATCATCTGCTATGTCCCTGTCCTCCTCTCCTCCATCATCACCCAGTGTCATGTTGTACATGGAGTCAGATGATCTGAGGTCTTTGAGGTTTGTGCGGGGAAGGGGGAATGCTCCACGAGGTCTAGACAAGGCAGACATCCTGCTGTCACCTGTGGTTTCCTCAGCACGTGCTTCTGCTCGTCATCATCTTCAGTCTCCACTGACTCTCATCAAACGATGAGCAGCTGCTTCTTTGAGATACTAAAATCCGTCGTCATTTGATGCTGAACATTCTTCTCTTCACGTCTTCTCGTCCAGAAAGTCGCTATGCGTGGCTTGTTCTTTTTTATCTATTTGTATCCCTGACAAGCCCTTCTGACTCTTCATCTCTGGCGTCGGTTTGTGTATTTTTGTTAGGAGTTGATGTTCACTGGGCAGTTTTCTCTTGTCCCATCACTGGTTTTGTTCCGACACAATCAGTAAAACCAGTAGTGCGTCAGGCTCGTCTTGCTGCAGCAGTACAAGCTCCGCTCTGCCGGTAAACCTCTGTTATTTGTGTTTGTCCTAATAACGAGTGTTTGTGTTGTGGAGCTGCTAACAGGGGGCAACGTCAGCTCTCTGGTTCCAGATTGATTCAGCTGCATGTTTCTGAGGATTAGAACCAGTAGCCAGCCGGTCTAGACTGGTCTCCAGTTACAGTGGACTCACACAATGACTAGGACGCAGACAGAGGGGACACCATGGACAATGTGCTTAATGGGCGGCGGCGGCGGCGGCGGCGGCGGGGGAGGGAGGGAGGGAGGGATGTATGTAAGTATATCTTATATTGTATTGGCCTCTTAGCTACATTATTCCTACATAATTCAACACCTTATTCTGTTTGTTGGACTGTTCCTGAACTGTTTTTGTGATGTAGCAGCCAGGTGCACAAAAAGTGTCTTTCAAAATAAAACAAATAAAAAAAGACCATGAATGCAACATAATCCAGCACATCAGTCTGTTCTTTTAATAAAAGTGTGCGTTCGTGGCCTGTTTGATCCTGCCTGTCAACAAAAGCCGTATTATCTATGACAATAAAAATCACACTTTCACGCTGAAAAGTTTTAATAGTGTCTTTGAAGGTCTGATTTTATTTTAGATAACTGCCCTTTCGGTGATCAGATGGACCCAGTTCCTTTTCCGGACCACCAGGTTTTTCTAAAAGTAATCATGTTAATGGCATTTTTCTAAGCGCCCCTGAACATTACCACTCTGCAAAATTAAAACTCTAAATAAGTGTCCTGTAATATAATTATACAGGATCAGCAGAAGGTTGGCGGTTCGATCCCCAGCCCCACATGTGTGGGACCCCCATATTGTTTGTCATATAGTCAGTGGATAGTGGGAACAAAGCACTACAGTGCGTATGTATGACATGAAGCGCTGTGTGAATGAGAAACACATTGTAAAATGCTTTGGAGAACCTACTCAGTGTTTAAAATTTCATTATAGAAGTGCAGCCCATTTACAATTTCTGATGCATTGTGGTCTTCTGTTTTTAAGTCAAGAATTAAGACAATGCAAAGAGGCTGACAATAGTGAAAAAGGGACAAACACACACAGTGATTCAACGTCCTCTCGTCTGTATCTGCTCTCCCGGCAGCAAAAGGCCCAGATCCAGATCCCTCATGTAAGCTCCTAATTATGTTACATTGTTCTACTGGACTTTGAACTCCGAGTGGTAGTAGATGACACCCAGGGCTGCTGTTTGAGCTATGCACGCATTTGTGTGTGTGTGTGTGTGTGTGTGTGTGTGTGTGTGTGTGTGTGTGTGTGTGTGTGTGTGTGTGTGTGTGTGTGTGTGTGTGCGCACGCGCGTGCATGTGCGTAGGATGGGGCAAAGCCTCAGCTCCCAAAGGTACAAAAAGAAGAGGCTTAAAGTGTCAAGACCCTGACACCCCAAACAGACAGACAAAGGCGTACATGTGTGGCCTGAGCGAGCATGAAAACACAGCGCAGACATGCAGACTCTCAAGGTCTTGTGTTGAAATACACACACAAACACAAGTTCATGCATAAAGAAAAAGCACAGTGTCCACGTTTGAGCAGCTTCTGATCCAGCTCGTCTCCATCTCAGCTGACGAGTATCAGGTCATCTCCGCCTGCTTTTGAGTTTTATTAAGTTTGAGCAATGAAAGCACTGACTGTCACACACTTCTGGATCAGTCGCAATAGCTCAACTCCTCCCACAGATTTGGTAGAAAGTGTCTTTGAACTGCAAACTTTAAGACATTTTGTCAAAAGAATTTAGCTGGAATTCATCTGGACAAATTTAGATATAAAATTCTGGTTAATCAAGTAACATCGGTAAAAGTCTGTTTTTGCTCCACACTTGAATAAATCACATTGATTTCTCCAGAATACATTTTCAGGATGAGACGTTGCCCGTGTGTTTATTTCACAGCGTTTTAAAGGATGTTTTAGAAACTGCGTTGTTTCCAAAACATGGCACGTCATATCTAGAGACTAATATCCTAACACATATTCACAAATGCACACACATACTTGATTGGGGGTTTTGAGGTAACTACCAACTAAAAAAATAAAATAAATATTATATTTAAAAAAAAACAAAAAAAACACCCCAACTCTGACGTGACACACTTTTTCACTTGGTTCCCAGGGTAGGGTAGTGTGACATCACAGGCCCAGGACTGAGTAGAAACACCCAGCCTTTCAATTTTACCCCAATCTTTCCTATACGTGAAGGATGCACAAAACTTTAAATCTTTAAGAGTTTGACTCCACCCCTGAAACTGGTTGCTATCAACAGAGCAGTAAAAACACTATTGAAAAAAGGAGCCTTTGTTCTGTATCTGTGGTATTTCGGCCAAAGCTCGTCACAGACACTTGATTTAGACTCCAGGAAACCATGTCAACTTTTAAAAAAGGAAATCCAGTTATTGATATGTCCTCATAAATAACAAATAGAGTCCATGCTGTAATGTAGTCTGTTCAAAGATAAATCTGAAACTACTTTGACCCCGCTTTTTACATATATTGAAGCTGATGTAAGTTTATGGTTACAACTATGATTTATAAACATGCTGCACAAGTTTATGGCAGTTTTCTGTTAACAGTTTTAAAACAGTTATCGTCAATAAACAACCATGACATGATCCACCGATGTAAATTCATTTGTTTATTTACACTTGAAACAAACCTAGTCTACCTGCCACACAAAAGAACAGACAACATGTTGAGGTAAACCATAACCAAACATTAATTTAAACGGTACCGCTGTTATCGTGATTTCCCCCCGAGGAATAATCTCTACCAACAAAGAATACACCACGGCTCTTTCTGTGAAAGAAATGATGAATAGTTACAGTAGCTGCAAGTCAGCACAAGAGAAAAATCTGGTTTCATAACAATCATAAATAGCACCGTTGTGCAAATGAAAATACGTGAGTCAATAAAGGAAATTTTCTCTGGAAAATTTGCGTCAAGACAATGGAAGTTATTATGTGTCAATTGTTGTTTTATTTACATAAGAAGTAAAAAGATTAACGTGGGGAAACTCCAGTCAAATCAAATATATATGACATGCGTAAATACGTGTTTTATTTCACAAACACGGTATTTTATTAATTGACGCGATTAAAGACACAAAACTGTCAATCTGACCCTATAAACTGACAATTTGTAAATTGTTATATATCCAAGGAAACCTTAAATATTCAATTTAGTTCAGTCCCCCAGTCTCAGCATGCAAAAATCTGGTTTGGCTTTATCACACCTAACCAGGCAGATTAGTTTCAAAAGTCTTCCCATAAAACAGGATCCCTGACTATATTTATCAAATGTGACAATTTTTTTGTGAAATTCGCCAACTTCAATGTCACTCTTGAACTACTCTGAATGTCACTCATGACAACATCATTGAAAAAAAAATAAATAAATAAATACATAAATAAAAGCATAATCTTTGCAACTAGGATAAATCAATTTGCTTCACGATGTTGTTTTTCGTGACCCAACATTTTCTGTCATTTGCGTTTAGGTCGTATGAAACAACAGAAGTGCTGCAAAAAAAGGAAAAAAAATCTTATATTGAAAAAAGAAAGAAATGACAAGAAAGAATAAATGAGCACAATTTAAGAAAAATTAACTACTCAGAGAAATAATATGATAAATACATTTTAAAAAGTTAAGATGAAGAATTGATTTTAAAAAAAAAATTCTAATGTATGACAATTTTGTTGTATTAACAAGTGTTTTATATATGTCTCCTTAAATGTCTTTACAGGTATTTATTCCGACATGTGTCCCTTCTCATATTTCCATCAAGACAGGACTAATCACACCATCACCATGACAACCTAGCACATAAAGATGCTGTAAAGATCAGAGTTGTGTTAAGTTATCAGTAAAAATGTGGTTTTATATTTAAATTAACTGATCTAAAATGAGTTGTTTTTGGTGTTTATACCTAATAAAACATCAAATTACAGTGAAAAAAATATTATATAAAACAAATGAGAAGTTAAACATGAAAAAACAAAGTGCTGGTCTGGCAGTTTGGTGTCACCACCCTGTTCTGTTGCCTCATGTGGAGGTCATCCATCCATCCATCTATCCATCTATCCATCCATCCATGAGTGTACAAAGAAACAGAAAAATGGATAAAGTGATATCCAACAAGACAAACCATGGATCATGATTTGGTGGTGTTTGAAAACTCTGTGATCCTTTATTGTAAAGGCATGTCCGCTTTTAAATCATAACTAAAGCCTTTTCTGATGCCTCTCAGATGATTGTGCTATCACTCACATTTATCTCCAGGCCTCCATCTGTCTCCAAACTTCGCTTGGCCTCAGGAGACTCAGGAAATCAGCTGGCTGAGAACGGTGGCGTCGGAGGAGCTGCGAGGCTCAGAGCAGCTTAAGTAGATTTTAAGGTCACACCAAATGTTTGAAATTAACACCAACCTCACACCAGCCGCATGCTGATAAATGTAATCTGCATTTGGTCTCCACATTTATTACAATATTCAGTATGGTAAATGTTTGTTGTTTTTTTTTGTCTTTTTAATATGGACTTCTGTTAAAAAAAAAAGACGTCAAGACATGGCAACGTAACTGGATCAATTTTATCAAATCATTTGCTCATGAGATTGAAGTTGAACATGAAAACTCAGTTAATCAAACATATTTTACTGATGTTGCACTTATCAATTCAGATGTGTGTGAACAGCTACACTTCAAACCGCATTACATTCTGTTTTTTGGATGAATTTGGTGTCAAATGAAGAGTCTGAATGCGATGTGATTGGAGTAATTGTAGGCTGTGCATCCCAGTGACACAGCTGATTAGCAGGAATTATGAAAACACACTCAGAGATGACACACGGAGATGGACCTAACCCCTGCAGAGATGACACACGGAGATGGACCTAACCCCTGCTGACAAAGCTTCCTGACAGAAGTTTGGGATCCCAACCTCGTCCCGTCCCGCTGATAAAACGATACTGGAAACTTCACATTTTTGTGGCCCGTTAGTTAGAAGGCTGCTGAACTGTTGGTGCCACCCATATGTACCATTTTTTTTTCTGGTTCATTCACTTAAATAGCTTCTTTTTCCATCCTTTTCCTGTCTTCTTTCTGGCCCTCCCCTTCATGCCAGACTTCCATGCTTTGATACCCCTCATTTAGCACGTCAACAGCGATGACACATGTACCCATTCATCTGCACCGTCTACCTCGTTAGAAGCGTGTTCCACATCAAGCACGAACAAGCACGGCCCTTTGTTTCCCATTGAAAATTTTCTGCCCAATAAAGCCTCCAGACATTCACCCGGCTGAATATTTGGCCCTTTTCAAAAGGATTCCTTCTCGGAGATTCCTCAATGAAAGCCAGGAGAGAATATAATTTCCATGGTGTGTTTTCAGTGAGATTCCATCCTGTCAGAGGTGAAGGGTCTTTCATCTCTGGGGGTGTCCTGTGTGTCTCTCTTGTCTGGTTCAGCGTGTGCAAAGGCACAAAGCTGAGTGACTGAGTGACATCTGCATGAGTGGCAGTGGGGTCGACGGCGATGCCTCGGACAAATCCTTCTCTATCTGGCCCACAATCCTCTGGGCCTACTCGGTGAGCTGCAGTGAATCACCTCCAGCTTAATGATTTGCAGAGCGAAGAGGGCTGGAACCTCCAGGGCCGGAGTTTATCTGCTGGACCTGACCCTTTGATCTGGCCTACAGATTAACCCTGCAGACAAAGACAGGCGGCCTGCGCGCGTTTGTGTACGCAGAAGCGACAAAGATCTCGTGAACATATATCTAGTGTGTGAATATGCGGGTTGAGATGTTTGAGCGTTGAATAACCTCTCCATAACCTTAAGACCCTGGCTAGACCAATAAAAGCGGTTTACAACGGACCAGGCGGTCGTGGATTACCTGAATCTGTCGTCCTGTTCCCAGGAGAAATTCACTGTCATGTTTGTCTGTTCCCCATCATGTAAACGCCTTATCTGTATGCTTGTTTTTTGCATAAACACAGCAGTGTCCAAGGTTACTGCCCTCCACGTATCCTGTAACGTCTCCCAACAGCTACTGTGACATGTTTCAGCCGAGTATCAATGATATTAATTGAGAGAAATATAAATCCATGGGGTCGGGCGATTTCATGTCACAGCAGCGTTTTTGAAGTTTAAATGTTCAGTCTTTAAATCTTGTAATATTGTTTGAAGCGGTAAATTGAGGCTGGGGAATATGACGTTTTCTGAAGCTGACCGGCAAACACTGTCCTCCTCTCCGGGTCCGAGCTCGTGTGAAATATACGTGTAAAAAAAACCTGACGTGTGGCTTGATGAGTCAGTGTGCCAGTTTCAGATTATTATCACACGCTTTAATATATGCAGATTACAGCACTGAGGAAATGTCTTAAGCGCCCACAGTCTTGCCAAAGTAGTTTTGCTTTATTGATTGATCCCACTATAATTAAATACTTTTCAGGGGAAACGGTTCACCGAACTGTGGACGAGGACACTCTCGGTATAGTGTCCCACCGCTGCTCATGCATGCCACGGGAACAACGCGCCCTCCATGTTTCTCTGCCACTGACGGACGGCGTCCAGCAGATGAAAACAGAAAAGACTCAAGCTCTGCACTATGTGACCCAGATTTAAATTAAACTCATATTTGATTAATCATCTGAGTCCTAAATAAACTCCCCCTCTTGGTGACCCTTTTCTTTTTACGACTGATCCAGCGAGCAGAAGAACTCTGCTGCTTCAAACAAAGCTTTGCTCTCGGCAAAATGTTACTGTTTTGTCTCATTTCTCAGCTGAGAAATCACACGGAAGACGACCAAATGCATCATTTAGGGCTACTCTTCCCTACTTTTAGGGTCATTCTACATTTTTGTCAGATAAAACTGACTACTAACTTTAATGTGTTGTGAGTCTCGTACTGATGCTTTCCAAGTATGCAGCGCTGTCGGGGCGTTGGCCAGTTCATAAACAAACAGTCTTAAAAGTACCACATTCTTGCGTGGATTTCAGAGATCTTCACGTGTGCAGCCTCCAAACACGGATGCATCTTGATAAACTCAAATGGATTACTGCCATTCAGCAGGTGGTACTATTACCTCTGTGCATTTCATTTAAAAGATGCTGTTGTTTAATAACGTTTGCCTCTTTAAACAACATTTTTGATTTGTACATAAACAAAAAAAAATAGATAATGATTTTTTTTTTTATTTATTTATTTGTAGATACAAAAAGCTGAAGAGCTTTTTGATTTTTTTTTTTTTTTTTGTCTCTTGATGACTTGAATCAACCCAACTGGGCAACTTATTTTTCCATATCTTTTTCCAGTTTATGTCTGAGATGACGAAGCCGTTTCAAGTAATTTCAGGTCCCTTTACAGTTGTATAATTTCATTTTGATGCTGTAAGTCAGTGTTTCCCATCGACGTGAGGCTGTTTGAATATCTCTGCAGTTGTTGGTCGTCATTGGCCACCTCAACACTCTGCAACCATCTGTTACTGTTTATCCTTATTACTCACTTCCCAGTGATTTCCAGTTGTGTGTTTTTTTTTTTATTTCAGTATTTTTTTTTTTACTATATTATATGGCTCTAAAGAGAAATATCCCAGATATTCTCGCCAGTCCATCACAGAGCTATATATTTCATTTGTTTTACTAAATGATGTATCTGTGCTGCCTGCTCGAGCTCAAAACCTTTTTGTTTGTTTTTTTTTTTTGGTTTTTTCTTTAAAACCTAGATCCAGCACTGCCAGTTAAAGACACAGGTGAGAGTGACTCACAGATCAGTAGTCTAAATGCATATTTTCGGCTTGTCATTCCTCCTTGGCCTTAAGACAAGAAGCTTTCCTAAAGCCGCTCACACTGCAGTGGGACATGTAGGATCAAGACAGAATATTCTGAATCTCCGACCCTTGAGCCATCTTGTGACACACTCCTTTACCTGTTCTCTCCGCAACCAGCAGCAGCTACAGCCTTTGTTTACTTTTTTTTCCCTCTTCCCTGAGTCGCTGCAGTGACTGACAGCTTCACTGAACCTTTATTATTGCCTCACCAAAGCCATATTTTAAACTATGTTTACCATTTTTCACAGTGAACCAGAGATTGATGAAAGGGGCTTGTGGACAAGGAGAGCAGGAAAGGAGGGAAAAGCTCCCCAGATGAAAATCCTAAATCAGTATGCCCTGCCACTGCAGCTGAGGCCTAGGAGGGGATTGCGTTTAATTTATTCATTTAAGCCTGGGAATCAAGCCATCAAAAGGAACCAAACTATCAGGTTTCCTGCACTAAATGGCCTAGCAGTGCGATGTGGCCAGCGGGGGATACAACTTAACCCTTTCGAGGTGTCACGAAAAAGGTGACGTTAGCAGCCTGGCTGGTTTATTCTTTGGACACGGACACTTGAACATTTTAAGGTCTTGTCCCCTCGTCATTAGGCATGGGTGGCACATTTGGTACGGGGGGCACTCTCTCCCGCTGTCTGGCAGATGCTCCGTATCCCTTCCTTATCCCTGTTTAACGGTTCTGGATCAGGGGATTATCTGCCAAAGATTCACTGGTGGCTGTTTCAGGGTTACCTTGCTTTTGTTTGTTTTTTTAGCAATAGTCTCTCTGTGTTGGATTATTTAGTCTGAAATACTTTACTTAGAACCCATGTACGATTGGGTTTTTGTATGGGTATAAAAAAAAAATAATAAAAAGGAAAAACTGTGGAACAACATTCATTTTGGAAGTTTCTGGACCTCGTGAGTTTGTCAAATCCCAATGAGGAGCATCATTGAATGGAGTGGGAGTAAAACGTGCGCTCTACACTTCACCGCTCCCCCAGTCTGAGCTTTTTAATTTTCATACCCAGTAACAGATTTTTGTTGTTGTTGTTGATTCATATTTATTGTAATTGTTTGCTCTTCCTTTTTGACACAAGAACAAGCTTGAAATTCGAGTGTGTGTCATAGCAGGGAAATCTCACCAAACAACACGAAATAGGTACATTTGTCCACTAGTCCACAACAAAGTGGAGGTGCAATTAAGCACAGGAATTGTGCCGATATTTTGAAAGAGCAACATGATGCCAAACTCTAATAACGTATTTATTAATATTTATAATCAAAGTGCATGGTTTAAATCCCCAAACAAATGCAGCTATCAGCAAATTTTAAAAAATGAAAAACTTTGGGTGTTGCAGTCTGAGGTTTAAAGTTACCATCTATGCCGTCATACTGCCTTTTAACAAGATATAATTGTCCAATATTGACTTGTCTAAAGTTTCAGATAATTAAAAAAATGTAGACACGTCACAGTTTACAAATGAAAACATGTGCATGTGATGCAGTTCTAATATTTTTCAGCATTCATAACAGTTTAACATGACACAAAATAAGGCACCAAACATTTTAGGGATCCAAGAAACAAAGTGTAGAAATCTCACCATTTTTTTTAAGCCCTTTTATGTGAAACTGCAACATTTTGTGCTGTCTAAGAATATTGCTGTTACACATTCTGGAGTAAGATTACACTCACACCTTTAACGTTTTCCAAATCATCTAAAAGCCGTTGAAAGTTTCCACTAAATATGGTGAGTATTGATTACATTCGTTACTTGACATCATATGGTTCTCCACTACCTCCTCCACATAGGTGGGATGTTTTTTACTCAATGGGAAAGTGATTTGCTTTTGCTTGCAAAACCAAATTAAAATAAGTAAATAAATGAAGGTTTTTGGAATACAGTTCAAATAGAGTTAATAACATAAACACAACAAACATAAATATCTCGTGTGAAGCACGGTTTCCAACAGCGTTTTCACCGTGCTGAGCTGTTCGCTCACGTGGAGCTCCATCACTTGCAGAAAAAAGCGGATCTGTTCACAGAGCCTGCAGAGAGGTTGGCCACGAGAGTCAAAAAGCATATCTGAGCATGATCCTTGTTTCACAGAATCAGCCAACATCAACATTCTGTCCAGTGAGGGAGTGCACAATCTGAAACCTGACTTCAAATCAGAAGAAAGGCATTTTTTATACTAGCAGGGCAACTGCTTTGCAGTAGTTTTGCCATTTTACAGTCATAGCCACTGTGGAGGAGAGGAGGAGCAGAAAAGACCTTTCAGACAACAAAGTTTGCAGTTTTTATGACGCAAGTGATTTATTTTAGATGAGTCAGGTCTACTTTGAGTCCGTGTCACATGAGGTCCCATCTAGCGCTTTTATTTTTCCTCTCGTGTAAATCCATGTTGAGTTCTTGGAAATTATCAACTTTCACATTAAGGCTTTGCCCTCAACCACATAAAACCCAGCTCTGACCAAAAGCAACCAAAGGCTTCTGTTTGGGCGTTGCTGAGAAGCACAAAACACCGACCGAGCTCACAAATATGCTTCACAGAGGCTTTATTTCCTGCTAACTTTAAAATCAGTTCCAGCACAGACAGTTTAGGAGGTTTTTATTGACTAATTTAAACAAGAGAAGAGCTCTGTTACACGGGTTTCCCAACGTTTAGAAGTCACGGTGCAGACATAAGCCATGTCCCAGTTACACTCAGCACTGCTGATTGTAAGAATGTGGTGCATTTATGCCAGAAAAGTAACCAAACTGAATTTATGCAACTGTATTTAATATAATCTGTTGTTCTGCAAAGGAAAAAAGCAGCCATTTCCAGCTGGGAATTATTAAAACTGCAGACAGCGGTGACAGCAACAGGAAGGAAACTAACTAAGATACTAAAACAATCAGTGCTCATTTCTCTTGATGAAGTTGTTCTTAGAAATTAGTTGGATTGCTCTTTTTTTCTCACAAGGTTATTGTACGATCCCTGTTTATGCCACCGGTAGAGTCTATTTTAACACACTTTAGATGACTATATATAAGCAATATAGTTTCGAAACAGCACAACCTGCTTTCGTGCTCATGTCCGAACGCAGCAGCTGTTGGAAGCAGACTGTTGCTGCGATCGGGCTCCAGAACTCACAGCCATAAAGAGCATAATATTGCCTTCTTCTTATGAACACAATGAAAAGCGGGGCAGATCTCTGATGACCAGCTCTTTACCCCTCATCTCTTCTCCTCCTTGATCTTTCCACATTGTTTGCTTTACTTTATTTTCTGTTTTTTCTCCCCCCTCCCCCTGTCATTTTTTCGTGCAAAGAATAAAATTTCATCTGCGCGGGCTCTGGGAAAGGCGGCCCTCGCATTGGCCCTTGCCCGGCGCAGATGCTTTGAATTTGCAAGGCTTTTCTGCCTGCTAGTAGAGGAATGGAGGGATGGATGTGAGATGGAGGAAAAGAAATGGGAGGGGTTAGAGGAGGGGAGGGGGTGAAACCTGTCTGTATTTCCTGAGGATTAGGCGTCAGATGGGCGCCCTCAGAGGAGGTCTTAGGTCTTGGCCTCCCTGGATGGCTGGGAAACTGACCCCCATCTGACTCCCTTGTCTCCCCTATTACCTGCCAGCACATCGTCCCAAGACTGGGCCAGGGTCTGGACTGTCAGCCAGGCTGCACGGCAAACCGAACCTGCCTTTAGGATTCACTGCAACTGTATTGCAGTTTTAGCTTTACATCTGATTTTTTTTTTTTTTTTAACAGATGCAGCATTAAAGAAACGCTTCATGAACTAATTATGCTCAACAGGGTCCAACAGTGTCCACATTCCAAGCATATACAGGAATATTTACTTTTTATAAAGATATAAATAGATATGCTTGTAGTAAGAACAGGAGATGATGCTTCCTAAAAGTAAACAAAATTATTTTATATGAAACTGAAACTGACATTTTACCAGGAAAAATGTTTGGAGACAATTTAATATTGTGTGTAAAAAAAAAAAAAGAAAAGACAGAATTGTCAACAAAACAGTTTCTCTAAGTTTCTTTTAATTGTTGTGTGCAGTGATTCGGGTTAATAACATTTGTATTGGCGTTAAAAAACACTTTTGAACCAGAATTTCTCTTTGGGCACTGATCAGACTTGACCATCAGTTATTAAGGTCCATCCATCTATTTTTTATACCCGTAGATTTATCCGCCTTGATGGTCTTTTATACAACTTAGGTGTTTTAAATACTTGGATGGTTCATCAAGCATTGAAGGAAACGTAAAAAAGCAATGGGCTGGGGGTTGGAGGGTTAAGTTTGATTCACTTCTGGTATGGGAACCCAGCTTTTATTTGATGTTATTATAGGACTACTTAACCTTCCAGAAAGGCTGCTACCATTACTCAGGTACCGCTTAGCTGCCCTTTATCTAATGCTGCATTCACGAACGCCAGGGAGCTGTGGATTTTCACGATCTGGCTGGAACTAATTAAAACAATCAGAGGCGGGGGCTAACATTTTTAATATTCAATCATTTCTCAAAAAGTCGGCCGACCACGAACACATAAGATGTTAAATATGTTTCACTCTTGATCTAATAAATTTATCTACAGAAACAGATGTAGTGTGCATTTCTATGTCCCTCTGAAGTACACTAATGCAGCACACGAGCCTCCTCAGAGGAAGAAACCATTGCGATCAGTGGCAGAACATCCCACCTTCCCCCGTGCTGTCAAGTTATTTTCTAGATTTCTAAAAAAAAAAAAAAAAACATTTTTTGAATCCTATTAACATTTTAAATGTTTGACTGCAGCTTTCTCCCAACAATTATGTCTGGAATTACATTGACTTCTCATCCCTGTACTGTTTTATCCCGATTAATTTCTTAGACTTTAAAATATGTCTTGGAATGTGTGTTTGAAAAGATATAATCAGTTTTTGAAGTTAACTGAACTTTGATTTCAAGTTTATTTTATCAATGATTTCAGACACTTCTCATGTCATTTTTTTTCAAAGGGGAAAATCCACCAACAAGTCGGTTCTGTGCAATTTACCCGACAACAAACAACAATAAGACATTAAAAAAAAAAAAAAGAAATCTTAAAAAGCTGGCTAATATTTACCAGGTGAGTGGAAACGCAGCTCAGAATTTTTTATTTTTTTTTTTGAGTAACTAAACTTAAAAAAATATCTTTAATTATCTTCTCTTTTTTTTTTTAAACCGACAGACACACACACACATCTGGAGAAAAGTAAAATTATTAAAGGTGATAAACTCCAGCTGTTAGTAGCTTTTAATCGTACATGGCTTAATTGGTTTAGTGGAATATTTACAATATTTACGCAGCTCTTTTTTTAGCCTCATCGCCCACTAAAGGAACTTAACAGCACACGTCAAGCTCAGACAGCTTGTTTATTCTGTACAGTGTTATTTTGACGTCACTTACTTTCATACACTTGAAACATGTCACGGACAGTTTAGGAGCTCAGCATCTTTCTCAAGGACGGCATGCAGACTGCAGGATCCAGACACTGAGCCCCCAAATTTACAACGACCGTGAGCTTTGCCATCTGAGCAAACAAAAATTATAAAGTATATTTATAGACACACATTTAAAAAAATATTCAAGCTAAGTATATGTTCAAAATTGCACTTTAGTAAAGTACTTTATTTGCATGACCACAGGAGTGGAAAATATAAATAAATGCGGTTTGTTTGATATAAGATAAAAGCAATTACTACTTTTTCTCACTAGTGTGCAGACATGAACAAAACTGCATTTATTGCCATTTCCAGAAACATAAAAGAACTTTACATCCAGGTAGCTGATCAGTCATCTCACCGAGCCTCACCACCTTGAAACCCAGGTTCATGTTGTATATAAGCATTAAATCAGACCGGATGTTTTAAAACATTGCTTTCTGTTTAATTCTTATGTATGACTATAATTATGAGAATCTGAGATAGCTGATGATTAAAAATGGGATGAGGTCCGTCACTGGGCCAGTAAATGTTGAACAACCATCATGTGAAGCAGAAAAATAAATAAAAATCTGAGTCCAAGTCATGCTTAGATTTATCCAGTGTTTCAGCGGAGAGAATGAGACCCAGACCCATGAAGGTCCACCAGGTCCTCATGAGTACACTTCAGACACCCATTTGCTGAGCTGGGAGATCAGGAGGCTTAAAAAGCGGTTTTTAGTTCAATCAATCTCACATATTTCAGCCGCATCACTTCAGTAGCAACAAACTGTTTATTTCAAGATGTTCTCTTCTTGTGTGGGACTGTAAATTGCAAATTCATTTACACACACACTCAAACTTATTTTTATTTTCATAACAGAACCCATCAGTTTAGCATGAACTGTGAAATGATTCAATAACTTCAAGAGGACCAGAACATTTTTTTTTTTCTAAAGGTATTTTATTACCGGAGTGTGTACAGACCTCGTTGTAGAATCATCAATTGTAGCAATTTTTCTTTTTTCTTTAGAAAGCAATTTACATTTTTTTTTTCTCATAAGAAAGTTAGGCTTTTGAAAAGTCCACAATGCAGCAGAGCAGTCCTCGATATACATGTCCACCTTTCCCAATTCAAATTCAACTCAAATCGGCCAGTGTCTGTGTGAGGAGGTCTGATGCTGTGCAAAAATAAAAAATAAAAATAAAAAATAAAAAAAAAAAAGGAGAAAGAAAAGGTTGGCATGATAATCCCGATGCTTGATCACATGGAGCCACCTGGTGGCGGCTGAAGAGAAAGAGGGAACTGGTGGAGAGCCTCTTTTTCCAGCAATGACGAGTACATTTGTTTTATGGCTTCATAAAGACAAAAATCACCCACAAACAACAATCTGTTACATTTGTTTTTCTTCCGAATCCTGTGCCACTCAAAATTAGTGTCAAAATTAAAAAAAAAAAACAGAACATAGAAACCCCATGTTAGAGTTCAATATTTTAGCCATAACTTTTCACAAATACTCCATCTATATAAACACTTATAGGAACACACAACAGAAGCCACGAGCGCCCTGCAAAAACCTCCAACCTCGAAACGGTCTGAACGGATTTATGTATGCCTCTGAAACAAACTACGGGAGGTAGCGTTTACGCTGCATTTCTTTTATACATGTACATTTTTCTTGAAATTGGCGGTCTTTACAGGACGCTGAGGATATATTTTGCCTCCTTAAACAAAAAGGCAAAAAGAAAATTTGCAACACACAACACAAAAATACTATTATTCTGCTATCCGAGTCTCCTGAAGACCAAAGTAGATCAAACTGAACTTCTCTTCACACTTTTAACTTTTCATTATACAGTACAACAACAGATGTTCTGAACCGCAGAACCGATACCAAAAATACAACACACAATTCAATGTCGTATGACTAGAAAGAATAGCCGTTCTGAATATCTTTACTGCCTTTACATGCGTTAACCCGTATTTATCGGACTTCTCTGGAAGTCTTATAACTGAGGTGTAGCTATGTCTCATAGCATCTTTTTACCCCGTATGTTTTAAAAATTAAATCTTAATTGTTGAATCTGCAATGTGTGGCACTGTTTGTATTAAAAGACCACAGAATGAACAGTGCACATCTACATTTAAACACCAGAGGTGACGAGTAAAAAAAAAATAAAATAAAATAAGAATAATTTTAAAAAAGGAAACATACATAATGCAAAATCAAGTTCCCGGCCTTTACAATTCTTCATCTTTTTCTTCTTCTCTTCATATCTAACAAATCACAGGTGAACGACTCTCCTTGCACGGTGAAAAACAAAAAAACAAAAAACAAAAAAAAAAAAAAAAAACAGAAGAGGAGAGGGATAAAGAAGTGTTTTCTCCACACTTTAACTCGTCTCCAGCTTTGCCATTTCCTGCACGTAGATCCCGATGCTCTCGCTGTCAAACAGCACAAAGTAAACGGTTTTGATGGTGGAAGACATGGTGGCCACAAAGTAGCTGGAGATGGCCTTCAGGATCAGCTGGGCAGCAGTCTGCTTCGGGAAGCCATTCCTGACGAGAGTTCACACAAGTGAAATGCAGTCAAAGACACAACAAACACAGAATTTTGTATTTCGTACACCGAGGTCGCCTCAGCAGGAAACCAAACCCCGCACTGCCGTGTTCCTCACGTTTAAGTCATTTTGTAGAAAAGCATCTTCTAAATTAACACAATGTAGTAACCACTGACCGATGAGCCAAGTAATTATTGATCATCTGAGTACCCCAACAGGGTCGACACTCCTCAGCGTCAGTCCCCCCCCCCGCAGGATATCGTGCACCCGCCACACTGGAAAACTCTCAGGAACAATTAAAAAAAAAAAAAACAAACTACGAAGAGCTAAATATGTTGTCCTGGTGTCTGAAACCGCAGAGAAACAGAGGAATGCGCCGGAACCCGTCGACCCAGAGGCCCAGCCCAACAACAACCGAAAGGCTCGGCTGCCAGCAGACACCACGGGACATTCCTAGAGCGCCAAAGTTGATCCATGATGGGTCCGGACTGTGATGTTTCCAAAAAAGGAACACCTGTACGTTACTAAGCGGGTGGTTTTAATGTTGTGGTTTATCAGCTCTTTATTTTGCAGGACAGCACTGTTTAAACTTGGAGAGAACTTTTTATTTATTTAATTTAAATCAGTGGTCAAATGAGCGTTGAAGAGAAATATGCAAACTTAAAAAAGTGAAATCCATCTGAACCGATTCACCACAACAAATGAACTAATTTGTTCACAGCCTCGTTAAAAGGTACAAAAAAAACAGAATAAAACAGCGAATTACTTTTAATAGAAAACTTAACTGATTTTAACAACTGTACACAAAGAAAACATTTATATAACTCATCAGTCTGAGTCCTATTAATTTTTTTTCTTAAATCTAGACATGACTATAGACTTGAACATGGTTCTGAAACATGCAGAACTGCAGAAGTAACACCAAAATACCATAACTAAACAATAATTATGGTTAACAAATGCAGTCTCATTTAACATGCTTTCGTTTTTCTTTTTTTTAAATCCAAAGCTAAAGAAGTTTTACCTTCTCAGACTAATCAAAAGATGTTTTAAGAACAGCTGAAGCGAACGTCGCTCCAGAGTGGAGCTGCTGCTAATCTGCCGTCTGTGAATGGTCAAAAATGCTGGGAGATCATCATATTTATTTATTCTTTTTTTGTTTTAAATCACAGTATTTGTATTTATAAATGTAGATATGGTACTTTCAAAAGAGATCACATGTTGATGTTTTTGGCGAAACTGAAAAAGTAAATGCCAAAAGTCATAATTACTCTGCGCATCAGTGCTCTTCCGGTTATGTACCAGGCTTATCAGAAATTCAGGACACTGCATAAAGTTCAGATAACATCACGTTTTCAAACTGCCTCCTGCTTTTAACGGTGCATTGGCTCTGCAAATTGAGATGATGCCGATTTCCTTACCTTCCACTCCCGATGGAGGGGAACGCCACGGACTTGAGCTTCTTCTCATCTGCCAGAGCCAAGCAGTTCTTCACCGTCTTCTCCAACATCTCCTCGCACTTGTCAGAGCCCCAGCCTGGACTGTTACAGTGGATGACATACTTTGCCGGCAGACCGAAACCGCCGGTCAAAACGGCTGAGGGACAGAGGTGAGAAGAGACGCACCAGCATTACTAAACACGGCAGGAACCTTGGGCTACAAATGTTTGAAGAAACTTGCTTTTATTCCTACATTCTAATCACATTCAAAACTATGTGTTTTTAAAAACACACACACACACACACAGACACACACACACACACACACACACACACACACACACACACACACACACACACACACACACACACACACACACACACACACACACACACACACACACACACCCACACACACCAAAGTGCCTAAATGAACAGTTTTCTTTGCGGAAAATGTATGTAGCAAATCTCCAAGAGCTTTAACCGGATAGACCTGGGAATTACAGAGAGGTGGGCCCGAGAAAAATCGCTTCTCCAGAAAGCTTTGGAAGAGAAGAGGAAGGACAGGGAAGAAGAGTCTGCTCTCTGAAGTTTAACATTTAGTTAAGTCTTCCATCAACCCAGCCAAAACCAAATGACTCCTCTGAGATGTGAGAAAGCCTCCAGTCAGAGTTCATTAGCCCACAGCAATCGTGTGACTGGACGACGGTCAAAGCCGACGACGAGCTGATTTCCAGATGGCGCGCAGAGAGGATGGAGAGACTTCAGACAGCAGAGTGAGAGCCAGTTGCACTACATGTGCGGTCTGGACCTGGGGACACGCCTGATGATGCTGATGGTGGTTTTCATGACTGATGGTAAAAATCTTTTTGTGTTATGGTTTAGGTGGGTGGAACAGTTTCTGGTAGTGCTTGTGGACAGCACATCTGGAGATCGACTGTCAATCAAAACATGTGGACAGAGCAGCAGCACCGCACTCTTATATGGTTTTTCTATTGATGCAGTTGGAGCTTGTGAGAAAATCGAAAACAATAATGTTTTTATGCTGCTAAAATATAAAAAGCATTACTTTATGCAAGAGACCCATAAAGCTGTGTATTTTAAACAGTACTGTCATAATGCCGACTGTCACGTCTAGATTAACACAGAATGAGTCTGACCAAAATGACTATGCCTTCACATATTTTTAGAACATTTTAAGTCTGATACGACGGTGCAAGTGTGGGGGGGAAAAAAAAGCTAAATTGTTTATTTTAAATTAAACAGTCAATTTCCACAATTAGTGATTGTTTTCCTGAACTGAATTGTAGAGACGGATAAATCTCTACAATTCAGATATTTACGAATCAACAACAGCTTTAGTTATAGATCTGCTTCTCTCCTGATCATCTACACGAGTCTGACTCAATAAACAAGCTGTGTGCTTAGTTACATGGTTGATGATCTTTCAGAATTATTGATACTTTCAGATAATGCACTTTTTGATTACAAGCTTTTAAAACAAGATGCAAGATCCTCTGCTTTTAATTTAGTTAAGTACGTTCCTTTTTGTCCAGCCAGCAGTTTCTGTTCTGCTTCTAATTCCAAACCTGACACCACCACATAAAACTAATTTTATTGTCTTATGATAAATGTCTCAATTTGACTATAAAATTGCAGTAAAATCTAAAATTTACAGAAAAAAAACAAGCAAAAAAAAACATGCATCTCTGTTTTTACCTTCATTATCAACTTAATTGTAGTACCAACAATCTACGAGTTAAAGTATAAGTGCCTCAATCCATCCGTAGCAAAATAAACAAAAACAAACGTGGAGATCAGTCGATGGCACCTGCACATAATTTCACAATGATTAAAACTTTAAATCTGCCCAACAACTTTTTAAGTCTGCTAAAATAATTCACGTGGACATTTCAGCCAGTCTCCTCATACAGTTTAAGTAAAGAAATAATGCCGTTTTATGCATCCGGCCCACGTTTTTGATGTTTCATCTCATTAATTATTAAAAACAAAACTGAAAGATAATTTCTGCAGCATTTTAATTGCCCAAAACCACACACAGACTTTATGGATCTAGCAGCCTAGAGCCTTTCAAAAGTGCAGCCATCAGTGCTGCATGCCATCAATCAAGCCTTTGTGGTAGACTGGCCAGAAAGAAGACCTTCTTCAACAGAAACCACAATTCCCAAAGAAATATGTGGAGGAAACCAGGCAAGCACCGTGAGGCTAGTCATGAAAGCAACTTGAAGTAGACCGCCAGCTAGACACAAGGGTGGCTTTGAGACACACTCTGAAAGTCCTGGAGTGACACAGACAAAATCCAGACTGGAACCAGAACAGCATCTCAAGGAGGACAGAAACATGACTGTGCCGTGACTCACTGTAAATGAACGGAGTCAGCTTGAACTCTGAAAATAAAAACCCTTGTTGGGTCATTTCCAAGAAGACTTGAGGCTGCCAAAAGGTGTTTAAGCCAAGGAACGCATGCGGAGACTATATTTCTGTTAAAAATCAACTCTGCAACTTGTTTTTGTTTTGTCTTTAAGGACAATTAGCAGCTTTGATGAGGAAAAAACAGGTGTTGAATACATTTCAATAATGATCTTTTTTTAACATTTCGAAATGTCTACTGATTGTTGTTGTGGTGACCGCGTTACTGAACCAGATCCCCAAACCCGGGAGAGGCTCAGCTGGCTTGTTGTTCCATCAGCTCGTAATTTATTCATGAACTCAACATGAAGACCAGGATTAGGATGCTGAGCTACCATGGCTGAAGATTGAGAGTGCCTGAAACAGTGAGCGTGAGTGATGGATAATGATATAAAAACAAGAAGAAATGAGAAGAAAATGGCATGAAGATGGAACGGAGACAAATGGACTTAAAGATAATGGTTAAAACAGTGCGGCTGTAGTTTCACCCTAAAACTGCCAAGACAAGTATGATGTGTCCGTACTATATGTCTTGTTTTAAAAAGTATTCACTGTTTCTGGAAAACAGTCATTATCCAGCTTTTAAAAGAAGACTGCATTAGCCCAAGGTGTGAAATCTGTGTTCATGTCCAAAGAGCTGATAGTTTCTGAGGTTCTGACATCACTTCCCCTAATGAGGAAACAAAAACAAAAAGAGGTCATGATGTGCACGATGAGAGATTTATGGGGTGCACTGACATCACTGTCACATCTGGGCGTCACTCGACTACATCACCATCTAACCTCTTTCACTGCGACCCCAGAACATAGTCACGGACAGTCAGTTTTTAAAAACAATCGAGGAAGAAAGAAGTAAGAATTCCAGAAAGAAAAACAGGAGAATAACAGTTTGTGAAGACATGGCTGCAGAGGTAAATACACAGTATTAACCATCTTTGTTTGGAAATAGTACCAAAAAAATGAAGTCATGTTTTCAAACTGAAGCACCACTATAAAAAGAAAAAAAAAATACGCAATAATTTTCCACTTTGTTATCTTATAACGCCTCTTCTTTTAACAATACTGAGTCTTTGGGAACTAAAGACACAAACTGCTGTAGTTGTGAAGGTAAAATATTGACTCATGTTGGCTTTCAATTTTTTAAATATATAGGTAACTAGGCGAATATTGACGCTTTCCATCAATAGGTTAATAAAAACATAATTTGAATGAGCTGACCTTGAAAAAGGCAGAAACACTCCTAAAAAAAAAAAAAAAAAAAAATAACAAAAAAAAAAAAAAAAAAAGTGCACTTACCACCAGCCACCTCCAGAGGGCCGTTTTTCTTCTTAATCTCTTGCAGAGCCTCAGTGAACTCCTTCCCGCCCTTCTTTTCCAGAGCAGAGCCTGTGAAAAGAAACAAAGACTAAGATGAATACACCCTCACACAATACAGAGCTAGACAGAAAGAGAAAAAGAAAGCAGAGAGGAAGGCAGCCGACTGGTAGTCATGCAGACAAGTAGACAAGTAAACAGGAAGTCATGGAAATGGATGGAGGCTGACAGCAAGGCAGACACACAATAGTGCCGTCAATCATCTCACATGGCTTCTCTCCGAATCTCTGAGCTCCCTCATAAAGCACCCCGACTATATTTTATTCACAAGACTCAAAGAAAGTACAGAGAGCTGTTTTTTTCCAAATGTCTCCGAGTCAGTTAAACTAATTTACTGAAACTCTGTGTCCCTCTTTTCCCCGTACCGACTTATATTGACGGGGTTTGTTTTTGACGTTGATGGCATGTCATAGATGACGATGTACAAGCTTCTCTGCTCTTTTTATATTTAATATATAAAAGAAGAAAAAAAAAAAAGAGTCAAAGTAGCATTTGAAGAGAAGGGAAATTCCAGTATTTTCAATTTAAAACCAATCACCAAATTTCAGATTTACTCAGAACTTTAGAGAGGAGCCATAAAGGAAACCGGACAGCAGGGAAGTCATTTAACTTCACCAGAAGCAGAGAAATTAATGTTCTGGTTATAATATCATTCCAAAAAGCAGAGGAGAAAAACAACAGCATTAGTGTCAGCTTTTTAAATTAAAAAGTAGGTGAAGAAAAATAAAAACATAAAAAGGTTTTATGACAACAGTTGATCCAAGCAAAGAAAAAAAAAGAAAAGAAAAAGAGACAGTGGCCTTCTTAGTTCAACAACCTGTTATGTAGTTTTCAGCAGTTCAGTCTGTTCACATCAACCTACAATGTTTTAATCTGTATTCTCTTTTTAAACCAGCTGGCAGCTCGGTTGAGAGGTTAAAGGTCACAGGAAACAAGGCAGGTCTCAGGGTGCCCACGTTTCAGTCAGGTGGAACAAGCCAACAAGCAGCAGCTGCACCACGATCCCCGTTACACACCAGTCATACGTGCGTTACTGGATCTCCTCCACAACTACTGTGTGGATCAAGTTTCTGTTTCACAGTAATCCAGGTGGAGGACGAGCCTGAAGGTTTCTCATACACAGCAAAAGCAAAAATCAGCAACCCCGGCAGTATTACCGCATGTCTCATGGAGCTGTGGCGAACATGAAAAAGCAAGGTTGCTAGAGAGGTTTGAATTTACAATAAACGCACTTTACTGCTGTGTTTTAATCATGCATGGAGCTTAATTGTAATCGGACTGCTGCACACAAGCGTTTACACTTGTTCCAGGTGATCAAGTAATCATTTAGGTCTGACTCTGTCCTGCAAGGAAGAGGACACAAAAGTCTAGCATGTTAAAAAAAAGAAAGAAAAAAGTGATATCTGAATTTGAACTTTCAGTGTAAAATACATATATAGCCAATTTATAAATATTTTTTTCAAAACAGAGCAAGTAAACTTAAAGAACCTCGTGACAGAGTCCAAATTTAGACGTAGATAAACCTGACAGCACCTCGTCGTTTTTGTCATAAAAACTGCAACTTCATTTTAACCCGTTATGCGTCATTGTCTTCCGTCAATATTTGAGCGAATTATGGAAATTCTGAACTGAAGCGTTCACAGCAAGCCTGGCAGGTTTCATTTCTTGCCATAAACCTCTGGATATGAGGTAGTAAAAAAAACTGCAGCTGCTGCTGTGGTGTCAGTCCACAGACTGCAACGCTGAGTGTACGGGTACGCAGAGAGAAAACGGACAGGCAGTTGTGGTCTCTGCGGTGTCAGTGGTTCCTTTACCTACTTCACCACCTGTATAGAGGGAGGAGTTGGTCGGGTGAACGACAGCGTCGCTCTCCACGATGGAAATGTCGGCTTGGACAACTTGCAACTACAGACGACAACAATGACAAACAGGCAACAACATGGTGGTAAAAACACAGTGAGTGACCAGGAGTAATAAAATGAGACAAGGAAAATTATTTAAAAAAAAAAAAAAAAAAAAAAGGAAGATGAAAGAGAAGAACAGGAAGAAAAAAAAAAAAAAAAAGCCGCAAAGGTGAGTGCACTCCTTATCGGGTGAGGACGTCACAGGAAACAAGGAGGCAACTGGGGAAACAGAGGTTCCTGTTACAGTGTGGAGGTAGGAAGCAGGACCACACAGTGACTTTACTTTTACAAATAACACAAAAGTACAGGAAATAACCTTAAATGTCTTCTATACACTACAACCAACTGAAGAGAAGACTACATCTTTAATATTATTAGATATCTTTGAAGTTTTAAATTGCAGAAATTAAAAAAAAAAAAAACCGACTGCATTCAAACTGTGTTGTCCTGGTTCCTTAATTTACTGACGTTCCAGGTGAACACCTCTCAATCAGGCTGCACAGGTAACGTTCAGCGCAACAATCTTCCAAAGAAAAATTACGTTTTTTTTTCGTTGTTTGTTTCTGATCGAATCACAAAAGTCTGGCAGCTAACTGAAAGGATGACAACCTGAAATTGAACCTCAGCAGGTCTACGCCACGGAAGCAACGAGCACACTAACTGCACAGAGGAGCTTTGATAAAATCCTTGAATGTCTCCGTAGTTACTCCTTTCATCTGTGGAAACTAGACCAGATCATTTTTTTTTTAAGTGATTTGGAGCTTTCTGCTTATAATATTACATTTATGCAGATAAATCAGTTATTTGAGGCCACATATAACCACAATACCTTGTTTATTCACACTGTGAGCAGTTGTTTCATTTACTTAATGATGTTTCTTTGATGAAAATCTTTGAAAGTCCACCCTTTACCCCACTATATAACAAAGATGAGAAGTAGGTTAAACCATTCAAAACTCTGCCGTTTTTAAAGCAATAATGTGGTGTTGGAGAATGGTTGAATATTTAAATTCAAGTTAACCTTAAATAATGAAATCAACTTTTATCTGTACTAAATGTCAATGCCAAAGAAATATATTTTACCCATTCAATGTGACAGCGCTGCATTAAACCTAAAGCTCACTTCCCAGTGAATGAATAAATAAATAAAAACATTTTAAGTTATTGCTCCACAGCACACACGCAGTGTGTTTTCTAATACTACATGGACTGACATTAAGAGGGCAACTCTGCAGCAGCTGTATTAAATGTTAACAGTAAAAATGAAATAAAAATCAGATCCTACATTATACTATTCGATAAATAACACATTGAAACTATGAAAACTCTGGACTCAACCACTCTCTCCTCCACAGCCAAACACATACAAGTAAATTAATGAGCAAAATTGAACTGAACGTCTCAGTCACAGTGTGAAAGTACAGGTCTTGTGGAGATGGTCCTTCTGAACTATTATTTATAAGATGTTGATCATCTGCCCAACATTCAAGAATTTCAGATCTCAAAGCCCACTGGGAACGGGGGGGAAGAAGGGTGGGGTGGGGGGGCGGGGAGCTCACCTAGATCGTCTTTAAGTTCAAGTTCGGCATTGGTGGGGTTGATCACCCCCTCCACGTCAAAGCCAGCCAAGTTACTGACCTCACTGTGGATGAGGTTGAGCTGTGAAGGGGGGGGAGAGCGAGGGGCAGGCATGCAGAGGAGAAGGTGGAGCGAGATAGTAAGAGGTGAGGAAGCAAAGCCATTAAAACCAGACTCACTCTGCAGCTTAGGGGATACCTTGAGCTTTTGGATCAATTAGCAAACAAGCAAAAATAGCCTGACATCCACCATACATGTGCACAGTGATAGCAAAAGTACACCCCGATCAAAAGGCAATGATGCAGTCACGTGAATAAAAAAAAAAGAAGCCAGTCGCTCTGCTATACTGCACAAAAGCTGTTGAACATCATGTCACTGAAAGCAAGATATCAGCTTCAAATCAGACTTCTCAATGATGAGGCCCTTTGATTTGTGAATCGGTTAGATAATTTAGTCACGTTAAGCCAAAAAGTCTGGCAAATTAGGTCTTCATCTTTGAAACTCAGACAAGTGGGATCAAACACTTTAGACTGAATCTAACTGACCCACATAACAGATATGCTATACAGAAGAATTGATCTGATATTACTCACCTTCGTCGCCTCATATTGCTTTTATTTTAAAATTACCATCACTTTTTCTGACTTTATTTTTTTTTTTAAATACCTATAAGTATGTTTTTTCCCCCTGTGTGTGTGTTGTTTAAAACTAACAGTTGCCGAGTTGCAGTTTCAAAGCTGATTCACAAACATTTGCTCACATCTTCCAAAAAAAGGTTCAAAATATCAAGGTATCCCTCTAAAATTTCAAAACTTACACCCAGTTAGCACCTCAGTTGAAAGGTCATCACTGTTATTCAAACACATATCCATTAACAAGATTTGATTGCATGATTTGGCAGTAAAGGGGCAGGTTATTTAAAAGTAGTAGCAGGCATTGGGGCAGGCGTAGGACTAGATTTAATGGTCATATGTTCATTATTTTAAATCAGTGGGAGGTTAACTGTTCACATCTCATCAATTACCATCTGCTGTTTTCAGTATCTGCTGCAGTCTTTATTCAGTTTCAGAGTCATTTTCCTAATGAAGATAACAGACGTACAGCGCTGCTGCTGCCAGAGTCCAGCCAAATCAGCTTCAACTCTTACATTTTTGTTCCTCAGCACGAAACTGCGTCCGTCACTATGAAGGTGCTCATACCTTCTCTGCAGCAGCAACCACAAGCCAGCAGTCAAGGGTCAAGCAACGGATGGCAGCTACAAAATCACACAGGCTGATTTAAATACTTATGCATTACAAGCTAAACGTCTAGTTAAGTTGTATTAAACTGCATGTTAGTATGAACATTTGCATGTTGGACCAGAGCATGCAGAGCCAGCAGCCGTCAGGTCACAACTGAGCTGAAACCTTAAAACTGTGGAAGTAAATTTAGTAATAACTCATTTTCATGATTCACCAGAATTATACAATAATTATAAATTATCTCAGAAGCTTTGATGAAAGCCAGACCAGTTTTAGCTTTTTTTTTTTAATGAGAAACTGTCCTGTTTTAGCAAAAGTTAGACAACCTAAAGACTCAGCAAAACCATCTTTAAGTCGGTAAGAGAGAAACACTGACACTTCTTACATTGTCTAATGAAAACAGACTCTGGAGTCTTCAGAAAACACGAGTCTGTAATCTTTGGATGTTGACAGTGAAGAAAGATAAATTGCCAAGTCTCACTTCAGACTTTTTGTCAAATTTACTTCCAAGTTTCAGCTCAACAAAAAAGCTTATTTTGATGCTCACTGGGACAGAAGCAAGAGGAGCTAACAGATGTGAGATGCACACCACCATCACGATGAGTTTCATTACGAGCACTCAGATTATTTGTTGGTTTTTTTTTTGTTTTTTTTTTAACAAAGCAGAAAAGATTATGAATGCATGAGAAGGACTAACATTTAATGTCTAATATAAAAGGGAGAGTGTGGGTCTGTGTGAGTTTGATTGCACTCATTTAAGACTTGGGAATCTCTCTCCAAGTCTAAGTAAGCCTTGTGATTTGGCTGCGAGTTCACCTCTCTGATTTAACTTTGGTTTGACTTTAGTTTCTAGACAATTAGCTTCAAGTTGTCTGGAGTTAAGACATCTCCATGTTGAAAGGAAACTGACCTTCTGGCCCAGGAAAAGGCTCTTTGTCGAAAGCACAGTGAAGCTGTCAGCTGGAGATCCCTCTGTGGTGCTGTCTGCAGACGCTGCCTTGCTCACCTCACCCTGTCTCTGTTAAACACAGAGGACACATGTTGTGACGCCATTTCTCTCTGTGAAAGTTTACAGTCATTAGGTCCGAGGTCAGAGTAACTCTGTAGAGTAGAAGCTGGGGTTGGTTCATCCCAACCCCTCGTTTCCTATATCTTCATCCACCTACTTCACTGAGCTGACTAACATGCTCTGAAATCCTAAGATGAATACAAAAAGGTTTCTCAGTTGATAAAACAGTCCAATGAGCACACTGGAACAACTACAGACGTTCTGTGTTTACGTGTAAGTAACAGGTTAATTGCAGTAAATGCAACCGTGGACACAATCAACTCTGCCCCCCAGCAGAACTGTGGAGAACTGCATCTCAGTGGACCAGGATTTACAGAAAGACATATGCCCCACATGCACCTAAAGAATCAGGTCCGAGTGCCATGCAAACACCCTCTGATGACTAACAGCCCCGTCCCAAATGTTTGTCTGCCTGGCTTTGACCTCCTATACTTCAGCCTCGCTCTGACCCTAAATGGATAAAGTGAGTAGAGTTGATGGATGGATGACTATGAAAGTTGACATAGTTCTCCTCAAACCATTTTTCAGTGACAAACAAATGTTTCTTTTACATATTCAGTGTATGAGTAGCATCCTTACAAATGAATCATCAAGCCAAAACATCAATGTCAAGTCTTGAGTCTGGAGGCCTGTTCACATGAACACACACCTTAGCCTTCCCTCCTGCCTTTTTCCCACTTGGTTTCTTAGCTGGCATTTTCTTGACCGTCTTGGGTTTCTTCTCGGGGGCAGGCGAGACAGGCGTCTCCAGTTTTCCCTTTGCTCCTCTCTTCTTGGCCAGCAGCTCTGGATGGATGTTGGGCAGGACTCCACCGGCTGCAATGGTCACACCTTTCAGCAACTGACAGAGGAAGACAAAATTCAACATCTGAGTTCTCGTTATTTTGCGTACTGTCTGGAAGGAGCGAGAGAAAAATAAAAATCTTAAAAACCCTTGAGAATTATTTGTTCAGCAGCTGACCTGGTTCAACTCCTCATCATTGGCGATGGCCAGCAGGATGTGTCGTGGTGTTACGCGACCCTTTTTATTGTCTCTGGCTGCATTACCCGCTAACTCCAAGATTTCCGCTACATTAATATTTAACAGAAAAAAAGAAAAGAAAAAAAAACATGAAGGAAATGTACCAGTTAATACACCAAAGTGCAGACAGTTCATGAAACCAGTTCATCTCCTTAAACCGAACCCTTCTCAAATGTTCTCTAAGGACAAGTGTGCCTCTCATAATGAGTTATCAAAATTAAATAAACCTTAGGATATGAAGCAATCTCAGAACTGTGAGATTTACAAATAACTTTTGGGAGCGTCAGTATTCACAAGTGGCCTCATTTCAAACCAAAACTGGTGCTCTCAAACATATGCAAAACTTGGTTTTTTGGTAAGGTTTTTCTTGTAAGTAAACGGGCAATAAATTGTGAACTTGGCATGTTTAGAGGTGTACAGCTTCAATGTTTCATGAAATTTGGAGCCAGTTTTGGATTCTCACCACTAACTCCGATTCACAGCAAACAAATAATTGAGATCTGCGAAAATTAGGTCAAGAGCTGTCCAACACATCATTAAAACCTAGATTTTTGAGAGAAAAAAAATCATCTCAAATTATGGAATTCAAAATCAATCAATTCAAAAAGAGGTCATGTGCAGTGCTGTTATCTAGGGTTGCTTTAGTTAAACACGTTACATGCTAAAAACAATTAGGTCAGCTGAATGCCTGAATATAACAACTGGCTTTTCCTATCAATATATTTATTTTACCTCCCTGCTGGAGTGGTCATTTTCAAAAATGACAAATGTCAACATGGGTTAGGTTGAAATTGTAAAAAGGGTTGTTCAGGGAGCATGAGACATCCTTAACACACATAGATCCCACTCAGAAACCTTCTGATGTGCCATCATCAACACAAGATCCTGGTAAAATATCAAAATATACTCTGGCCATACATCAATGTTGGGATATTTTGTAAGCTTATAAAGACGTGCGCATCAATCAAAGCTAAAGGTGGATCAACAAAAGATTAGTGTTACTTTCCACTGTTTTTGGTGAGGCAGTGTATTAATACACAGCAAGGTTAAGTAAATAGTCCATCAACATCTTCTGAGAAATAGTGATGCAAACTGTAAGCTTGGGGAAAAAAAAAAAAAAAGTAGTGATTGTAATTAATTTAGACTCGTAAATTAAAAAAGATAAACGTCTGCAGAAAACATTCTGACTTGATGAAAATGCACTAAAAAGAAACAACCTGGGATGATGTAAAAGACTTCTGCTGCATCAGCTCTGTATTTGCAACAAGTATTCGGTAAGTGAGGAGGCCATTTGTGTAATTATGGGCGACAGCTCTGGCTTGATTAAAGAAAGACGACGGTTCTGGACTGCAGGTAGCTCAGATGACTTCCTGGACTCAGTACCGACTCATGCTGTCGTGATACATGGAAAATTTACTCCTCCATCGTCTATAAAAAATAAAATAAAAAAGTGAAAGATTTGATATAAAGATGTCACCTGAGCTGCACCATATTTTACTCTACAAAGTTCCCTCAACATTTATGTTGCTTTCAAATCAAAGATGCAGGCTTTTGAGACAAATGTCAATCTAAAATTAGCGTCTGCCAAGACACGTAACTGCCTCTGAATTATATTCATTTATATTTGGGATTATTTTTCTACATGGTTGTGTTAACTTCTTGTAAATGCTGAATCCACATTATCACCAGTGGTGGTCGTCTGAAGTGTTTGTGCCCTCGAGTCTTTCAGAGTCGTAAACTCCTTCCATCTTTACTTCTCAAATAGCCTCTGCGTGCTCTTTCCTTCCCTTGGTGATGGCTTTACACACATTTTCTAGGCATTTTGATGCCCATGTCCAAACTTTTTCAGTTTCAGTGTATCCCTTACACAGTTCATGTTGGCTGCAACAAATTCAAATGCAGCAGTTATTGGAATTGAAATAAACAGATGGATAGAAAGATAGACAAAGAGATAAATATGTAAGTAAATAAATAAATACACATGAGATTGGCTCTAATATTTCCAAAGAAATGTATACATGATTTGCAAAGCATTGCACTCTTATTATTTTAAAATAAATTTTACATTATATCTTTTTTAAAAGACTTTTTTAAATCTATGTTCCACTATAAATATGTCCATTTATCAACTTCTTGATGCCTACGAAAATTTAAAAAAAAAAAAAAGGCAGTAAAATTGCTGATAGCATAAGTTATTGGTACAGGTTGTTCTTCTCTCTAGCAAATATTAATATTTTACTCTTGGCTCTTATCCAAATATAAACCTCACCAGTAAGGTATTCCAGGACAGCTGCCAAATAGACAGGTGCTCCCACTCCGATACGATATTTGGGCAGTCCCCTCTTGATGTAGCGCAGCATACGCCCCACAGGGAAAATAACCCCAGCCTTGGTGGACCGGGATGTCTTTGTTGACTTTTTCTTTCCTCCTCGACTGGACATGATGATGAGAGACTGCTAGTCAAGCTCTGCAGGGACACATCAGACACACTATTAACATCCAAGCATTACTGCTTTTATCCCTTACACTCTTATAGTTAAAGTGGTGGTGGTGGTGTGGTGGTGGTGTGTGTGTGTGTGTGGGGGGGGGGGCATGATGAAAACATACAACTTTACCACTTAACTATACTATTATCATCACGTACATTAAACTGAGTTTTCTTGTATAAACAATCAATATACTTAATGAACGCTTTTCAAAAGTCATTTATGTAGAATCAATATTTCTCTATCTGGACTAATTATTCACAAATTGATGCATCTGAACGCAGCTGTGAAATTAAGGTATGATGCCATGAGACAATAAGAAAAAACAAAAAGGCTATTTGTCCATGGGCCCAAGGTGAGTGAAATAACCACTCTGCTTTGCCTCATGACTCCCATTAGACTCAAGATTCATGTAAATAACTTCATCTGGAAATGGTACTGGTGGCTAATGTGCAACAATGACGTCTACATCTCAGGTAACCCCGGTAAATAGTCCCACGAAATGAAATCATTACTGTAACTGAAATCAATGCAACTGCACCAGATGCAGACACCAATTAGCTGCGTGTCATTGGTAATCAATTAGCTCCACCATACACAGGCCACGCTTTCCCCCCCTTTTTACTGCTCTAACGCAAACATCACATCAGTGTAACGTTAACGGCGGTGGTCACAGCCACACTGGACTTCGTGTGAGCCAGCTACGGCATGTCTTCACTCCATGCAGGTGTAGGAGGCTTTAGTCGCCAACAGCGGGCTTTTCTCCCGCTGCTCGCTGAAAACGATTTCCGCATGTCGACAGCCTGGTGGATAACTGGCACCGGTATTTTCCACTTGTAAATAGTACAACGGACTGAAACGACCGCTAATATCCGACTGTCAGCCCATTTTGAGAGTATTTTTCTTATGCAGCCGACGGGCTGCGAGTTGGGAATCATCGCCGGGGGAGAGGCGGCAGGCGGCGACCCGCTCCTCCTTCCCTCCCCTTCCCTTCCTGCCTGTCAGCTCCGGCAACACGGTCTCCGTGCTCGGCCTCCGCACCAGACGAGCACGAAATGGCAACGTTAACGGCTCGGTTCTCTGCACGGCTGCGGGCTGGACCCAGAAGACGCGACGACGTTGGACGCGGCACGGAGGCGAACGAACATGGTGGATTACTTACGAAATAGCACCGCGGAAATGTCCCCTGATCTCCGGTTACCAGCGAGGCTGTGCAGCGTCCCCGACTCCCACAATCCACAGCGAGCTGCAATATTGGAGCCAGCGCGAGCGTATGGCGCGAGCCAGCGCTGCCCGCTGAGCGCGAGAGCACCGCGAGCCGATCTTTAACCCTATACGCGTCTGCTCACTCTGGGAGAACAGCTCAAGGTGATTTAAACCGTTTATTTAACCGCTGCACGTGGCCAAGGGGGACCGTCTAAAGTGTCCACAGCCCATCAATGTTCATGGGTTACTTTTTTATTTTTCTTTCTGTGTTAAAATATGTATCGACCCGAGTAGCAGGGCAATGAACTTAGTACGTTTTATAATGGGATCAAACGGCATTTGTATTTAATTAATGTACAGGCACAAGAGATATAGTGGTGTTGATGTGGAGACAGTGGTGCGCAATGCTGCAAGATGTGGCATTGATCCCTACCAAGTAAAAACACGGCCAGTCTGGCTGATGCCGATATGATACGATACCTTTTTAATAATTACTGTGGAAACATCATTAAATTGCTAAGTGTGTACATTTTAAGTGTTTTTGTGACTTTTTTTTCTCTTGTAGTATAGATGAGTCAAAACCTGAGTTTGAATTTGGACAAGGTTTAAAGATAAATAAATACCTTTCCATAAGAAACACTAACAAAACAAATTTTACCACGTTGTCATGCCCGGATTGTTTTCTTAAAGGAAATGCACAAAATGATTACTTAAGAACAAAAAAAGGTGAAATAATAAAATGATTAAATCTGTAGTACATCTCCTTGTAGTTTTTTTTTTTTTTTTAAATCAATCTCATCTGAGCCCTGTCAGTGTATTTGTTTCAAAGTGATGACTTATATTTACCTTTACAAAGGTGTTCTCTTCTGTTTCTGTAGCGCGGTGTTTTCTTTAATATTGGTATTCATATACTTGAATAAATATGTTACGGCTGTATCTTACAGCCTTTTTACAATTTTTACAGCTTGCCGTTACTTAATTTTCAACCTGAAAGTTTTGCCGCGCAGGGCTCCTCTTCCGCTGAACCGGCTTGTTTGTTTGCCTGGCGCTGCTGAGCCATGTGGCATCATGACATCAAAACACGAGAGGAGAGAGTAGCAACAAGCGCCAGCCATCTAACCGCAAACCATCTAAACGTCCTGAGGCTCATGCGGAATTAAGATCTGTTGCAGTTCCTTGATTTGGCCGCTAGAGGCCGGCTGCCAAAGCGGGTCAATCTCCATTGACTTCCATGTTAAAATGTCCAACTTCAGAGTAGAAATAAACATGAACACAGTCTGGTTCAAAAAGTAATTTTGGCCTCAATTGTTTGATTTTTTTCCCCCCCATGACAACTCACGTCAAAAGAGTTTTTATAAAGCATTGCATTTATTTCTAATACACTTGAATGGCAGTCAAGCTCGGACCAAAGCTCACTTTGACATTTGGTGGGTGTGTTTCCGTGGGCTTCCCAGCATCAGGGCTGCACCTGCACAAAGAAAACTGGTCTTCAGAAACCAATGGGTCACGTGACATAATGCTTTGTCCATTGTTTTACAGTCTGAGGAGAAGCAAAGGGTGCACCTCTGTGATGAGGTCGCTAAGTTAAAACTAAAGTATCCATCTCATTACGATGGTATCGATCAATATCGATTCCAGTGTTGGTATCAATATATCTTTCTTTTTACTTTTCTCGAAAATTCAGTAAGGGACAATGAAAAAATTTATTTAGTTTCTGGCATATTGAACATTTAACATTACTTCTTTTTTGTAATTGATTATTCCTGGTGTTTATATTCCTTTTTATCTTAATGATTCCTTTAATTAATGATCAACTTAAGGAATGTAGCATTATTTATCTGAGAGGAAGAAGCAGCAGACTCAGACTCTGAATGCTCTCTGGAGAGAACACAAACCAGGTACGTATACAAAGATTAATTATACTTTAAGCTGTAATAGAAACATGTAGATCCCTCTTGTTTTGTCATCTAGAAGGATGTGTTGGTAAAAAAGATTTCATTAGTAAAATATTGCACTTGGGAGGAGCATGAACAGTGGTAAATATCTAAAGAATCAGTAGTCAGTTTGCAAGCAAGAATCTGGTGTTTTCAGTCCACCAATTGACAGGAAGGTATGGGTGGATGCCCTGTTTAATTGAAAGAGCAGTATATGTTTTACTAAGCACATTTCGTGGAGCATGTGATGGTTCAACAAAGTACACTCTGGACTACCTTGGGAAAAGATTTATTAGTCATTAAAGCTCGTAAAGGTTTCAAAACCACCATGAAGGAATTTTTCTTTCAGACAACTCTATCTGGTGCAGAAAAGGTGGAAAATAAGTAAGATGTGGGAGAGCACCCTAGCCTGATAGATCGACCCACAACTAGAAAGATGTGGGGTCTGACAACGATCCATATGGCCTCCCAATCCAAGGGGCGACACCAATGGTGGTTCATCAGAAAGTCAGTTGTTTTAACTGTTGAAGCTGATAAAAACAGCTGTTCGTCCTCAGCTGCTTCCATCTACAATGTTTAGACCTAGATTATGTCGCCGCTCTGTCGTCATCGAGTTAAGCGTGCCTAGAGTTTCTGGTAACAAGGATAGACTTACTTGATTGGCTCCCCATGACTTTTGGGAATAGTTATTGAGTTCCAACAGATCGTACTGACACAAACCTGCAAACCAAATTTAAATTTGCTAGTGGTACATTTGGATTTCCAGGTTAAGAGCACCATTATAAAAGAGCTAATCTCTGAATCTCACTTAACTGACTTTAATATCAAGAGTGGATGGTTACAAAAAAGCATAAAAGAAGTAGTTTTGTCACCATCTAGTCTCTAAACTTCCATCAAGTCTGTTAGTTTGCATTGCAGGTGTAATATGCAGTGCAGAGCTCAGTTGGGTTATAATAAGTACGTCTGCGCTCCTGTTTGTATTTTATCATTGTAGAGAGAAAACCACAGACTTCCCTGTTGGTCAGTAGCAGCACGACGTCCGGACCCCTGCAGTGACAGAAGCAGGAGTTTCTCCTCATGGTGCCTCTCCAGTGTTCATCTTTGCCTGGGAACTATGATTATTGTAGCCTTGACTGTTTTTATCTTATGTGCCCCTTCTTCGTTTGAACTGTCAGAGCTGATTTTTTTTTTATTTTTTACATCCGTTACTGTTTGATGGAAGCAAAGTTTTAGCAATATTTTCTTCCACTTTTTGATGTAGTTATCTGGCAGCCAAAGATAAGGTTCATTATAACACCGGGTCTGACTATAAGAAATGGGTAAGCCTGTAAATAATGGATGACTGGAAGGATTTCAGTACCACTAACATCTGGTGGAACAAACTTCAATCAAAATAAGCATTTCAAAACATTTCTCAACTCAGAGACTTGTACTCCCAGACCATCTTGTGCAGAATATTATTGACTGATGTAAAATATTGATGACATCTTTGGTGTATATACTTGGAAAAGCACAGGTGCAACTAATGATGGCTGTGGTTTATTCAAATGTCTCTGTAAGCCACAATCTCATGACAGAAAGGTCACACAGCCTCATTTATAAAACCGATTGTATATCAGTACTGGGAAGAAAATTTACAATTCTGACCATGCCTCTTTGAAAAGTATAGATTTAAGAATAAATTATAATTTTGAAATAAACAAGCATCCAAAACACATTTAAATTCAAATGTCTGTCCAGAGTCGTGCTGTTTTTGTGTCCTGGCCACTTTGGAGAAAATCTCTATTAACATGATGCAGTGGTGAATAATTTTCACCAGAGGTCAGACTTAAGCCGAGCATTTAGCCCCGACTTCCTCCCTCTGTGCAGCCGTCCTACATATTACATCTTTGTGCAAACATAGTATCATTAGGTGTTAAGCAGAATCCAACAGATTATTGGGTGAATAATTCTGACAATTATCTGTTTTTCTCTACTAATGTAAAAGCATATAAATGAATATACGTATCTACATTTGTAATGTAAATGTTGCCATTCCCAGTGTTGATGTGTTAGCCAAAGATTGGTCAAAAACTTTTATTATTTTGTGTATAAACTTGAAACTTCCATGCAGCTAAATTGTCGTCTGTCACTGCACACATTAGTTTTGAAGAAATAAAACATGTCCGTAATGCACTTTCTGTTTTTATATATTTTACCATGAAAGGATACTTACAAAACTGACAAGTATATTTCAGTCGACCAAATGCATGCACAATAGTTATCGGGAAATCTTGTTAACTGGTTTTAATGGTGCAAGCATGTGTTTACACAGTTTGCACAGGTTGTGTTATAACTAGAGCCACATCTTGTATGATGAGGTGATTTTAATTTCTAACTAGTAATTGCACAAAGTGAACGTATTTTAAGGCTGAACAAAGTACACATTTAGTTGGCATGGCATAGTTAGGGAATTCTTTTATTTTTTTTGTAATTACATATGCTCTGTTCACCCTTATTTAATTCTGAAGTATCTAATGTTGAGTTTGCATGTTCTGCCCATGCTTGGGTGAGTTTCCTCCGGGGATTCTGGCTTCCTTCCAGTCACAAAAACATGTACATAAATCTGAATTGCCCACAGGACTGAGTGTGTGATTGTTTGTCACCATGTGGCCCTGTGATGGATTGGTGACCGGTCCAGGGTATGTAGCCCAGTCCTTCACCCAGAGAGAACTGAGATAGACTTCAACACACAATCAATCTTCACTAAAATATTAAATCTACAGAGGCAGGTGACCTTTAAGACCTAAGGTCGAACTAACAGTACAAAAGTATTTTATGACTTGAGTTAGACAGATTCCTGCACCACTACTGATCTTCTGAGCTTGGACAGGTTAAGACGAGTATAAAACAGGTGGATGCATAGATGGACTTTGTGGTTTGGTCTCTGTATGTGGTCTTGCGATAGACTAGCGACCTGTCCAGGGTTGTACCCCTGCCTTACGCCTGTAATGAGCCAGGCTCCGGCAGACCCCCGTGACCCTGCAAAGGATAAACCGGGTATGGAAAACGGATGGATTTTTTACTGCGGGGCCCATCTGAAAAGATTTCGTTCTTTCTTTCATTCTTTCCCCACACTGTTCAGACCTGCCGAGTTTCAACATTCACCTGGGAAAGTCAAGCGGACTGACCGGAGCAAAACAAGGGGCACCTGCTCCGGTGGCGACCCGGGTCAGCTGACCAGGGAGCAGCCAATCAGAAGTCTCTTTCCGATGTAAATAAACCGCAACTTCGAGCTCGTGCGAGCAGTCAGCAACCGCAACGGAGAAAGGAAACATGTCGGTGGAGACGACGAGCGGCGGTGAGTAACTGACACACTTAACCGTCGACGTCTCTCCGTGTAACCGTAGTCGTCTCTCCGTTTAACCGTCGACGTCTTTCCGTTTAACCGTCGAGGTCTCTCCGTTTAACGGTCGACGTCTCTCCGTGTAACCGTCGACGTCTCTCCGTTTAACCGTCGACTTCTTTTAGTCTAACGGTCGACGTCTCCGTACACAGTAACTAACGTGTAGAATAATAAAACATTCTCTCAAGTCCCTTAACGTGTATACTAGTTTCTATTTTTAAATCAGTCCATAAAATATTAAACAATGATATTGTTGATATGGTGAAGATAATGGGTTGAGAAAGAATTTTTATTACTAAAATCTCAATTCTGGTGTTCATCCAATTAAAAAGTGAGACAATATTTACGTTTTGAAAAACTGTTTCAGTTCAAATTTGTATTAAAAGGTAATGAAGTCAATGTAAGTTGTGTAAACCAGTTAGTTAAAGCTGTTCTGTCATTTTTAAGTGCTGCTTGTAATAGTGTTTTTAAAGATGCTTCACCTCACCAGCTTTAGTAATAAAGTTACTAATTCGCTTATAACCTAGTTGTTCTGCTGTGTGAAACTTAATTTCAGCCACTTCCATTATGTCTGACAACATGTGACAGTTTTCTTTTACAGAAGGTTAACATTTTACATGCATTGTGAGCTGATCTTTAGGTTTAAAGATAAATAAATACATTTCCATAAGAAATGTTTTTGTTCAGAAACAATAGAACACTAACAAAACAAATTTTACCATGTTGTTCATTGTTTTCTTAAAGGAGATGCACAAAATGATTACTTAAGACCAAAAAAAGGTGAAATAATAAGATAAGTAAATCTGTAGCACATCTGCTTGTAGTTTTAAATCAATCAAATCTGAGCCCTGTCAGTGTATTTGTTTCAAACCCAGTAACTGTATTGACTTAAATATTTACCTTACAAAGGGATTCATGTGTTATATTGGTGATGGAGGGGATTTTTCTTCTTTTCTGTTTCTGTAGCTCAGTGTTTAATATTATCATTCATATGTTTGGATAAATAGGTTACTACGGTATATTACAGCCTATTTACAATTTGCTATTTAATTTTCATCCGGGAAATTTTGCCACACAGGGCTCTTCTTCATCTGCTGTTTTACATTGTAGGACCCGCAAAGTCGCATCATGCGCTCCAAGAACATGTGACAGTTTTCTTTGTTGTTTTTTTTTTTACAGAAGGTTAACTTTTTACATGCCTTTGTGATTAAATCCACAAACCTCTCCTGAGATTCATTAATACTTTAAATAATCATTGATTGCAGTTTTTACCTTCTGTTTATAAAAAGACACTGCCTAGAGAGTTTACATCCCAAAAATATGATTGAAACATGCCCACTGACTGTTTATAATAGGATTATGTACATTCCTTCAGTTATACATTTTTCACTGCATTTACTTGGTTGTTGCACACTTAAAAAAAATAAGAAGCATTTGTTAATATATTTTTTTCTATTATTGTTATCATGATTATCTTTTTACATTTTGAGTGTTTTTTTTTAAGCACTTCAGACCATGGTGAGACATTTTCATTATCTTGAAGCACCCTGTCATGTAGTAGGGAGCTGAGATTGAGCCACCTTCCTTTTTAAAAATGAATATATTTAAATTTTATGTCATCAGTTAGTTTGAGATGTTAAAGGATTTTCTTTCTTTTTATCTTTTTATTTAAAGTTTGTGTGTGTTTTTTTAAATTTAAATAGTGATCATTGATATGGAAACCCAATTGATATTGACAGTGGTTATGAAACTGTCCTAATTCAACATAGAAAGTCAAAATAAACCTTGTTTTTTTTTTTTTTTTTTTTTTTTTTTTTTTTTTTTTTTTTTTTTTTTTTGTATTAACAGAGAGGAGGGGGGCTGAGGCAGGTGGCATCCAACAGGTAAGAATTCAACACTTCAGCATCCAAATCTGTTCATAGGCTTTTTCAAGAGTAGATGCGTTGACATGTAAGAAAGTGTGTTAGAGATGGTTGTATTGCACTTGAAAACCATGCTGTTGTATTGTGCCAATGTAAGGGAACTATCGTTAATTTTACAGTAGCACAATGAGTCTTCACCAATGTGTGTAAAACTATTCATCTGAGATGTTTCTTTTTTTTCCTTTGCTGTTTGCTGGGATTTGTTGCACTACTGTTTCTCTATTTTTAGATGAAAGTACTTCATAGTCTTATAATGATAGGGTTGCAAAATAGGTAAAAAAATATTTTTCTGTTACTAAAAGCATTATTTAAGGTGTCTGAAGTAAGTATTAATGCAAAAGCTCAGTTCCTAACTTTCTCTGCATCTGACTTAACGTAAATCTGCATCTACTGTACCTTGAGCGTGGATGGCACAAAGCTATTGATTTCAAAAGAGCGGCTCCCCTCTGTGGTTTGCTTCACCTGAAACTGTGCAAGTGACACAAAGCTTCCCATGCTTCTCAACACTCATGTTTAAATCATGTTTCATTTCAGTCCTGCATACTCATCATTTTATAAACAAGCTAAATATCTCAATTTTAACAGTCTGAATGCATATCGGAGATCAGGTCTTTTAAAAGCACAACTGGTTTTGATTTGTAATGTCTGATCCCTCTTCACATTTATCAGTGTTTTTATATGTTTTGCACTTTGTAACATGTATGAACTATGTTTATAAGACGTGTTTATATAAACTTCCACCTGACTCCTTCATCTTTGACTCTGCCGGAACCTGTTTGCAGCTAGCTCAACCTGACAGGTTGCATTTTTCGTTTTTAAACCTGTCCACAGTTATGGAGCCTGCAATAATGCAGGTGGAACGCTACAAAATGAACTGTACATGAGGTCATGAGTAACGATACAGCATTTTAACCAGCAAAGACGAGGTCATAGTTTGTGTAAAGGCATGAGCAGTTGTACACACATTTGTATGTTCTATTGGGAATATTTCTGGACTCATGAAATAAAAATAATTAACAATTCTTGTAAAGGGAATATAACTGTGCATCAGTGCCTTTACATCTGTAAATTAAAGTGTGATCAGTGTTATGTCTTTTTAAAAGAATCATAAATTACACAGCTAAGTCCTGAGATCTGTGCAGCATTTTTCCCACAGTTTCCATGGTTGCACTGAAGGCAGTGGGGGTAAAAGCTGGCATTTTAGAAAGTCTGATGGATGTGACATCAATCCCTGGACTTAATTCCTGCTAAGTGAGCTGATCTAGTTTCCTCTGCGGCCGGCTCATATTTTCCTTCCACTAAATGCTCTGTTGAACACATGGGTGCTTATTACTTTTAGTATAAAGATGGATTAAAACATTTTATCTGGATCACCTGTGGCAGGAGGTTAAGCTTAAATTCAACAATTGTATTAAAAAAAAACAAGCATTTAGACTGATATTGCACTTGAATGATGTTGTCTTGCCTTTTCATGTATATGTTTAGAAAGTAAACAGCAAAAATCTGACTTTTTATCCCTCTTAAAGGATAGTAACTAACTGTTTTTATCTGTAAAATAAAAGATTATATTCTAGAGTACGTACTTGCTTTCTCCACTATGATACAGGACCTCAAGGTTGCATCATGGTGCCTAATGCCTGTGAAAACATGTCACAGTTGGAGAGACTTTCTCAGTGGTGTCAGTAACCATTTTGCTGTTGTTTTTAGACAATTTTACCCAGGGAAGCATTAATTTTATAAACACTAATACAGGTTAGCATCATTCGATTGCACTGTACACACAGTTTACACACACTTGTTGCTTTTTCTCTGCCCAGGTGGGCCATGGAGGACTGTGGGACTCTGTGAAGAAAGCTGCCTTCATCATTGGATCTGGGATCATGTTCTTGGCAGCCTTTGGCAACTCCCTCACATGGTACAATCCCATCGCAGCAAAGCCCAGCAGCCTGTCCTGAATGTTCATAAGGAGCGGCGTTATTGTCAATACAGAATCAAAAGTGCAAGAAAGACAGGGCGTGGAATTTAACCAAAGAAAAGGGAAATAAATGGCAGGGATAAGGACCAGATAGACAGGAACAGAGGAGGATGGTGCATAGGAATGGTTTGCATGATACCCTGCAAACAGAAGCACTACAAGTGACTGTACTTCACATAATGGAACGGTAGCAAGACAAGACAGGACCAGACTAATGACATGATGTCGCCGGGACGTGTTTTGAATTAATGAAACTCAACTCAGCTCAACTCAACTTTATTTATAAAGCACTTTAAAATCAACATAATTGACCAAAGTGCTGAACACAAACATGGGTTCAGAGAAAAACATTTAAAAAATGAAAAACATGTCAAACAAATGTAAACAAAAGCATAAAACAAAAATGAAACAATATGATAAAACACTAAAACTAAGATCTCAAATTGATTTAAAAGCCGAAGTGAAAAGTATGTTTTAATAGAGGATTTAAAAACAGGAAGTGAATCAGTCTATGTTCACATATTCAGGAGCCAGATATGGGAGGGTTGCTGGTTTCATAGTTTTGAGTCACTGGGAAAGCGCAGTCGCCTCTAAGCTTCCTCTTAGTCTTAGAGACGACTAACAATAACTGATCTACTGACCTGAGGGAGCGTGACGGAGTGAACAGCTGAAGCAGGTCAGACAGATACTTTGGAGCGAGACCCTGCAGACATTTAAAGACAAATAAAAGAATTTAAAAAGCATTTTTGAACTAACTGCAGTTGAGCAACTGATTTCTGGCTAACGTCAATGTAAAGTGCATTACAATAATCTAAACGTGTTGTGATAAAAGCACAGATTCAAATCTGAAAGTGACGTCGGGAAAGAAAAGGCTTAACCATGGCCAGTTTCCATATGTGAAAAAAGCTGGACTTGACCACCGAACTAATAAGAGTATTAAAGGTATAGTTGATGTCCAGTTTTACATCCAGTTCTTGTTGCGGTAGGTTTCACATGTTTGCTTAAAAAGCTCAAGACGACATGCACCTTAGAGGCTTCACTAGGCCCAAATAACATGACCTCAGTCTTATCTTGGTTAAAGTGTAAGAAATTAAGTGACGTCCGTCCTGTATGGTAAGAAACAGGCTTAAACATGACTGGAGTAGATGGAACGGTACAAGATGTGATGGGCCTGAAATAGATATCACATAATGTGATATGACATTGGGGTATATGACTGGACTTAAGATAACAAGTTTAGATCTAAAAGGACAAGAAGCAACAGAAGATAACCATGAACTGTAAATAAAAGATGGATAAAGCCAGCAGCTGTAAACATGAGTTCAGTAGATGTGTATTGAAGTGTGATACCACTGTGTGATACCCATAGGAACTTTTATTTCCAGAAGGGCCAACTTCTCTCATGAAAATCTGAGCCCAAACATTTTTCCTATTGATCATTCCAGTATCTCTGACTTCATTCTGTCCTTATGATCACTCTTAATATGAGCATTTTCAGTCTTGCTCACTCTGCAGCTCCACCCTCTTGTCCAAGTGTAGTTACTTATGACATAAGTACACATAAAGATGAAGTGTTGAACTCGAATCTTACAAATGGCAGGCAACATCACAGTGGCTTATAAACGCAACTAAATGCAAAAGGACAACTGGCGATGAGGCCTGGGGCAACACGACCGTGTGAGGATGTGGTCAGGTGGATTGCTTGGTCGTCGATCCAAAGGGTAGTTCAGGGGTGCTTATTGTCTGTTTGGGTGTGATTGGTAATACAGTCAGGTTCCAGACGCCTTTCTGAGCACTTGTGTTTGCTATGTGCTTGTTTAGAACAAGGTAGTTCAATGGCGCTGGTAAGACCACTCGATGATATTAAAGGATAGCTTGTTGGTATTTTAATTGCTTCCTGATTGTGTTTTGCCACAAACTTTTTTTTTTTCAGGAAGTATTGTAGACAAAAAGACCAATAAATGTTTACAAAGTAAAGAAAAGATGACTGTTGTTGTCCTCCAGGCACCTTCAGAGGTTCTGGGGAGCTTCAGGAGACTTCTGGCAGAACTTGTGGACAAAGATGTACCTGTCCTTCGAGGGTCATGATGCTGCGTTGTTCTTCTTCGGTAACAAATAAGATATGCTTAATTTGTCTTCTGATTAAAAAAACAACAACAAAACAAAAACACTTGCCCTTCAGAGGAACAGAGGAGACCGTGGTCGAGCCAGTGTGAGGTCCCGTTTCTACTGACCTGTTTTGTGTTCAAACAAATGCACATAAATGGTTTCTCTGTTGATTACAGATATTTTGTTTATAAATCTGGCTCATGTTCACCAGAGGGATTGTTGTAAATAGTTTTACCACAAAGTCTCACTGGCAGATGGAGAAATTAAATATCCAACTTTAAAAATCCACATATTTTTCAGTAAAAATAATAAAACTTCTTCAGCGTATATGAACGAGACCACAAATGTATCAACATTTGCAACATTTTCAAACCAAACTGAAAACTGCCCTCCCAGAGAAACCCGGACAACTGCCACAAGATAGTTTATTTTGATAGGCTGATACTGATGACATGCCAATATCCTCACACATCCCTGGTGGTTTTTGGAAGATTTTGACAGGATTTGGCCTAAATACTTCTCATTTTGTGTTTGGTTTCTCGTGGAATATAGACGTTTTGAATAATCAGTTCAAATGAATGGTCAGGTTGTGCTGACGTCTCTCTGATGTTGTTTTTCTCGCTAGGGACGATGTTGGCCCCCGTGCTGGTGTTCTGGGTATCAAATGCTCTTCTGCTGATAGTCGACAGCACCGGTCAACCGTCCTTCATCACTCGCTATCGTATCCAGGTGGACAAGAATAACCCGGTAAACCGTAGTTTCTCTCTCTTTTCTTTTTGTAATTTGCTTTCCTGTCAAACAATCTTAGCAACTGATACACGTGACATTTTCTGAAGCTAAAACAGGTAATTAATGTTTACCCATGTGGATTGGACATGTTTGTTAAGATATGTCCATGTCTGTGTGAACAAAGTCCAACAGATGTTGTAACACGCCGCACTGATAACCTGATAACGCTGATAACCACGGCTGGTTACATATTTATAAAAAGAAAAAAAAAAGGGATGACATTACTGATTATGTATCAAAGATTATATAAGACTGCATGCACAAGATGCTTATTGGTTGATTTTTATCATTATTTTTAATGGTTTTCAAGCTGTTTTGTCGTCTTTATCCACACAAGTTAGCCACTTGTGTGTTTATATGTCTACTAACTAATCTTTTTATTTTTAATTACTGTCTGCTTACAGATTGCTTCCCCCAGTTTTGCCTGAACTGTATAGTTTATGACTTTTATCATGTTACAAAGGATTTCTAAGTAATAACATCTTATAACAATCTGTTGTCAGTGTTTCCTGCTGTAAGTCAATGACCGAAAATAGTCGTCTGAACCTTTAACCTAGTAGTCATAAAGATGGCCAGGATGTGCTGTAATATTAGCAACAATGTAGTTCGTCTACCTTCAACAGTCCCTGGATGGTAAACACGCCATCGTCGACGCACGGGGGGGGGGGTGAACCCCTTTACTCCACTTAATCCATTGTGTTGATGCTGCTTGTGCAGCAAATAAGTTTCCCTCATGGTTTGGGTGGCTCACGTCCGCTTATAATTGGAACAACTACTATTTAAGATTAATAATTCAATAGTTTAAATGTATTTATTTGTTTAAAAGAGATCTAAGCACATTTAAGCAATGTTAATAGTCCTTTCTTAGTGTTATATGTTCGCTCCTCATCCTTCAAACATGTTTAGCTGCTCTTTAGCACTTAGTTGCACTCCACCACAAAGATAAGGTACGTTAAAACAACTCTGTGATTTAAAAAGACACGAAGATAAAAAGAATAGAAAAAATAAATGACAGACTGAGAATGCATATTAAAGTATCAGGAAAGAGCATAGAAACAAACACACACAGCATTTATTATTTGTGATCAGCACTGCGAGTGGGAACACAGCTGGATGACTGGTGTCGTTTTCAAAGTATTGATCTGATTTGTTTTGCTGTTGGAAACGGATGTGATGGGAGGGATACCGGAAACAAGTGAAGTGAATGAACAGGCCTGCTCAGGCTTCCCTCAGGAATTATATAACGATTAGTAGTGTTACCTTAAATAGGATTAGTGTACAAAGTGTGACTACGCTTGTTGAGATGATCTCACTTCCTGTTGTTTATTTCCCAGTGAATTCAATTAGCTGTGATAAAGAAACACTGCAGGAAAGTAAATATCTATCTGATCATTTGTGAGAGGCCTGGGCTGCTTTTTGATGAAACTCTTGGGGGGAAAAAACAACTTCCATGTGTAAAATCGTAAAAAACATTTTATACCATCTAGTGCAGAGGTAAAGTGTGACTTTTGAACTCTTTTGAACCTGATCAGAAGACTCCATGGATACCTTGTTTGTGAAATTCAGACACGGTACAAATATCACGTGCTCGGCGGCACCTCTCACCTGCGACCCATTGGTGAGCTACACAAGCTCCGCCCCTTTATACGTTACTATTTAAGAACAGCCTGATAGAGCTTCAAATGTAAACTGATAAATCAAAGCCAACGTGTCTTCCATCGTTAACGGAAGGTTAATGGTTCTTTCATGAGCAAATATTCCGCGTTCATCCGTTTATACATCCCACACGTGTCGTTCTCACACGCAGTCAGAACAGCCAGTTGAAAATCAGTCTAAAGTTTAAAAGGTTAAATGCCAAGTTGACTAAAAAGAAGCACAATGTGATATTGGGAAATAAACAGGAACCGCTCGAGGATTATTTCTCAAATGTAAAACATGATAAAAAAATTACAAAAGAGTAGTTTTGTATATTTCCTGAAGTTGCATCTGGTTTTCACTTTCCTGTCACGCCGTCATCCTGCAGGTGGATCCCGTCAAGCTGCGCCAGGCGCTGAAGTGTGTCGTCTTCAACCAGGTGTTTATCTCGGGGCCCATGGTGGGGGCCGTTTACTACCTGATGACGTGGAGAGGGAACCCCTGCGGCCCTGAGCTTCCCACCTTCCACTGGGCTCTGTTGGAGCTGGCCGTCTTCTCCATCCTGGAGGAAATTCTCTTTTACTATTCCCACAGGCAGGGAGTATTCATTTCATATTTACAAATAAATATATTAAAAAAAAAATCTAGCTTTCATTCATAAGGTCACTTTGGCTTTAAATGTTATTGTTTTAATGTGTGCATATTGTTTTGCTTCTGGCAGATTGTTCCACCATCCCAGCCTCTACAAGCATTTCCACAAACAACACCACGAGTGGACAGCCCCCATTGGAGTCGTCTCCATCTACGCTCATCCTCTGGAGCATGTGGTGATTGATCCCCTCCTGCTTTCATCGCAGTTGTAGATGTTTAATCAGAAGTAGTCTCAAAGTATTGGTAACTGAGTATCAGTAACAACAGTATGCTTTCACCTTTCTGTAGTATTTTAGATGCCTTTTAACAGTTAAGAAAATGCAAATGATAACATAATTGTAAAACCCTAAAGTTAAAGGGTAACTGTTTTTTAATAATTGGCTTTTCTGCGTGTTAGATTTCCAACACGCTGCCGGTGCTGATCGGGCCGGTGATCATGGGCTCCCACCTGTCCACCACCTCCATGTGGTACTGCATTGCTCTCACCACCACTACCATCTCCCACTGCGGCTATCACCTCCCGTTCCTGCCTTCCCCGGAGTTTCATGACTTCCACCACCTCAGGTGAGCAAGCCATGACGGTTCTCCTGGGTTGGTCGTGCCAGATACGCTTCCCTACATTCACACCCACACATCAGCTGAACTGAAGGGCCTCTTGTGTCGTCTTTGAGTCCTCATGAACTGAACCTTCTCACCAAACATAAACACATCCATGCGTATGTCTCCGTTTGGTAGAGTTGGTTTTCTTTTAACAAGTAAAAGAAACCTTTGATTTGTGTATATGTATGTAGTGTTTGAATGCAGGTTTCAACTACTTGTGCTGTCTGACCTTTATGTTTGCTGGTATCAGTCAGTTATGTTCAGCCGTTTCCCTCCTGGTTCCAGGTTCAACCAGTGCTTTGGGGTTTTCGGTGTGCTGGACAGGCTCCACGGCACCGACACCAAATTCAGGCAGACCAAACAGTATGAGCGCCACGTTCTGCTCACCAGCCTCACACCTCTGACCGACAGCATCCCCGACGCTCCCAAGAAGAGCCAGTGAGGACCTCCGATCCCTACAGCTCTAACCTGAGACACGGAGGCTTTAACCAACGCTTTTGGATTGTTTTATTCCGTTTTAAACAGTTTCAGACACTCAAGTCTGCCCCAAGTCCATGGTCAAACTTCCCTTTTGTGCTAAAAATGCTGCACTTTAAAACACTTGGAGTCATTTAGTTAAGCTCTCGTGATCTTTGCACATGTGGAGTCACTAGATGACTTTTAGCCTCATGATTACAGCGTAACGATTATTGCAGACGAGGATTTGGTCATTAACGTAGATGCAGCAGAGCTTTTCAGGGACACGACGTGATTTTTCTTTGAAATCATGAAACGGTTAACCAAAAGTAAACTGGTGAAAATGCACATTTCTGAATTTTATTTAAAATTGGTTGCACGATTTTATCAAAGCTACGTCTCACAGGCTCAGAGCGGCTGTGACGGCAACCTCGCCGTCACCCCCCAAAACTTCAGATGTTTGCTGGCGATCATTCCTGTCAGTTCTGTGCCAAAGTTCATGACAAGCTGCCTCAGATGCAGCTGAAATGAACATTCAAGAGAGAAAGTAACTCGGTCTAGTGTTAGATTTTAGGAAGTGTAAACTTTGATTTAGAGACCAAAACAACAGCCATGCTGGCCAAGTCCAAGTGAGGCAGCGCTGCTTAATTTGTGTGGAAAAGTCAGTTCAAGCTGACGCAGATGGAGTTTGACGGTAGGAAACAGTCATTTCTTTTTTATTTGGGACCAAAACGGCATGAACAGAGTATTTCTGAATATGCCACTTAAAAGATTTACACTCGTCACGAAGAGACCTGGGATCGTTTCAACTCCTGAATGTTCATTTAAGGTGCTTCAAACTGTTGGTGACAGACAGACGGTAAAATCAATTCAACATGACATTTCTTTTTTTTACGGTGGTGTAAAAGCACTTAAATTTGTCCATTTTCAAATGGTCTCATCATGGAAATGTTGATCATCTCCCAGATTGCACCAGTGTTGTATAATGTGATTGTATTAAAACAACTATTTACGTTTTCAGTTTGCCGTCACACGTAAGCACAAGTCCTGAGTTGAGCTGGTTTTTCATCAGATGAGGCTCGTCGGCGTCGACTCATCTGATGCGTTCACTTCCCGCTCACACGCAGGATAATCTGCCTTCAGGGCAGGAAACGGACGGCGGCTGCACTTTCCATTTTGAGGGCACTGCTTTCGAATGTTAAGTCTTTTTGTGTAAATCTGTTGGGAATTAATGTTTTTTTCTGTAATAAAATGTTCTATTGGGCCAGTTTACGATTAAAATGTAAACAAAACAAGTGGTTTTTTTTGCTTTGTTTCACAGCGGCTGACGTCGGTTCCCCTTCAACCCCACAGCAGAAATAATCACACAGGAGCTTGTGTTTTGAGGTTTTTTTGTCCATTTTGTGTTTTTTTTTTCTTTATTAAAGGAAAAGAATAATTACTACAAATTACAAATAACACTAATAGCGAATCATATCAGCCTACAAAGCAAGATATTATGAATATTAAATGTTATAATACAAGATCTCATTCAAGTATTTTACATTTTTTCCATTTTATATATTTTTTGTTCCTTTTTTTCCTTTTCTTTTTTTTTTTTTTTTGCTCATGACAAGCCTAGGATATTGTAATGAACTAGTTTAATGGTTCATATACAGTTATTTCTTATTCATATGGCTTTATGGAATTTGTTTTGTCTTTTTTTAATCAGTCTCCAGACATCATAGACAGCCATAATCCTCTGAGCAACGTCAAAGCTCCATCAGGCTCCTTCTCCGTGTCCGTGTCCGGCTGGATGCAGCGAGGCGGCGCCCCCTAGAGTTTGTGTGACAGCTAGCAGCAAATCAACGCTGATAAAGAAGGCCGTAAACTCCCAAACCACTCGAGTCCCGCCAGACATCCACAGACAGGTGATGATCACAGAGGGAGGGTCACGTGAACGTCCGAGCAGAGGAGACGGGTCCATCAGGCCGCTCACCAGCTCGCTCCTCAAAGGCTTCACTGGTTTTGGGAAAAAGTGGCATTTTTGAGGGAATATTTAGTAACGCTTTACGTTTCCGCCCAGTAAACACGTTGATGCACCGACTGTAATCCTCCAAAACTTTTCCCAGGAAGGAAGCTAACAAAAGGATTAAAATTGGGAACAAAAAGGAAAAACTGGTTTGCACTTTTATGTCAAACAACGCTGAATTTAGGGGGATGAATATGAACAGACAGGACAATACGAAGCAAAAGACTGAACCGGACAGATTTAAAAGAAATACAGGCACAGTTTTGTCTTAAAACGCCAGAGAAAAAAAAAATACTGCCGAATGTAAAGATGCCGTTTCACTTCACATGTTTAAGACTTTTTGAAATAATCTTTTCAGAACATTATGAACCTCTTGTTCAACATTAAACCTCAAAATTTAAGAACGTTTACACATTTTCACACTTTTACATAACATCTGAAGGAAAGTTGGAAGCTGACGATTTGATGAATTTATCAGTCTGATGTCAGTTTGTAGTTGGAAATGTTGGCAAACAAAAAAAAAAAAAAATCCTAATTTCAACATAAAACGCTTCAACAAGATTACAGATTGTTTTATTCTCACTGAAGACCTGTTGAAGCCCTGATATCAACTTTCCCTTTTAGTCGACTTCATCCCCGTCTCTGAATTCAACTGACATTCAAACAAACCTCACCTCCAGCACAACAGCACTAGAAACCTGAAAAAAGAAATTAAAAACGCATTAAAAGATAATGGTTAAAGGAAAAAAATACATATGTAAGGCAAATATATAATCTCTATAAACAATAAAACGTAGAAGGGAGCTGTGATCATTTCTCAGATGTCAAATTCACATTTACATTTGGGGAGGATCTGATATCAGTTCTAGAGTTGGAGGTTTTTATCACCAACGCAGCTGACTGCAGGATGGCCGGCGACTCGGAGCGCAGGCAGCCCCGGTCTCGGGTGTGTGTCCGAGGCGAGGCGAGGCGTCGAGCCGCTCCGTGGTCAGCTGGGTCACGCTGCTACATCTGTACCCGACTACACTCGTTAGTGTTCATGCCTGTAACTGATGTGTGAAATGGCAAGCGGCGAGGCCCGACCGATCTCGCCCGAGTCAGAGGGCCGAACATCCGAGCCTTTTAAGCGTTGGAGCGCGGCGGCCTTCCTCGCAACCGTCGCCTCTTCAAGTAATCCAGATTGATCATTCCAGTCCTGTAAGCGCCGCTGATCGTCGACTGATGGATGGATGTCTAACGGATGGATGCAGGTCGTCTGACGGGGAGGTGGAGGAAGAAACAATTAAAAACGGAGCCCATGTGGGATTCTCGCTTCCACTCAAGTGTATTTTCTCGTGGGGTGCAGGGGTGGGGGCAAACGTCCATCAGCTCTCAGCATAAAAAAAATAAAAAAATAAAAAGTTGCAAACGCGGGGAAGCATCTGGGGATTCGTAACAGACGGCAAGATGCTTGGAAGACAGTTCAGAGAAGACGAGGGAGAGCAGTGAGGGGTCTGGAGGACAGTTTGGCAGATAGCACCCTCTAGTGGCCTCTGCTGGAAAACAGCGACGAGATAAACGGTGACTTTGATGCTGTACAATCAACAATAAGGTGGCGGGCACAAGTTAGAAGCAGTAAAACCATTAAATAAGGCAACTTTCAATAATCTTGTCCACTATGAGGGGTTGAAACAAGTCTTTTTTTTTTTTTTTGTAACCATTTGGTTAGTTAATATCCCCTCAATGTCTAGCCATAAAGTAAATCAAATATTCTTAACTTCAGCCCGTTGACTGAAAGCGCTCCTGCAGATGGAAATGTCAGTCACTCGCTTCAAACCACTTTGGTCCGGCTGGATGTCAGAAGCTGTGCGGCCTCCAGCAGGCCGCAAGCAGGGTTTTTTTGTTTGTTTTGTTTTTTTTTTTCTTCTTCTCCAGGTGCTCAGTTTAGATCGACCACCACATGCTGAAGAGATCTTTAATTTAAAAGTATAGCGAGGAATCAAATCTTTCAATCAGCAAAATGGTGACAATCAAAGAGGAGGGTCCCAGTGACAGAGAGAGAGGCGGGGGTGGGGAGATCAACGTAGACCCAAAAAAAAAAAAAAAAAAAAAAAAAAAAAAAAAAAACTTAATTATCCATTGTGAGGGCTGGTGAACAAAAAGATTTAATCTTCATTATTTTCTGCCAAATTAAATAAAAATTAATAGTAATCAATAAAACAAACTAAAACTGAACCAAAAGGTTGGGAGGGGAAATGTCATGCTTGAGTGAAGAGCTCCAGGCTCCTCCTCCTCCTGTGGCACAGAGAACTGGCGACTTGCAGACGTGGTTGAGCTGATCCGTGTGGGCCGCGGTGTTCAAGTGGAGCTACTTCGCTGTTTTGGCATCTGGTGCAGGATCAGCAGCGGGAACGGGGGCCTTCGGGCCTGCAGGTTTGGCGTCATCCTTCGCAGCAGGGGCGGGGCCTCCGCCAGCCTGGCTGTGGGGGCGGCTGGAGGGCTGAGAGGGATGTCGTCGACGACCGTCCCCGGTGGACGAGTGTCTCCTGCGGCCTCCTTCCTCCATAGGCGGCTGAAACCAAAAGCAAAGTGAATCTCTTGACAGTCGTGTAAATCAATGTTTCAACGACTGACGTCGCAGCGCCAGAATCCACATGACTTCACTCACATCAATTCTGAAATCCTCAAGACGTTTGAACTTGCTCAGGTGCTCCTGCAGCTTGGGGTCGATCTCCAAGTTTTTGGCTTTGGAGTACTTGAGGAAGGCCCAGAACTTCTCCAGTCCATAAAGCTGACCTGCAACCAGGAGGACGTTAGTCAGCGTTACCGTACGCGACCTGGTCAAAGTGAAACTACTCCCTTTAAAGAAATGGCTCTTGGGGAGTCTCGGGAGCAGATTTACACTACACTGATGAAAACCGCACGCGTCTGCAGCCTAGAGGACGTCTCCGTTGAAGCAACGGTCGACTTTTACCTCCTCGTGTGTGCAGTGTGAGTCACGTTTCCTCACCAGCCTCGTAGTCTTTGACGGTCTCCTCCTGGAAGTCCTTAAAGATGTCTGGCCTGAATTTCTTCTCAAGACCGTAGCTGTAGTACCTGAACAAACACTCCAAACCATACCTGCAACACAGACATTCACTCTGTGGAACGTTTGTTTAATTAAACAAACACTGGAATTAAAACGGCGCTTTAGTCAGCCAATGTTTGCTGAAGAACTTTCATGTTTGGAAAAGAACCGCAACAAAATTCACATCAGAAGTAGCAGATTAGAAGCATTTCTGAAGCAAAAACTGAGGCATCGCATGAGCCTAAAAACACTATCGTGGATGTTCCCCCCCGAATCACCGCTGCAGAGTTCCTGATGTAGAATTCACGCCACATCGGAGCGTGACGGTAATAAGCAGGAGTTTTTGCTGAAGAGGCCAAACCTCACGGCCGACTGCGTACCTGTAACCCTCTTTCCCGTCTTCTACCACCAGTTGTCGGAACTCCTCGTACATCTTTCTGTTGAAGTGATCCCGCAGGAAAAACGACCAGAAACGGAAGAGCGTGTTCATTTCCTGTGACTGGCCGATTCCCAGCCGCTTCCGCTCTGCGATCGGTGGAGAACAGACGGGATTTAGTCGTCAAAGTAGAACAAAAGAGTCACTGAAGAGGGGCTCAGTGATGCGAGACGGGGCGACGTACCGTTGAGGCAGCGCCGGCGGTACTTGTGGTAAACGTGTTGCGTGAAGCCATTCTCCTTGAGCAGCTCGTGTGATGGGTGCTGGAATTTGGGGAGGGACTGAGGGGTGCAGCCGATGTTGCCCAGAGCGGGGGTGCCCTCCGATGGGCTGGCGTTCGAGCTGAGAGGGAGGAGATCGAGAGTCCTGGGTCAATCATAACGTCAAACACAAAGGGAGGGAGCTTGGCAACGGCGTCACTGTGGAGACGCGGCGCTGCCGCTGACACAAACACACGCCTCTCACATTTCCTGCATTTAACTTTAGTTTTTCTCTCCAGTAGCTTTTCCGTTATGAAAGCGTTTGTCAACACAGCTGAGACCGAAGAATAACGATGTTAACTTTACAAAGTGCTTCTAAAGGGAAGCGTGGCAGAAAAGGTTCAGGATTAGTCCTGGTCACGCATCGATCCCGACTCATCCCTTTGTAATAATCTGCGAGCTGGGCGGCTCACCTGACGGATGCGGTGCGGGAGCGGTGCTCTCTGGAGTCCATCACCCAGCCTACGTGACACTCCATGGGCGGGTTGGAGCTGTGCCGAGTCTTCCTCTTCCTGGGAGTCTGAACCGATACGGAACGAATGAATGAACACAGCAGATCAATAAACGGCGAACGCCGAAACCCTCCTCGCTCTTCGGCCAGCTTACCTTGGCGTCGACAGGCCGGCTCTCCTTTACCACTGGGTAGAAGCGCGGCGTCATGGTCTGGTCCTTCCGGTGAGGGGTGCGAGGCGTGCGCGGCGTCCGGGCACTGCGGTAGCTTGGCGAGTCAGGCACGGTTGTGGGGAGCGAGCGCGCTATTGAGGAGGGTTCGGGGGCGCCGAAGAGTTTGTTCGCCAGAGCATCTGTGGGGACTGAAGACATGAGGGGAGAGTAAGGAGCAGCTCAAACCCCACTCCACTAAATGTACAACTATTTAAATTATAATAAAAATACTGGTATTTATATTATACCTATTTCATAAATAAAACAACTGCACATAACGAGACAAACAAACTGCATCCAGTTAATTTAACATGTGCGTGTCCTTACTCTGCTGGGGCCGAGGGGGGCCGGGGGGGACCTCCTGGTTGGGGTCGACGGGGGGTTCAGGGGTTAAGCAGTCGAACTGTTCGCGGCTGATCAGGTGGACCTTCTTGAAGTTCTCCACCTCTTGCTGTGAAAACAAACGAGACTATTTTAACAGTCATTTTCTGGTATAAGCAGACGATGGGGGGTGACGAAGAGCATGAATATAATTAGTAATTAGAAACATTACAACAACAACAACGATGATAATCTAAATGCAGGAAGCAGGAGAAAAGCCTGCGGGAGCGAAGGGCACAAACATCAACGGACCTCATCTGCAGCAGTTTGGACACTGAGACGCAGCAGCAAAGCACGGCAGCCGAAAACACTCTTCTGAGCCTCATATCTGACGTCTCTAACTACTCTGACTCGACCGACACCAACCGGCAGCTTCACACCCGCCCTGAACCTTCACAAACACACTGCAGCAGTGGTTTCGTCTCGGTTTAAAGCAGCGACGGCTCGCGTGAGGAGCCGCCTCCTTTCTAAGGATGATCAGACTCACACTTGCCGGCCGGCTCCAGTAAGAATCCTCAGAGCTTTCCGAGTCCATCTTTGTCTCCCCCCGCAGCCCACCGGCCTCGCCTGTGGGGTCTATTTATTAACGAGTGACTTCTGTTCCACGCGCTGCTGGACGCGCGTCGGCCAGCACGTGAAGGGCCCACAAAGAGTTCAACAATGCGACAATGAGCAGCAACGACAACAAAAACTACAAAACAAACTGTGCTCTGTTCTGTGTTTCAGTTCCATATCCAGAAAAGGCTCCAACCGAAGGAGAATGAACCGTCTCAACGTCCAGATTTGGGCGGAAACGCCTCCAACAACTGATGCAAGCTGGAAGCTGTCGGAGTTCTGCGTTCCCGCGGCTCTCCGATTCGTTACATTCTCGAGCATCCTCACCTTGATGGTGGCGTACTCGGGCTCGTACGTGTCGTCCCACAGGTCCTGCTCGTAGTAGAAGAGCCCGTCGTTGATCACCTTGACGAGCTCGCTGGTCAGCTTGGCGCGGGACGTGTGGTGTCCTGTGCGGTCGCCTCCCGGGTGTTTCCTCAGGTAAGGCGGCGTCTGCGTCACGATCAGGATCTTGTTGACGTCCTGGTCGTCGAGCTCGCCGTCCGTGTCCTCGTCCGACCAGTCGGTGAACGTGTTGCGACGTCCGTCCATCTGCTCCATCTCTTCATCAAACATGAAGTCCAGCTCCTCTGGTTCGTCTTGCTCTGCTCCGTCCTGATGGCACAAACAGAACAAACGAGGTTTCACCAACAATTTCAACCCGGGACAAAATATTAAGACTCAAACACCTACTTGGAAAAAAAAGTGAAAACTGATTCAGACTTATTTCTTTTCTTAATCGATCATGGAAGCGCATCGATTGAATCCGTTCGTACTTTTCTTTGCTGCTTTCTAGTCCACAAAAAAAATCCAGTTTGGTCTTTCAAAAGTTTCTACAAAAGGTTCAGATTAGGTGGGACCGAACAAATGATGCAGCCGACCAGGAGGGGGCGGTAATGCACTTTCCTGCCGTTGGCGAAGGGCCAGCAGCATAAGGGAAGATGATGAGAAGAATGCAGCAACAGAAGAAAGAGAAGAAGAAACACGCAAACAAAAAATGCTACTTGCGTTTTTTTTGTTTTTATTTTAATACACTGCGGTCGTAGCTATCGAGATTAAAAGAACTCCTTTCCTCCGGACCTCGACGTTGGCGAAATACGCCAACAAGCCCCGAAACGACTCGTCGGCCCATCTATGGCTTCTTCTCCTTTTGTAATTTCCAACATCAAACGTTTCTGAGTTTCTGAAACGAGTTGTGTTCACAGGTGAACGTCATTTAGAAACCCCGATCGGCAGGAGGTTCCTGTTCCCGTCTTCTGCTACTGGGACGTTCTCCGCCCGTAGAGATTTCTGGAGGCTACTTTTGCTGGGCCGCTCCTGGTAATGGAGACACCCGTCAACGATCCAGCCCTGACAAATCCGCCCGGAACGCCCGCTAGTGGAAAACCCACCTAATGACTTCAACTAATGCAAACAGTCTTCCGGCTGTGGCGCCATCATGCACGATTGATTAAGCAGTGAATAAATGTTTCGGCACGCCAGGAACTTCCTGCATTAATGGAATCTGCAAAGGACTCTAAACTCCAAGCACAGATCGAGCCAGCGCACGCACCCATCAGTGTTATAAGATCATCAGACAGCAACAGCCGCACCACAAACACGGGTGTGAGACACCTTCGTGGAACATGCGGAGACCTTCTGCACCACAAACACGGGTGTGAGACACCTTCGTGGAACATGCGGAGACCTTCTGCACCACAAACACGGGTGTGAGACACCTTCGTGGAACATGCGGAGACCTTCTGCACCACACACACGGGTGTGAGACACCTTCGTGGAACATGCGGAGACCTTCTGCACCACACACATGGGTGAGCCGCCTTTACTCCCATCAAACCTGGGGAAACATCGTCGTTTCCCAGCTTTAGTCTCCACAGAGATGTTCGTGGAGCTTCTAAAGATGACCACGCCAACAGAAGCCAGAACAACACACCGACTTCAGCAGTTACCAACAGCCGTGTTAAACACTCTCTCACTGCACTCAAAACTCGACCTTTACTCGCCTTATTTCCTGAGGTAGCACGAGACGGCGAGGAGCCGGGTTGAGGAACCGGAGACCGAACTGAATCTTCCTTTTCCTTCTGCTGCAATGGGGGAGCCTGCATTAGTCAACCGAACACAAGAAGAAGACGGAGGGAGGAGGTGGTGGAGGAGTATGGAAAGAGATGAATGATGGCGAAAGACGGGAACATCACTTCACTGTAAAATGACAACATGCGTGATTCAGGGGAAGCACAGATGAGTTAATGCGGAAATTAAATTAAATACCGAATTTGCCCACATGATAAGATGATGCAGACGTTGCTGCTGAACTGACCTTAGGTCTGACCGGGGAAGGTCTGGGCCTCTTCTTCACCTCGATCCAGGACTCCGAGTCCAGGTCGGGGAGGCTGGCGGAGAGGCCCTTAGGCATCGTCTTGAGGTTGGAGGTATCTGGGTCAGTCTTGGTCTGGTGGAGCCCTGGTGTGGAGGGGCGTGAAGACCCTGCAGTAAAAAACAGAGGGCCGAGACAACATCTCTTTTCACTACAAGCACCACTGACTTGATCTGCAAATACCGTCGACCGTGGGGCAGCACCATGATGCAGGATGAGAAGGTCGCTTCAAGCAAATAAAGAAAACAGATCTGTTTACACAACGCAACCGGTTGCTTCAAAGAAATGAAGAAAGACTGTTTTCTCAAAGAGGCAGATTGGTCCTGCAGATGCCGACCTTTGGGCTCGTCGCTCATCTGTCTTGGGACGAACTCGGGGCAGTTGATGAGCTGGGAGAAGTCGGTGTGTGTGTGGTTGGGAAGCGCCAGGCCCGGCAGCGGCCACTTCTCCGGATCCACCTTCCGACGGATCTTCATGTCGATCACCTCCACCTCTTTACTGTCCTTCAACGCCTGGCAGCAGAGGAAAAAAAAAAAAAAAAAAAACGTTTTTCAGCAATTCTTAACTTTTCCTTTTGACACAAACTTACAAGTTTACGATGAAGCGATTCAATCCGTGAGTCAAATGAGCCTTACGTCCAGAATGAGGTTGACGTCGGTGGTGAGGGCCTGAACTCGGTGGAAGCTGGCGATGAGTCCGACCGGCAGAAAGCCCTCCTGATCCATCTTCCTCCTCAGGAAAAAGTCTCGCTCCAAGTTGTCCAGGCTGAAGTAGTACTCTCTACAGAAGCAAGAAAGAGTACGACGCAAGGTCAACCTCATCTGCAGAAACCAACCAATCGCATGCTTCATTGGTCATTTTGGCAGGTATTTTTTGTTTGGTGGGTTTTGTTGTAAATGACACTAATATTTTACATGGTTCCCCTGAGGTTCATTTTGTGACTCTAAATTGTGATAAAACAGAGGTTGTTGTTTGTGGGCCCAGACACCTTAGGTAGGGATTAGACGGTGTTGCCGTTGTTTATGTAATAACTGTTCAGGGGTCATGTTCTGGGTCTCTGGAAAGATCCTAGAGACAACTTGTGTTATAATAGACGCTATTTAAATAAAATTGAATTGAAACTTGAGAACCACACTAGTGATCTAAAAAGGCTTCTGTAGATGCAAATATTAGAAAAAACACTTTTTTCTTTTCTTTTAAGCATTTCACATTTGCTTCAATGCTGAGATCAGAGTTGTGAAAGTTCTCTTCAGTGATAATGAGTCAGAGAAGAGACATGATGAGCTCATCACCTCTGCAGCACATCTGTGTGTCAGCAAGACGCCAACCTGCAGCCAGACGCCGGCACGAAGCGCACGTTACCGCACTCGCCGCTCAGCGTCCGGCCGTCTCACTCTCCTGCCAGGAGAGAAACTCAACTCACATCTGCCTCTTGATGTAGTCCTTCAGCAGGTCCTGATCCACAGAGTAGAGGTCCGTGCTGCTCATGTTGTCGTAGTAGTAGGTGACTGCACTGTTGAACTTCTGTCCGTAGGATCCGTCCTTCATGTCATACGACTTGTAGCTGTAGTGGTAATCATAGTGACCTTCACGGGAGAGAGCAAAGCCGTTAAAAGAGAAAATCACCATCAAACTATTTACTCATGTTAAAGATGCCAAACGAGACATAAACATCTCGGATGTCTTTTAGTCTTTTTATGAAACATTTTGAACACGATGCCTGCAAACTCGTGTCGTCTTTCAGAGACATACACCGGTTGAATCAGAATGTCGTGCATGTGAATCTTTTATCAAAGAGCAAAGAGTCAGCTGAACCGTTCAGCAACAGCTTACTTGGCCTCTGAAGTCTGGCTTAAGTAACGTTACGCTGCATGAAAAATCGCCTTCGTTTCACCATGTAACGAGAAGGAAATGATGCCTTTATCTTGATTCTGACTAGCTGAAAGACGTGTGTGTGTGTGTGTGTGTGTGTGGCCGTCCACCAAAGATGTATTACGAAACATGCTTTTTGATACACGATTCACATGAATTACATCTGGATTCAAACGCCGTTCGTCACCAAAAAGCAACACGAGTTTGCAGGAATAGAACATTTATTATTATTATTTAATCCCAACGAATCCTTTCTTTCTACCGACTGTTCGCGTTAGTCGCTCCTTGACTACTGGCTTTTAACAGTGTCAACTGCTATTGCAGTTAGTCTTATGCCTTTTTTTATAAATTATAATTTGTCTTTTATTAAAAGGCAGGACGCAACTACCAAGTAAAAAGAATAAAAGTGTAGCGTAAAAATAAAATATACAAACAACTGCATCAGAGGAAGATATCTGGACACAAAAAGGACTCTTGCAGTCTCACAAATGTAAATATTAAAGTTTAAAATTTCAGTAGTGAGAGAACAGCATCTAGAAGGGATCTTTAACAGATGGCATTACTGATGCCAAATTGTACACAATGTTTTAAATATTAAAAAAAAAACCCACTTGTTTTTGCTGCGTTTTCTGTTTAAATAAATATATAAAACCAGTAACAGTAAAAACAGGATTACAGAGCAACGATGTTGAGCTTCTTTTTCTTCAGAGCTGCTTCAGAGAATTTCTAACAACACAGACTAAACCAAACTGAAAAACGTCCTCCAACGTTTAGTATTCTTAGTTTCCTCTACTGCCGTCCTTCCCCCTGTCCGAAGTTTAAAAAGGCGCCAGGGCTTTCCCTACATCGGTCTGCACAGGCAAGTTAGGAGGAGGAAGCAGAAAACAAAAGTCAGTGAAGAGTGAGAGGAAAGAGGAGCGGGGGAAGAAAACACCAGCGGAAAAGAGCAGAAGCGCCAAAGAAAACAGGCCTTCGAGTAAAGCAGCGCGTCCTGGATCAAGGACTTTCCTCATTCCAGTTCTCGCTGGATGTTTTTGGACTTGTCCGTTTTTACTGTAGCCCTCGCTGGGGCCCGATAAGGGTCACCAGTCGCCCGTACGGCAGCAGCGGCAGCCCAAACAACCAGAGCACAGCAGGGCTGCAGCTCAGCTAAAGTTTTAGGAAGCACAACATCTTATTTAATCTTCTTTTCCTTTAAATTCTATGCACAAGCTCTATATTCAACCAAAATAAGGACGATGAAAAGAACAGAGGAGGACATTCAGAGGACTCTTGTGCAACGAGTCAACCACTGCAACCAGCCGTGTAACAAATACAAGCTCACGTGTTTCTTACACAGGAAAACATCACGAACAGACGTCCCCTGAAACTTAACGCAAAACAGACGCAGAAACATCAGCTGCTAATTTCAAATCGATTCAGAAATGGGGAGGAAAAAAAAAAAAAAAAAAAAAAGCCAGAGGACCAGCGTTAGTGCTGAGATCAGAGTTGTGAAAGTCGTCTCCACAGATGTTTCAGAGAAGAGACATGATGAAGCTCATCACTTCTGCAGCACGTCTGCAGGTTGCTCTGGCCGATGGCAGTTTCACTTCATATTAAACAACTGAACTTAAATAAAAACTGTGCAACTGCGGTCAACTGGAGCAGTTTTGCTACGTAAATGCACTTCACAGGGTGTCAGTGAGCGGTTGCAGTCCGAGCATGTCTACGCCCTCGATGGTCATTCGTTCAAACGAAAATCTTTTTTTGCTTTGCTTTGTTTTGGGAAGCGAGTTACTCGCGGGAGAAAACAGAAGAGTCAGCTGGCAGTGGTTAAATGACATAAGTCATCAGATGGAAGCGCAGTTTGGCTCGAGCTGCAGTGCAACAGTCACTGACAGGGAGGTGAGCGAGGGGGTGAGAGATGACGTGCCTGACTTGAAACAAGGTGAGCGAGGAGAGAGCTACGACGCTGCAGCAGGCTGCGAGCAGAAATGTCATCAGGAGAAAAAAAACAAAAAAAACAAAGCGCCTGATGGTAAAATAAACCTTTGAATAAACCTGTAATCTGTGTGTTTGTGCACAACTCACCTCTGCCACCGCCTCTGCCTCGTCCCCGGCCTCGCCCTCTTCCGCGTCCACGACCTCTGAAACCTCCTCGAAACGGCGCCCCCCTCGCTCTTAACGCTGGACACCTCGTCATGGTCGTCACGCCACTCTCGCTCATACTTCTGACTGTGCCAGTCTGCAGGGAAACAACCACTTCCCCTTCAGCACACAGGCCAAAACAAACTATTCATTCTCTCCATTGCTCTCAATTTACAATAAAGTTGTCTTTTCCATGGCCGGATCGCACTTCCTCTTTCTGTAGCAGCTCGGGCATTTCATCATCTCAGCTGCATGTTAAATAATGAAGCCACAAAAGCAGACGTGGAGGATTAAACTGCAGCGCACAGATCTCTGACACGTTGCTTTTGAGTTGTGTGCGGCGTCTCGACGTCACGTCGCCTTTCGTATCACCCTCTGCAGGCACCGTGAAGTGAAACATCGGCTACTTCTGCCTTTTTAAAGTTACAACTGTGCAGCAGCCAGTAATGGTGTAAACTGTAGACGAGTACGGAACCAGGTTGCCGCTTCTGTCCTCGTCCACAGAGTTTACATGACACTTCGCAGGCTAAAACAAGATGCTGCAGGTGGGTGCGGTGGCAGAGGCCGACTGGACTGGCCGCATCAACCGAGTGCGTCGAGGCCAGAGCTGCTGCGTCGGTCGCACTGAAACAATCAGGTGGATTTTTTTGATTCGAGTGTTCATGCAGCGCCAACTGAGTAGTCAAAGTAAAGTAGACGTTCAGCACTTTTTACTGGCCCCAAGGACAAGAACAAGAGGCCGTCTTTGCTCAGAAAGACAATGTTTTGTCAAGTCAATATTCCACCTTCCCGGGATCAACGTGAATGCACCGCTGGAGAGCGACGGCAGAATGACTAGGTGACCTGTAGTGTGCATTTGTACCGCGACCTCTGTGAAAAGGTGGACATCAACTGACCTCTGAGGTCGTTCCTGGCATTGGGGGGCAGTCGAGGGTTTTCGTTCTGTCTGCTGTTGTTCCTGGAGGCTGAGCGCTCCCTGGGACCCTCGGACTTCACCTCGATCATCAGAGGAACCCACTTCTGCTTGTTTCCTGTTTGTGACGACATAGCGAGGAGACGCAGTTATTAAGAAACATATGTGCTCTAGGGAAAAAAAACAAAACAAAATAAAAAACAGCTTTTTGACCTTTTTTTGGGCTGGAACCCATCTTGTATTTCTTTATTATGGCTGCAGACACAAAGAAATAAAAACACACCCAAAGTAAGATTTCTTGTAACCCGTCAACAATAAAACTTTTAACCATTTAGGATCAATACTGTACTGTACTGAGGGGTACAGAATGTATTTTTCTATATTTATTTATTTAAGAATTTATTTCTATATGTACATACAATGTAAAATGTAAAACTTGCACTCTTTACATCGTTTCTAATATTCATATTCGCTGCTGTTTCTGGTAAGTGAGTAATAGTCAGCACGTCCACATGTAAATATGCAACTTTTATTATGAAAAAACGTATCAGATGGATGTGAAGTCATCCTGCAGCACCGCAGCAGCCCAGCAGGGGGCAGCAGCTGTTTACCGTTTAGCACACGGACTGGCTGCCAGATGGCTGCGAGGAGTTTGCGACAGATACCACATTTACTGGGAGGCAGGAAACGGCAGCCAGATTTAAGTGACGTGGCCTTGAGTAAAGAAGGGATGAAGAGAGAGGTAGAAAAATGAGACGGAAGGAAAACAAATGGACCCACAGATGACAGCAAAGAGCTCCGGCGGTCTGTGTACAGCACGGGATCTTCTGCAGAGCGTGAACATGCTCTTTAAAGTTCTTCTTTTGACTTGCAAGACAGAGGAGACGTGACGCTCGTGACTTCAACAGCACATCTGCAGTTTACATGTGAAACATACAGCATCTGCATTTTTGGATGCCAGTTATATGTCAGTGATAAGATAAGGAGAGAAAAAAAAAAAGGATGACTAGAAAGAAAATACAGGAAGTTCCTTTTGATAAACAGGACTTTAGCTACGCAGCTTCAGCCATGTTGTGGAGATAAAAAAAAAAAAAAAAAAAAAAAGGTCACTGGCCTGCCAACCTGGCACAATTTAAACCTCTGATTGCTGCCAAACTCGCTACCAGCCACCACAAACTTCTCTGTGGCAGGCACAGCTTTAAGCAGGCGCTTGGAGCGCCACCGTTCAACAGTCAGCACCGCTGTTACCAACGGTGATCACAACTCACTTATCCTTTCTTGCAAAGAAAATTCTGATCAAATCTGATCGGGCCAACCCCCCCCTCAGAGCCCCAGGCCTTTTACTAAAATATGATACAAAATTGATGCCACATCTTCAGTCCGTCACTTCTGGTTCGGCAACACCTGCGATAAACTGGAAATATAAAACATTAGGTACGAGTGGAGCTGATTGACTTTTAGGGTCCTGAGGAACCATGAAGAACCTCCGTGGGGGTCCCTACGAAAAGGTCAGAAACACCTGAACTCCAAGACATGTCAACTCTGTACAGAGTAGATGGCTGGGAGATGGAAGAGTAGGACCCTCAGTGGGGGGTTAAAGCCACTCAGGACATCCTCGGTACCCGGGAGGGCTGCTCGGAGCCCAAACAATGCTGAATTCAAAACCATCCAGCTACAGCCGGATTATTTTCAACTCAGATTTACTTCTAGTATATCATATTAAGTCCTGAGAATGTTCTTGAGACTAGAACCAGTTTTAAGATGAGCTTCTCTCCATCCCAGTGCTGACATGACTCAGTATTTCACGGCAGCTCCCTGGTTGGCATGCCGACACGCTAAACACCAACCTTTTTTCTTCGGTCCGTTCTTCTGGGAATCATCGCTGTTCTTCTCTTCACCCGAATCGTCCGACTTGGCCTTCAGGTTCTCCTTGCTCTCCTCGTTGTTCTCCCTCCTCTCTTTCGACTCCTTTTTGGCAGTCGTCCTTTTAGGACCCTGAGGAAGAAATAAATTCAGACAACATGTGATTAGACAAGTAATCCATCGAAGGAGACTTATGTTTTTAATTCAACACTTCCTGTAAACTAACATCTAACTACTTTAGGAACATATATTTAAACTGGCCAAAACTGGTTCCACTGGTTCCCAGTTATATATCATTGTTGTCTGATAAAAGGTGTCTTAGAGGCTATAAAACAAGTTGGATTAACAGCACGTTACCAGCTGATTGAGATAAAAGTTGGTTTAATTATCGTTAGAAGCAGTTAAACAGTTTTTATTTTATCTGCCATTCAGAAAAGACAATGAATCTTTAGGGATACATTTGCACTCAAACATTTGACCAACAGAAAGTGTTTGATTTAACAGTGATACACAGGAGTTGCATGAATACGTGACAACTGTTTTTGCCGCGCTCGCCATCAGTTGTAGCAGAAAAAAGAACGCTGGTGTGTTTTTCCTTCTCGATTTGGTCCATAATGACACGACAACATCGTCACCTTTCGGCAAGTGGTTAGTGAATTATGGTCAGGTCAGTAAGAAGGGTGCGCTGAAGTGCAGAAGCCAGTCTGACCGGTCATTAGGGATGGCCGGCGTCAGCGATATCACTCTGGTTGGACTGACTGTTGCTCAGTGAGGGATTTATTTAAAAAAAAAAAAAGGTGTCTAAGAAAAGAAAACAACAACAAGGACAAAAAAACAAAAGCCCTCCACAGTAGTCCAGCTGCATCAGCCTGAACTGGCGCAGCTGGACTGCAGGAACCTGATCCAGGAAGGAACCACATCAAACCCAAAATCTGCGTGTTAAAACAAACAGAACAGTTACACCATGCGGTGCTTTTCCCGTTAATGGTGAGCCCGTGCTCGCCGGCGGACCGCCGGCCGGCGGCAGCTGCAGACATCTGCGTGCTCAGTCTTCAGAGCAGCTCTTCTGTGTTAATACATCGGATCTTGCTGCCTGTTTCTAGCAGCCTGTGCTCTCGTACCTCCAACCTGACTCACTGGAGGACCCCCCCCACCCCACCCCACCCACTCCACACCCACCTCACCCCCACAGACAAGTCTGGGTTTGTGAAATCCTCACAGCAGCTCTTCAGGCATCAAATATCCACTTCAGTCCCCTTTCCCCCCCTCCTCCTGACATTTGCCTTAAAGTTTAATAGATTTTCTTGACCCTCTCTGTGTTTTTAAATGAATCGGGGTGTTTTTTTCCATGTGACTGGCTACTTTAAACAATTGCTTCAAGAAGTGATGCAACACGCATCACAAAAAACTCTGAGATATGCATTAAAAAGACAGCGCACAATTAAAATGAACATGCAAAGAATGATTAATAACAACTTCGATGACCAAAAACAAATGATCTGGGTTAAAAAAAAAGGAAGGTTTATTAAAAACCCCCAAATCACACCTTTTAAGTTGGGCTAAAAATAAAGCCAACTGAGGACACGACTGCTTTCCATGTGTTTTTTTTTTTTTTCTTTTGTTCAGCAGCCTTTTAACATTTGACTAGAGCAGGGCAACAGTGCTGCTGTCCCCCAGCTGACTCGAGGTAATAAGAGTAACGGACGGAGCGGAGGGGGCGGGGTTCACCATCAACGCCTTTGGCTGGGCTGGTTATCTCTGCTCACAGAGCTGGTATCTACGTTTATTCAAATCGAACAGAGTCCAGCCTCTCCTCAGCTATCAGCAGCACACATATCTGCAAAAGCTCGACACTCCCGGCGACTTTGCACACGAGCCGCATGAAGCATTCATCTCAAGCAAGCAGCAGAAGGCAGGTTTCACGCCCCGAAACCACTCCTGACATGCACCGCAACTCTTATCAAAGGTGTGTGTTCACGAACAACAAAGTAGCCACAAGCAATCTGTACCATGTCAGGCTTCTTTAAACCTCGCAAAAAAAAAAAACACACTCATTACATAGAACGGCTTTAAAATGAGGGTGATTGAAATGGAGAAGGTGAGGGAACATCGAGCGTTACGTCAGAAGTCATCTGCACGTCCGTGCGTCAGCCTGACGCTTCCCCTCGTTCACACTGGTTGCTTCCTGGGAAAAGAAAGTTACGCTCCATCTAGCGACGCGTTTGGCCTTTTGATTTGATGGCTTTCTCTTTAATAATTTCCCCATCAACTGTAAAAGGGGATTTGGCTGCAAATAAGTGACTTGCAACTTGTTTCTATTGTTCTGAGCAATTCTTCTGCAAACCTTATAAAACATAAAAGCATATTCTGGACGTTTAACTCACAACAATAGTGTCTGAAGCCCTGTGCTGTTGACGGTTCATTTTAAGACAGAGTCACAGGGATGCAAATGTTGCAAAACACTGAAATAAGTCTGACTTAACTGGGTTTTCCCATCAGTTTGTACTCTCCACATAATTTAAGCTTAATTTTAAAATAACAGGTTTCAAACATTTAAGGATGACATGCATCAGTATATGGAAATAAGATGCCAGCTGCAGCGTGGAGAGTTCAAAGTTTTAACACCATCCACTGTGTTTTGAGCTTTTAAAATGTTACATTTTGAAGCTAATTCAATGATTTGGATGAAATCTGTCAACCTAATTTAACTGATATACTGTTGTGTTCCAGCCGTTTTTAGATGGAGCAGCCCTCAAACCCTCCACATGAGCCCTTCAGAAGACAGCTCCACCCGCCGTGTAGTGAAACGGTGTCTCAAAGCTGTTTTACCCTTAACTGGAACCTGCTCGCAACAGCATGACACCAAAAGGAAAAAGAAAAGAAGTTGAGTTCATGTGTTGGTTTGAATTATGGAGGTAAAAAGGAGCGAGCCGTTTCTTTCCTGTGTGGTGGTAGATTTTCACAATGTGAACGTGTTTGCTGGTGTTGAGATCAGAGACTGAATGTGAACAGGTTGGCTGGCTGGAGGTTTCATGGGCTGCAGGATGAACTTACACTGGTTCTCCATGAGTCTCTGACCTGCCTGACAGTCGGCGGGCAGGACACGGTCCGTGTCTCTGCCTCCATCTGAACAGAGGGAGGGAAGAGGAGTTTAGAGAGGACAATGAGGTGGACCGTGATGCAGACAGACACACACACACGCACACACACAAGACATGAAATGTACAACATGCTCCCCATTCCCCGGTGGCTAAAAATCAAGTTTTTTTTTTTGTTTTTTTGTTTGTTTTTTTGTTTTGTTTTTTTGTTTTAAAATCAGCTCATACTGTCCCCATACCCGACCAATTAATCGCCCTCTTGCCGTCAGAATCCAGCCCAGACATTCAGTTACAGATGACTTGTACCTTCTTCTGTTAAAGTATAATGCTTCTCCATTGCCATCAATCAAACCAAATGTAAAAACCAGGAGAGCGCTGCACAAGCCGTAGATAATAAACAGTATTAGCTTCCTCTAATGCTTTTCTGAGCTCAGTCTTTGTTTAGCGGAGGACCTCTAACATCATCTCAGCGGCTGCGGGGTTGACGGAGGGTCAACGCACGCCGCTGTTTTGTTCTATTGTAGATTCTGCACATAAAAGGAAATTAAGCCTTTTTTTTTTTTTTATTTTGCGTTGACAGAAGTAGACCAGATTTGAGGATAGGGTGTGAAATATGAAAAATCTATAACGTGCAGTTACAGATGTCAAAGCACAGAGCAAATATAAGATCTGAAGAACGCCGACTCATGCCGATTCACGCCGACTCATGCTAACGCACTGATGCTGCTCATCACACACTGAAAAATGACTCGTCATCATCCTGGCTGCACCAAAGCACCACCAGACAAAATTGTAATAAAAAAAAAAAAAAAAAAAAATTACGACACCCATTTATGATGTTTGGGTTTATGTGGGTTTTCTGTGCCTGTAACTGATGCAGAAAGTGACAACAAACGCACAAACCGACCATTTCAAACGACACCGACTGTTCACATGCAGGTATGTGACATTCTGTCCAGATAGTTGTTGGAGATGAGGGTTTTTTTCCTGCTTGACAGTTACGGGCGGCTCAGGGCGGAGGGTCATTTAACTGTTTGACTGTAAAAAAGGAGAAAGGTCACGAGCTGCAGCACCATGATGCACCACCACCACACTAAGTTTTTATAGACAATGTGAATTTCAATCTAAAGATGGTAAAAGACGATACAATGGAGCACTGGAAGTTCATTTATTCAAATTAATTTAATGTCTGTGCTTATGAAGAAAACATATACAGAACCTCTCCTCCTGCCGCCTTGATATGAAGCATTTATACATTTATAACCCTCTGAATTAGAGGTTTAACTGTTACGTGACGGACGGTGAACACCAGCACCCCCAGAATAGCAGCAGCACAGATCCAGCGGTGGTTTCTTCAGGAAGGGGGTTCCCTAAAAAGGACACCCTCTCCCAGCCCTCGCCACCATCTCCACACTAAACCCCTCCCACCGGACCCGCTGGTTATTTCTGGGGCTGATGACGTGGACCCATACTTGGGGACATGGCCCTCAGTGGTGCTCGCTCAGACCTGGCCGTCTAAAAAAAGGGGGAGGTTACTGGGTTTGCTCCCCCAGTGACACGCCATCGTCCAGAGAGCAGAAATAGAAAGCGATCGGCTGCTGCTACTGTAAGAGGACACAAATTAGTTGCATCCCCAGGCTGTCCAGCAGCTGTACGGGACGCCAGGTTATATTTAGAGGGGTGTTGGCTGTGTGGTTAAAAGCTGGTGTGGACGCCTAACCTGACGAACTAATCCACCATCATGGCCACAGCCATCCTGCACTGCCGGGCCGCCCGTGACCCCATGACTCCGTGACGACACGATGCTGCACAATTGATGTGTAAAGAGGCGATTTCTCACTTTTAATAAATCAATAAGCCTGTTTAAGTGTGACCCATGCAGTTTCTTTTAAAAATACTGTCCACAAAAAAAAAAAAAAAAAAAAAAAAAAAAAAGAAGTGTCTACATCAAAACGTTATTGATGCCAAATGGCAGATATTTGCTCTAATCGACTGCCGGCTACTAAAGGACTGATCACAAGGGGAGATTGTGGTTAATGAGACGAAGCGTCACCATCTTGCCAAGTGAAGCCTGTCAGCATGCACTTCCTGCTGTTTTATCCATTAACTTAGTTTATTTTGTGCCGTGGATCCTTGACAACAAAAAAAGTGTGTTTTCATTAGCGGAGGGTTCCAGGTAAACGCGCCAGACGGGAACCTCCAACAGGGCTGATCCCCTCCTCAACCCCATCAGCCGGTACCGTTGTAAGTACTGCTGTTTCCACAAGTTTCCTTCAGGATCAATAAAGTATCTATATATACACATTCCCCTGATAATTCAGCATTTATATAATTTTCTGTGTGTGTGCACGTTTGGGCTCAGCGATGAATGCAATGCAACTGGAAATAAGTCGTTATACTACCAATAACTAATATTTTCCCAGTGGAGCGCTGATCCATTAAACAACAGGGGGGGGCGTCAACTGTCCCTCTGCAGTAGCTGCTGAGTTCCTAGTCTGCTGGTGCACAAACACCCTTATCACTGTCATTTACTTTGATTTTATGCACTCGTCCCGCCCTGTTCTTCCGTCTTCCCACCCTTCCCAAGCCTGGTTCTGCTGGAGGTCTCATTCAAAGTCTTTGGTTTTCCCCCCTTTGTCTCCTCCATCACCACCTCTTGCACACTCAGGACAGGAGATTAAACTGAAGTGAGGATTTGAAGTGATCGTCTGGTTTCTTCAGGTAAGCTGCTTTCCATCAACTACACGTACAATTATATTAAAATGGACTCAGTTGGAAAGTAACTGAATCAAACTGGACTGTATTTAAACTGAACTTGTTTACTTTTTCTGTCAGACATGTAAGTTGACTTTTGCCGTCATCTCAGGGCACTGACCTGGTTGTATAATTCATTCATCAATGCGCCTGTGCTCGACTGCAACGAGTGAAGAAAAAAAAAAATTAAAAAAAAAAAAGTCTTCTAAATTATAACAGCTCCTGACTTAAATTATATTTTTCTGAGTTCTTATTACAAATTTCTGTCTTAACAGTTGTTAATTGGTTGTTGATGTCAGAGGTGATCTCTGCTACCAGTTTTCTCATCCAAGCTTGGCCTTGAGCCTAACCAGGACCTTAAAAAAATAAAAAATAAAAAAAAACTTGCATGTGGGCCAGCAGAGGTGGACTGCTCAGCTGCTGTAATTACAACCACTAAAAAGTCAATAATAACCTGAATACTGAGGTGTTTTTCTTCCTTTTTATCATCATCCGTCTATCCCTCTATTGAGGGTAAATTAACCATAGAAATCTGTTAATTACTTATATTAGTTTATGTGAAAAGTACACAAGACCGAACAAAAACGGTGCTTTTCCTTCAACTGAATACATCTCTGTGAAGGACGTTTGTACGAGGAAATCTGCTCAGCAAAGTGTTCAAGTTCTTTATCAACTCCAGCTGCCACTTAAACACGCGTTAGGAAGACATCGTTTCCAATAAAAGGTGACAACAACAACAACAAGAAAAATTCAAGCAACGTAAGAACTGCAGTTCTCCAAATAGATCAGATAAATGTAAACTATACACGTGAACAGACTGAACCTCTCAGCAACACTAAACCAGACGTGTAATCACCGTAATGGAGCTGCTGTTTTAAAAACAACGTTCGACCCCTCCGGCATCTGAATAAAAGTTGAGGTGCACAGCTGAAATGCTGCATCTTCTTAACATCTGCATGCACGTGTGGAAAGCTGTGCATATATTAGACATAATTAGGGAATTAACAACAAATTAACTGTAGTTTTGAGGATTTTTTTTCAGGAATAAGATTTTTGTTTAGATGTTAAGCAGCAAAAAAGGTTGTTGACATTTTTAAAAAGAGAAAGCATAATTGCCTCTTATCGATGTAACCTTTGTCCAACTGATTTAACATCACGTGAACTAAAACAACCCTCTGGAGTCTAGTATTTCACTACGATTGCATTTCACTCACCCATTTTAACGCAACTCAATCAAGGAGCTACTTCATATGTTTCACTTTAAAGTAAAAAAAGAAAAGAAAAGGAAGCCTATGTGATACAGAGGCTTCACTGTAGTCATGTGGGTACTATCAACCAGAAGGAAAGCGTTTTCTGCTTATCAGAAAAGAATAAAAATATAACTGCAGAAGTCCTGTGGCATCTTTTTGCAGCTGAAACCTTTTTCACAAGCAGAGAGCAACAAAAAAAAAGCCGGTTTGATGTTGAAGTACAAAAATCATACTTATGCACTTCCTCCCCTTCACCACCATCATTTCTACTCGTTCACTAGCCCACGACTCCACACTCAGAAGAAAAACGACAACAACTCTTACCTGCATGTCCTTAGTTGCAATCTCCCCTGGAGTCGGCCAGCTGTTGGTGTCGCCAAAGTCTCCGACCTGAGCAAAAGAGCAAAAACTTATTCATGTGGCTACGAGCGGAGCGCCACAAATCCATCTGCCTTGCATCGTTTTGGCAACGTCTCCGTTCACACGCGGCCGCCATAAAAGTTTGTGGTCAAGGTGCAGTTTCTAGCGCTGGAGTCCTGCAGCAGCTGTAGAAAGTTGTGAATGAAGGACTTTAAGAGTTACTCTGATTCATCCAGGAGGATGAATCAGAGTAACTCTTAAAAGTTTGCTCCGCAGACGAGCAAGAAGAGGGAGTCATTAATGCAACGGCGTGCAAATCTTTTTGAGACACTAATGACGCTTCCAAATGCAGTAAACTGCTCTGTTTAAGAGCTTCCCAGCTTCAACCAGAGATGATCCCGACCCAGGGACTGTTTTAGTCTTTATTCATTGCTTGAAAACGGTATTTGGGAACGTGAGGCTACGCTCTCTCGATGTAGAAACGTTCAATCGTTTCAGTTTCCTCAGATTTTAACAACTAAAAGCAAAGAAGCTGCACATGTGACACTTTCCTCTTGATTTAAAACAAAAATAAAACAGTGAAGCAGGGACTGCGTAGCCCTCAAATAAGAGAACTGAGAGGCATCACAACGTGGAGACAAACAACAGAAAATAATACCTTTCCCCCGCGTCTGGCTTTGGGTGGATTCCCTGCTCTCACCACCTTGGCAGGGCCACTCGACTCTGTGGGAGCACATAAACAAAGACAGGCGACGTTACAAACGGCTCTGCAAACAGAGAGCGCACATCTATTAGCAACATGTGGAGAGCAAAGCAGGACAAAAACACAAATCTCATTTCTACAGACAAAAATACAAGTTGTGGGGGACCTATGAAAATAAGGTTTTAAAACAAACAAGTACAAAAATATAAGGGACCCAGTTCTCTGCCTCAGTTGACCTTTGCTTGTTTTCTGTGTTCAGTAAAACGTCCGTTACTTGTGTTATCTACCTGCAGCAGGTAGGCTTCATTCGCTGCGTTGCTTCTTATCGCCCTGATTGTGGTATTTCGTTTTTACATACAACAAAAACATCTTTTTGCCCTGCGTGCATCAACAACACTACTCCATTTAAGACGACCAAAACAAATCCCAAACCACAAGGACAACTGACCAGGACATAAACAGTAAAATGAGCAGGCACGTCACATGTCCACAAGTCCACACAGTCAAAGGTCCACACATTCGGCACATCGGCATGAACAACGAAGCCGTGACAAACGATGGTTGATGGTTCATTTCAATGCTCATTTCATACACGCTTTAACCACTGAAACCGGAGCGGTTCAGAAGCGGCGACCATCCGCTCTGCTCTAAATAAGTGGCGAGTTTGTTTTGTCATCAACCAAATAGATCCGATAAGAGCTGGCAGGAAGTCAGACATGAGAATGGCAAAATAAAAAAAAACACCACGAGTCGACATATCAACCCGTGGAGGCCGCCAATTCACGATTCAGAGCGCTTTAGATGAGATTTAAACCAAGTACGAGCAGAGGTTTTATTTTAGAGGTCTAAAAGCCCTCTCATGAATCCAGGTGCTTCGCTGCTTCTGAAACAGTCGTGTGGGGATCTGAGGTCATGCTGAAGACTGAGGAAAACCACAGCGGAGCGGGACCTCGGTGCTTCCTCTCCCACCCTCACTTGAGATGCAGAAGAGATAACGTCAAATGATTCTAACACAAGATCTCACAAATGCACTAATGACTAGAGCAAAGCAAAACATTGGTAGAGTCCACAACTGGCACAGATAGCCTATCTTTAAAGATAATGCATAAAATACACAACAGACAATAGAGAAAAGAAAATCCATAAATACAGTCTACGTCTGCTTTAGGTGAGCATTTTAAATATCGACAAACTTGCAGACTGTCTATTCAGCTTTATTCCACATATAAAAACTCACCAAGTTTTAAAAAGGCTCGTCTGATTTAAAAGAAACCGCAGTTATTCTTCAATAAAAAAACGCAGAGGGCAGCACTTTTCACGCCAGCTCCCGAATCAATCACACTCGCATTTCTGCGTTCGTCTGTTTTGCATCATGAAGTCAGAGATTTTCCCTGTTTGACATCGGTGTCACAAACGAGAAGTGAAAGCGGCTCGCAGGGAGCAATTTACACCAAAGAGTAAATCTCCATAAGCTCCTTAAGGACAGTCGCATCGAGGGACAGGACTAAAGATAAAATGAGGAGGGCAACTGAGATCCTTTGGAGGACAACAACACTGACAGCAGGCCTCTAGCAGAAACATGCATGTACACAAGAACAAGATATGATAAAGGGGCTTCAGAAGGTCTGCATGATACAAGAGGAAAATCCAAGTCAATGAGTAATCTAATGACAGATGCTCCATGCTGCTCCAAGCTCCAAGTGTTGCTATCCGTTCATTAAAAACAGACCGACTGGAGGTCACGTTCGAGAATGGACATCCACATTTGGGTGAGCAGCAGAAGAAGGTGCAGAAAGTGAACGGGAATATTAACTGTTAAAAGGGATCCGACCAAACAACACTCCCCTGAAAAGCAACAAAACAAACAGCTGCACTTTTAAGTTCAGAACGTATCGACTGTGCTAATCAATACCGCTACAGCCGGGATTTCATATTGGCTTTTGTCACGTCTTTAAAGAAAACAAAATCAAAGCATGACACATCTTAGATTCTCTGAAAAGAACGTTGGGTTTTGTGTTTCGTGCTTCCCCGAGCTGGATCTTCTGATACAAGCTGATTCTGAGAACAACTCGGGGTCATCTGATCCAAGAAAAATGATTTTAACTGTGATTACTTTTATATCTTTTGCTTCGTGACATTACATCACAGTTTTCAGTGATTAAATGTCTGGTCCACCCTCCTGTAGGAACTATAAATGTCCAGGAACTACAGCTAAAACTTCCCCCTTTAAATTTTTTAGCTCAAATCATCTCGGAGCTCTGGAACCAAAGTAATCCTCAACTTTTCCTCCCAACTTTTCCCAGCACGTCACCAAACCCGAGAACTGTCCTCAAACCTGTGAATTTCACTTTACATTTAGCTGCTTTAATTCAGAGACTCAGATATATTGTCTAAACAGTGTTATGCAGCGTCAACGCAGTGCCGCGAAGACACTAAAAGTTAATGATTTCAGTGATAATCTATTCCTTTCTCAAACTAAGGAACAAACGGAGGTTCACATCTTTGATAAGATGTCGAGATCTGCCTGAAAATTCATGTTTTAATGTGTAAAAAAACATGTCTGTTTACGTGAGGTGTGGTCATATCTGATTCATCCAACAGGTCAGAATAAAATAGCTGTGTGGCCGATTGTAGACCAATCAAACTGGTCTTTTATCAACTGGGATCAGTATAATTTTAACTTAAGAGTTATATCTTGTGCGAGCTTGCACAACTATGTTCTACTGACCGAGACAACAGGATGATGTCACATATTGGACACTTAATTCTGAGCTCAGAAATTGTCGCGGACTCAAAAAGTTTGCAAATCTTCGGTTCAGTTTCAGTGTTGCGAGAGTGTTTTTGCTTCAAATGAAATGGTTTAAAATGAGGGAGATTGCAAAATAAGTAAATATTAAATAAAGAATATAATCCTTCACAAAGACAGTCCAGAGTGCCTCCACCTTCTGAAAAACCCTGCAATGAGCTTCATTTCAACACCAATTCATACAAGAACCAAACCTTCTGTCATTTACATAGTTTATGAAAGAAATTCAAATGTTAACTGCTTAGATTTGAAACAGAGAAATGGTTTGCTGGAGATTTATCTCAGGCATCAAGGCAATGTGGTGTTGAACCTGCTCATTTTGTTTGCAGTGACTCCAAGAATTAAATTAATGAAGTAAAAAAAAAATAAATAAAATAAAATAATTAAAAACAACAGCATGTTGCTTTCTTTTAGTGTGCAAACGGCTTGTTTTTACTTTTGAGAGAAAAAAAGGCAAGTAGTAATGCAGTTCCTAACAACCAAGTGTTTTGAAGCGACAGGGTTTTAATGGTTTCATTTAGCCCTCTCTGCCTCTTTCCATCTTCAACAAGTAGTTTATGTAAAACCTCGTCCCTGTGCTTCCCTCAGCAGACTGACCTTGAATCTTTGGCCAGAGCAACAACTTTCTTCTAAATTCAGTAAAAGGAATCAGCATGAATTCCACAAGCAGTAAAACCTTCTGCTCACTGCTTCCTCGGTGGCACTTATAGTTTCAAAATCAGATCTGTATTAGGCGCTGAAATGTTAGAGCTTTCTCATTATGGATGCCAATTTCTCTGAGGCCTTTTTTCCAAAACGTAAATCGCAGGAAGCGTGACAAGTGAAGCAACAGTAACCAAGCGTTTCTGCCGTGTCACCGTGACCCAGCACACTGACCGCCGCTCTGCTTGTTCACAGGTTTAAAGATGTTAATTTTATAAGCTTTTTCCACACTCGCACTGTAACGCTTTTCCCACTACACTTGAAGACAATGTTAATGGGGTTTTTTTTCATAATTGACCGACTTTCTGTGCCGGCGATGGAAAAACCTCAAGGCTCTCCATTATTTTGACAGAGCAGAACATGGGGGTGTACGTACTATAATGTCATGGAGCCTTGAGCGCACGTATGCGACATTTACGACACAGGAGCATGTAGTTATGAATGCATCTTGGTGCAGAGGGAGCACATGCTGCAGGATTTCCTCTCAGAGAAGCAAGTGGGTGCAAAAAAAAAAAAAAAATCTGAAAATTAAGAGCCGAGTCGAATCCTGATCATTTCCTGATTTCTGGGGGGGGGGGGGCACCTCAGAAGCTGTTTGTAAAACCACAGACAGCACTTTCAATTTGCTTTATAGTATGCACGGGATACTGCAATGTTCAACATTGATTAGATTTTCTTTTTAGGCCAAAAAGACTACTTTTTAAATGTATGCATTTCCTTGCATGGATCTTTGCGAGACCTGCATGCATTGGATACAGTTTACCAGCACAGCAATACTTCACAAGAATTAAAACTCTTTACACATCATTGGACAATGTAAGATCTGTTCAATGACATTTATACGAGTGCATTGTCTTAATCTACAGTGAAGTTTAAATGACTCATAAGATCAGAAACAAAGTGGGTACACATGCTTCTAAAACATTTAACACCACCAGCGGCAGCTTTGAATCGGTCTGAACCCGTTACTGAAATCTATGGGGGGAAAATTATTATAACACCTCACCACTTTTTTTTTTTTTGTTGGCCACTTCAAATAAAGTGGACAATCACTTGTTGTGTAAGAGCCAACTGCAGGTTTGTGGAGTTCACCCATGTTCTCTTGATCAGCTGAGCTGCACACTACGAACCGCTCACCACAGGCACATACGAGTCCGCCAGCGGCTCACAGGACCACTCAGTGTTCAGTGTATATCAGATGAGATCAGATGATATGCAAAAGGTCAGAGAAAAGCCCCCACCCCCAGGTCCAGGACGAGGAGCTGCTGGTCTAGAGGCAGTCGTACAGTCAGCCTGCTATCTGAATGTGCTGCTCTTTCCCAGAAAACTTATTTGTGTGTTTAAATGCCAAGAAGAACTTTGACCAATGCAAACAAAGACTCGCAGCAGTCATCATCTCCACTTGTCTCCTTTATAAACTACTTTGAGCCAACAGATCCCCTGTAGGCTACTTAGATAAGTTTTTTTGGTGCCAGTTTATTTGTCAAATTGGAAGCCATATTTAACAATTAGCATTTAACAACCTAAATATTTTAGAAAGCTATCAAATTCTGGGTGGTGCTTACGGTTTTTTTAATATTACATTATGAAAGTATATACCTGCAAATCTATGCCGGAAATTCCTTCCAAATATACACAGAACAAACTCAATTCAAGCCTTAATTTGTTTAATCAAGATGACTTTTCCACAACCTCCTCTGAAATTAAAGTTATCAAAGTGACTTGCTGATTTCTATATGAAATATAATAAATGAAGCAAAAAATTATCACTGAAAATCACTGAACATCTTTAACGAAAATTTTCTGTGTCCAATGATCACACATTCTGTATGGAAAAAAATAAGAAAATAAAAAAAAAGTCTACATTTTCCCAGTTCTTCATGGTCCAACTGGAAAACCGCAGAGACCAGTCTGACGGTTATCCAAGCGTCATATGCAGACTGCACCTCAGCTCTGATAACTCAAGGACAACTCAAGTGTGTGTTTTAGAGACACTGCCAAATTATACAGGTTTTGCACCAAAAGCAAAGTACATAAACAGATTTTTTTTTTTTTTTTTTAACAGTCGCAACCACTAAAAACAAAGCAATTATGTGCTTTCCTGTTGCTAGAACCATTAGCTCCCACGGGACAGGCTGTGACAACACGGGGTTATTTTAAATGTTATTCTGCAGGCCGTGTTTGCAGGCTGACACGTTGCTCAAGAGCATAACCTTCTGAGAAAATTAGGGTAGTTCACTTTTGATTTTTAAGAACTGTAAATCAGTTTTATAAATCAACTCACCCAGCCAGCATAAAATATATATATATTTTTAGCCCTTTAGTGATTAATATCGTCATAGCGCAGGGCATGCACGGTCTGGTGAAGCTCTTCAGTGCTGGATTAAGGTCGTCATCCCAAATGTTTCGGTTTCTGTTACATTGAGCCCACGGCGCTGCCCTACGAGCATCATGCATCTCAGTGGAAAAGTTCCACGTCAAAAACACGGTTTCCGTCGACTGCTTCATCATAGGGCTCAACAACAATGATTTATATCTCTGATATAAGTTGATTCAGTCACGATGATATGACGTTCAAACACATTTCCGATATTTTGATAAACGCCATTTCACACATCCATCACAATCACGTAGGCTACACCACAGCTCGCAGTAGGGTGGTGCCGACCAGCAGCGGTAACTACATCCGCCGTGGCCAAATAATCCAACTGTTCTGCTAGTAAATTTAAAATTAAGTAGGAGGCATCAAAAATCCTTTACAGAAGAACTAAAACAAAACAGCGTCTGTACTCTATTGCATTATTGTTCGTTTAGATGACACCCCAAAGATATTCTTTCATGTAGGTTCATCTGTCTTTTTGGTATTAAGTCTTTCTTGTAAATCAGAAACTTAACAGTGCACAACATGTGAAGACCAAAGAAAATTCCCATGAGTGCATCAGACCGGACCAGCGGTACAACCTGCTTCGTGTCCCACGGGGTGCTGCTGCTGAAGCCTGCAGACTGCGTGCCACGTCGCTCTGTAGTGATAAACCCAATCATGGTGTTGGGAAACTGTCCCAGTCTGCACCAGATGCTGATTTTTTGTTTCCTTTCCTCATTTAAAAGGGTATTCAACCCCCCCAAATTCCCACTGCTGTTGTATAATGATTCTGAGGCCACATTTTTGTTGACAGATGACAGATTTACTCAACTGTGGCAACTTTTGTATTGCGGCTTTCTCTGTCAGTGTATGTGTGGAAATGTCGTACTCTACATACCAAACAAAATGCTTTCAGAGGCCAATTGTTGAGGTGGGGATAAAAATTAAATCAAAAACAAAAACAAATTAATTACAAACATTTGAATCTTCTTCTACCTCTCAGAGAAAGTCTGGGGAGTCGTTTAAATGTCTGATGTCACACTTCCGGGAAGGAAACTAAAGATAAAAAAAGTGCATCATGGTTGACCATTAAAGGGAAAAAGCCTGACTGGGGAGATATGAGAACCTTTCAAATCCGACTCATCAATGTGAAATATAATAACAACCCAGTATTATCTAGTAGCTTCTTGCAGTCTGCCGGTCTTAGATGCAGGACAGAGAAGTGTGATAACAGCAGAGGGAAGCCTTTCTCCAGAAACCAAATATGGAGGAAACGATAGAGCGGAGACCGCCTGCCTCCTGCCCTCACACACACGTCAAACGCTCTCCCTGGCGTCACATGATCAGTTGGATGACATCACCTCTTTCAGAGTGTAAAGCCTTGACGACAACTCCCCGAGTACGCTTTGCCTCATGAACACCCTGCGCTGAACTCACACCGAGCCAGATCAAGTAACAGGTGAGTGACCTGGAACCTCACCTGATCTCAAATGCCACCAGCCTCGATGCTCAACTCAAACTGGTTAGCGCTCCTGAGCCGGAGACGAGTCTGCCACTGCATAATCATTCAACTGCTCTGAACAGCCTCTTGGGCTGATTAAGACACCCCGAGCTGCTTTTTAACCCGTTTACCAAGGACACATTTGACAGGTCATATATTTAGTTGCCATTTTAAGTCTTAATGTGAGACTTTTAGTTTCCTATTGATGTAAACATCTTGAAGGTTCCAGTCTTGAACACCAGTCAAAGCCTCGACAAACCACAACCACTCTAGCCTGTGAAAACAACAGCACACAACAAGACCGTTTATCTTCATGACTTTAAGGTGTACTCGCCTTCAGTTTTTCCTCTAGCCCCAACATGTCTCGATCTCGATGCGCTGGTTTTCTTGTAATTGCTTCACTCCCTGCTCTTACAGAATAATGTCAAAATTGGTCGATAGTAAGAGCGTAAATAGGAATGCACAAGTAAAACTGAAACCAAACCACAAAAAGGGTTTTCTACAATCAATAGGTGTGGTTCATCACCAGCACAGCTGCACGTGCGTTAGGTCAAACTATGTGCCCAACCCTTGACATAACATACAAAACGGGTAATTTCAGAACTCAACCAGCAACCTTTAGATTCAAGACAACCGCTTCATGTCCTGAGGCTCAGTACAGCTGACCCCAGACAACACTACCTACCTACAGTATTATGTAGTGAGGTCATAACCCAAACAGTTGTGTGTGTATTAATACAATTCTTACTCCAGACACAGACGGTATTAGACCTGGCAACACCATAGACACAAACAGTCCACACCCAAATCCTTACAGAGGGACGTCCCATTATCACCAACTCCAGACACAACACACAAACCGATAAAACCAACAAGTTGGACACAGACTCCTGTGAAACAGCTGACGGTGTGAGACACTCTGAAGCTTCCTTGAAACTAAAAAATAAATTCAATGATACAAACGGAGGTGATGAAAATACATGGGAATTTTAAAATGTTAAACTGGAGGTGATAATGTGTTATAATTAAAATATGCTTTACAGATGCTTTGTTAGCAATTCTTTCTGATATTGATACAGACACCTGGGCTTCAGGTATTAGGGAATACACATTTTTAAATTTTTATTTAATCTAAATGACAACTTAAACCTTTTTTCAAATCCATTAAATACAGAACAGCTTCAGAGCCGTATTTCTGATCTGGGAAACGGTAACACGGTTCCAGATGTTCAGTTTTTAGAGACCAACAGGTGTCGATCATCTAGGACAGTGAAATTGCAGTTTTGTCCATTACTCTGGACTTAGTCTGCAGACTGCAGCCTTGCATAAGGAGTATGCTACGGTTCAGCAATTACAAAAACTAATATTGCCAAAATCATACCAACTCCATTTCAGTTCAGTTCCTAGGGCTTCTCCACCTTGAGAGACAAAACAGGACTTTCCAACGCAGTACTGAAAAACGTCCGGGCTTTTAGTTTTGATACGATCTTTTGTGGGTGTTTGCATCTTTACCTGCTAGTTTTGCTTTTACATGAGAGGAAGTTGTTGGAATTGGAGCTGATCGATGTGTAAAAGCAAACGTTTTTATTACAAATGCTGCCTCGCAAACAAAAGAGAAGTTGAAGTCTGTACGCTATTTGAACGAGTCTAGGAGAAGGGACGAAGCGGAAACGTGGAGTGCAGAAATGAAGCACTACAGAGGACTAATCACGGCCTGTAGTCCATGTTGCATCGACGCTTAGTCAGAAAATTCTGGAGGTGCAAGTTTATAGCACGACGGAGAGCAGAGGCTTTGACGATGGGGTAATGTGCATATATTATTACAGCTAAACAAACAATAAACATTTTACTAACAAACGTGTCTCAGACTTCTATAACAAATCAAAAGTAAATCAATATTTTTTTAAAAATTAAAACGCTTTCCCCCATGCTATAAAAACAGCTTGTTGTAATTTATATCTGCCAAAAGTTAAACATTACAAGACCAGACCATCCATGAATTGTATTGTTTCACTTGTATTTAGAGATTATAATAATAATAATAAATCATCTTAAAATAGCAAATATGGTATGCCTCAGGAATTTGAGCAATTGTTTGCCAAGTCAGTGGTTTGATCCCTGATGCCCTAGTCCACATTTACAAAAGTGTCCTAGAGGTTGAGAGAGATGTGTGGATATGTGGCTGGGTAAATGTGGCGTTTAGTGTAAAAGCACAAAAGGACTACATAGACGTAGTCCGTTTTCCCCTCACCTAAACATTTTAAAAAGAAGCCGATTTCTAGTTTATTTTGGACAAATTCATCTCTTTATCCGTTTATCCCTCGGGCTAGTGCTTCTCAAACTTTTTCTGGTGGGCCCCCCTTTGGTTAATAACAACATTTTTTAAGTTTATTGTCCATTGTAATCGGTTTCTTCCCATAATTCTTTTTTTTTTAAACTGTGTAAAAATATGCAACACTGCTATCAATACATTTTTCAAGAAATGTCTCTGCAAATGTGTTTAAAAACATGAAACATCTCTCCACCGAACAAGCCCCGTCAAAAACCTGTCCATTATGCTCAGAGGTGGTTCTAGAGCCGCTTGAGGGCCTGGGCAAAACTTCACAGGGGGCCCTTTCAACTAATTAATAAACCTTATATCTGACGCCAATGAAAAATGTAAAAGAAAAAATTTGTTAAAATAATTAACATCTGTATTGTTTCAAATTAAAATATAAACACCACTGGCACACAATTATTTCAGTCCATGCACCTTAGTAGCACATTATCCAAATTTCTTCACAATGAATTCTATAACTTCAGAGTCAAGTTTAACTGGACACAGCTTCGACTTGATAGCTGAAGAAGAGTTTTGTTTGCAATTTTATTTTCAGCCTGTTGGCTGAGTAAACAAGTTGATTGCAGGTGTTTTCGCTGCGACACTCAACATCAGCAGGACTGACTGAGCTGCTAGTTCATGTATTATCTGCACTACTGACCACTGACGCTTCTTTTTGCTCCTCCTGTTTATTTGCCTTTTGTTTCTTAGTGCCAGATGGAGGGTTTCTCTTGAATTTGACAGACACTGCTCTCATCAGTTTTGTTTTGTTAAGACGCTGCTGGAGCTAGAGGTAACTTCCGAAACAGCATGGCTGCACCCCGCACGAAGAATATTGGGCTTCAAACCCGGTCAAACACCCCTCCCCCACAATCTCTATGACCTGCACCATCTATTCACATACCTCCTGTTAAATGCAATAAACAACTTAGTGCTATATTTCTATTGTTGACATATCTGGGACACATCTGCACAGTACAACTACAGTAAAAGTGCTACGTTTCTGGTATCAAGTCAAGAATTTGACAAATGTTTTACCTGCCTGGAACTCGTTTCCCTGCTGCTTACCTTGTGTGTGGAAGACAAGCAACACAACGAGGCTATAAATGGTCAACAGCTTCAGCAATGTTTAAGCTGGGGCTGAGACGTGTCACAAAGCTACAGTGGCATCTCCAATCAGTAAATATGGGAGTAGAAATCAAAACTATTTTGGTCCACAAACAAATCCTTACTGTCGTGAAATAGCCCAAACTCGCCCAACATCTGTCATTGCTTGTCATGGACCCACACCCTCTTCTGTTTTTCTGCAGCTCATCTCCTCCTCTTCCGCATCACCGCAACTCAAGCCAGAGCTTTACCCAAACAGGCAGAAAGATACAACATGCATTCACACCTGCAACTAGAGACGGTAGTTAATGTCTGTTATCCACTTCCTAGAAAGGCTGTTTGCTCACCTAGTAACCAGCCCCCAACACGGGAGGAGTTTGTGTGTGTGTGTGTGTGCATCCTCCACCCCCGACTGCACCCAACCTCTGCAGCAACAGAACTTAAATTTTCCAGATATCTTTATCCAGAATTAAAATTGGAAAAAAAAAAAAAAAAAAAAAAAAAAAAAAAAAAAGTCTCATGTTATCCAAGAGGATACATGTGAAAATTAAAGAAATGTATCGTGCAAACAAGCATTTCTTAGCACTAATATCTGTTATCAAACAAGTGATTATACAGTGAATTAACTCAAACATAAAAGTCGTGATTAAAGACCAACTTTTAAACTTCAGTTACTGAAGATAGACGCTTCGTTTTTTTAAGACCAGAATAAAACTACTGATTTTCTTTCTGTTTTACACATTTAATAAAGTTCTCTTTATAAAATGCTGCCTGCACAAGCTCCAATATCCCTTTTATAAAAAAAAAAAACAAAAAAAAAAAAACAGATGAGTGCCATTAATTACCATAATTGTAGAGCATTTCTAACGTATTCTGACAATCCATCAGTTTTCACCCAGTAAAATTAGGGTTACATTGGTGTCCGTTCTCCTAAAAAGCTCAGTTATTAGCTAAAAACAAATCATGTATGATCTTCAAGTCCGTTCATGCATCATGGCTCCTCATCCATGTCCTCACTCACATCCTCGCAGTGGGGGGTGTAACGAGAGCTGGACCAGCAAGGTGACATTTAATCATAATGAAAGGCACCAAACACCTGTAAAGCTGAAGCTGGAGGGAAATTATTCACATTGAAGCTCATCGCCTGTATCTGCAGCACTGATCTAACAGTCATGCTGTTTGGATTTGAGGTGTTATCAGCCCAACGGTGTCTTTTTTTTGGTTTAGTTTCATTTTCCTGTCAATCCCCGGCAGCAGGACAGGAAACTAACATGCTTATCCAAAGTGGCTGCATTCAGCTTGCAGTTGAAGCTCATTTAGAGCACTGGACAGCGATCAAGCTCTGATTCACTCAGTAACATCTTGTTCACAAGAAACCTCTTTTTACTGCTTCCACAACTCCCATGAGACTCAAAAAAAGAACGGAAAAAGAAATTGTCATTGTTCCGCTGGCCTAGTCTGCAACAGCTAGTTCAAACATACAAAACACATTTGTATTTGCACAAAACTGAACAGCGATTCCAAAAACAGCCTCTTCAGTCCTACATTTGGCCCAGACCCAGTAATGCTGATTTCTGATCGGATTATTGCTTGGTGATTGGGAAATCAGCAGGCAGCGCAGGAACTAGACAGAAGCCTCAAGGAGACTCCACAAAGCTGTAAATTATGCGGCTTCAAACACTTCCTACGGCGATGGCAGCAGTCACCGACACCAAACAGAACCCCAGAACATTTATTCATATTCTAAAATGACATGCACAAAACTAATTTACCACCAAAAACAAAAAGGAGATTCACTACATTGAGAATAAAATATACCAACACTGTTAATGAGGGGGGAAATTGTGTTAAAGCGACAGCAAGGCCTTGAGAAACAGACGAATAGGAAACGTAACCTCCAAAGGACCAGTACTTCATAAACCTATGATCGGGCAAACTGATACCGCACGATTTAATGGGTTTTGGTTGCAAAGTAATAAATATTTATATGGTTTAAAAAAAAAAAAAAAAGGCAAGCAAACATGCTCACAAATATCAAACAAACTCAACTCAATGTTCCTCAACTGGCACCTGGTCTGGTCACATGATGATCAGGTTTTGATGTAAAAGCGTTACACGTGGACATCCTGTCGTCAGCTGGACGTTTCATCTTTAGTTTTTTCACCTTCTATACAGTTATGTGAACCTGTGTGCTTTCGTTTTATCGTTTCATGCTGGACTCTGCGTTTTTCCAGGTTTCTGCTGACTGCATGGCAACTTAGCCTTTAAACAATGACATTTACCACGAAAGCTGAACTATAAGATGTACTTCTTCAAATCAAAAAGGGCATTTCTGAGCTAAATGGAGGATGTTCAAATCCATTTCTTGTTTTGCCAAATGTCAAAGTCTCGTACAGCAAAATGCTCAATTATCTGTGGAAATATGCTTAAAAAAAAAAACAAAAAAAAAAAAACCCTGAAACATTAGGTAGTAAAAACAACCCTAGGTCTAATATTATATAGTGAGTAAAGTTCTGTTAGGCACCAAAACAACGTGAACCAAAGCAGTTTTGACTTTAAGTTTACAGTAAAAAATATCAACCAACCTAAGTTGAAACATAAAAAAAAAAAAAAAAAGCTATTTTGAGGCTCTGCCAAACTCAAAAATGTAACTTAAGCGACAGTGGATACGGTCTCTTGTTAGTGCCACAGCTAAAAATAGAGGTTTATTCTGCTGTAAGTTTAAGGCCTTAGGCGCAAACATTCATTACCATTTTGCATATATTTCATTCAATTTACATCGTTTTGGTCCCTGGAGGCAGCTTACACTCCTCAACGCTTTATAAGAGACTTAATGTTGTTCCAAAGCCAAAATGTTCCTTTAAACCATTCAGTTTGGAACATTATCTGTTGTTAGCCTTCAGAAATTAGAGCAAACGTCAAGATTTTGAATGTTGGTGGTTTGTGCAACACTTTCACAGACGTTACAAGACAGGACATTTTCCCTTTGACATTCTACCTCATTTTATATGTGAATGACCCCGAGGCAGAATAGCTGGGTGGGTAGTAACAAGTACATCAAAAAATACCCCTGTAGTTCCAACAAGGCAAAATATGACTGTAATAGTAAGTGCGGTGTGTAAGGGGTCGTTGGAAGTTTAATATCCAAAACCACCAGGTTACAAAATAATCCATAACCTAAACGTAAAAAAATAAAGTGTTGTTGGAAATCACAAAGAGCATCAATACAACTAAAAGTACAGAGCAGCGTATCCACTAATGGTAGATAATGCTGGTCATCCTTGTGTTGCACTTTGTGGATAGTCCCTGCAGACTGGTCTCTTTGTTGCTTCATATTCTCAGAAGAGAACTCCTGACCAAAACTCGGTTTTCATACCAACTTTGTGAAAAGATTCTGATGAAAATCTGCATACCGACTCAAGGGTAGATACTTAACGGTCAGGGAGAAAAGCTTCACTGTTGTGAGTGCTGTCCAAGCGTACATGTAGCTGGTGGATGAAAACCGGAAAACCTAACCAGCCCCCATGTCACAGTGGCCCACCAGAACCCCGATTGTGACCGTGTACAGTCAGCGCCCAACGCCGCCCTGTTGCCCACATCCGTGTGCATCTACTGGAAGCTTAAAAGCAAACTATAGGAAACACGACCTATAAAACTTTTGATCAACAGCAAGTCGATCCATCTACTTTACTTTTTGCATAAATTGCACACTTACTACTTTTCATGGTTATGCAAATGAATCCCATTTAAGTAACAAGGTCACGCCACACAGAAACTTTATAGCTGTCACGTCTTTGTGTCAAAGAAAGAAAAAAAGGCCATAAAAAGTTAGAAACCACTCCTCTGCGAAAAACAAACAAGAGTATGAGTCTGCATTTAAACAACTTTGGTCATTAAAATACAAAAAAAAACAAAAGCCTGCTTAGCTCCACCACTGACTGGATTGTGATTGGATCACAGAGCTACTTGATCGTATGTGACTGGGACTCAAGAGAGAGATCCTGGACTCAGAGAGAGATCCTGGACTCAGAGAGAGATCCTGGACTCAGAGAGAGATCCTGGACTCAACTGTACACTGAAGCCTGAAAAACAGCCAAACAGCCAACAAAAAGCTGCCGTCTGAAACCACGTTGCGCTGCAACACAGTTTTCTTAGTCGTTTTCCCTCCACGCACAGCTCAAAAAATGGCTCAGAATAATCGGTTAATGTGACTGAGCTCAGAAGCCAGTCCGAGCTGTGACACAGGTCCAACTTTAAACCGTGTTAATGTTAAAGAAGGAGACGAAGCAAAAGTAACGACTCTGTTAACCAGCGGCATGCTAACTGCTGCTAACAGCTTGAACAGACTTGCCGCAGCCTGGTTGGCGCTGACGACAGTTACACGACCTGACAGTCGGCCTGTTAAGCAAGAAACAGCCAGTTTGGCCCACACGGGACACGCCGAACCGACCCCCGGCCTCTGACCCAGAACAGCCAGCCTGCTAACTAGCGCGCTAGCAGCAGCCGCCATGCCTTCTTCACGGGGAACACGTGGAGCGAACACGTGACGTCTCATAACAAACCTGCTCCTTTTTAGCGATAAACGAGCAGATGTTTCACATTGCGCCTCGTTTTTAGCGTCAAGAACAAATCCCGAGGAGACCGCGGACACGACGCGTTTTAAACACGGCCACTTTGAGCGGAAAAAACGGCCACGTTTAAGCTGAACTTGCGTGAATGGGCCGGGCTCGGCCGGGACTAGGCCAAAGGGGAGGCATTGTTAGCTGGTTACGCCGCTGCACGGCGGCCACGCTCGTGCTTTTTCTGACTAACGCGCTGCGTGACATGGGCGGATGTCTTCTCTGTGTTCGCCACGGCCTCATGCCCCATCCTCAACTCAAACCCTTATCACAAGCAGAATTTTAAACATTTGCCAAGCATTTGCTAAGAATTAGACGATGGCGTTTGCAGCCCCTAACAGTGTACAAAAACAAAAGTAAAAACACGCAATGCATGATGTCACTAATTAACTTAAGACGTCCTCTTAAAATATGAGTATAAAAATACGCGCAATGGGATCAAAACTTCATGCACACAGCTAGTCTTCTTTGATGACAAGCAGAAAAACTCCACAACCACTGTCCAACAGCACAATTCGCCCTTAAAATGGTCTTTAAAAGAGGACTTAAACAGGTCAGGATTGAGCAAGAAACCAAGCAGTGGTCATTTAAGTGCCTTGTAGTATTTTTACAGGGTGTGATCACTCGAATCCCAAGAATAGCTTTCATTTTAGTGGAAGGGGTGGTCTTTAACTCCAAATATAACCAGCCTGCAGGCACGGACAGAGCCTGGATTTGTATTTATCTTTTTTTTTTTTTCATAAGAGTATTTTTGTTAATTGCTTTGAGTGCTCTACGGAAGCGACACGGTAGTCCCGTGTGACCACACCTGGGCGGACAGACACCGACACAACAGTGACAGTCAGCAGATCAACGTGCAGAGGGGGGGTGGGGGTTACAGACCGTGGTGTGCTTGTCCGTTCACGCTGACCACCGTCACCGCATTCATTTTCCGAGTCCACGGGTTCACCTTGGGTGGGGGGGCGTCAGTGAACTCCTTCTTGCCGCCGCCTTTAACACTCTCCTCGTTTTGTTTGTCTCCGCTGTCACTGCCGTCTTCGCCCGGCTCCTTCGTACCGGTGGTCCCTCCCTGTGCGCTGCCGCTGTCGCCGAGCCCCGGCTGTCGTCTGGCCCCGCCGTCGCGCCGACCGCCCTCCTCCTCCTCCTCCGGCTCACCGCGGATCACCTTACCGTGCTCCTCTGCTTTAGCGAGCGGGTTGCCGGGCAGGAGAGCCTCCACCTGAGTGGCCATTTCCCACCACCGTCTTTCTTTCCCCCCCTCCTCTCAGGATTACCAGTTCTCCCTTCCTTCCCCGGCTTGAATTCGCCTACAATTTCGGAGAAATGTGAAGTTGGAACACGGGGTCTGCTGCTCCTCTGTAGCTCCTAAACCAGAAGCGCTTCAGCGTAAGACACGGAGCAGTCGGCGGGGAGATAAAAAATAAAAATAAAATAACGAGTTCGAGGGCCTATTTAGATTATACCCCTATCTCCACCACTAGAAGCAATATGGATGATCCCCACCACGCGATAGAGGGGTGCGCGCACGTACAAAGTGGAGGGGGCGTAGCCACGTAAACGATGGGGACGCGCTTCGAGGTCAGGTCGACGTGCTGCTTTCAAGTGCTACTCGTATTAAAACAATGTTATCAGAATATCGGATTTCAGATGTTGTAAATTATCTTTTTTGTCCGTTGCAACGTAATCTGACTTAGGTTAACATTAGCACGAGGAATTAAACATTGGGACCACATGGTTTGTGCCTTTGCAGAAGTGAAAGACAAAACAGTACTAAATACAGTACAAGAGCATGCATCATGGATGGATGTTTGTCTTCAATGTAAAGAAAACTGAGACTTGATGTCACCAATACGGAAAAAATGTTCAACCGACTTGTTTGTCTGCTTTAGTGTGACAGACAGGCGACCGATAGAACAGGCTCAAAACCTCCCACACCCTTCATGAAAGTTAATACAATAACAAAACAATATAAAATCAGTTACATTTCTATATAATTATTTCTCTTCCACTATTCTCACCACAGATTCTAGTTTACATCAAAAGCATATGGTTTCTTATTAGTTTTTTTCCGACAAACTTAAATGCAGCGTAGATTCCAGTATGACGTCGGTCTCGCCCTCTGGACCAGTCTACAAACTCTCCTTTAATTCATTAAATGTCTCTTCAGCACGCCCCTTTTTTAGCTCCAAATATATACAACATAGTTTACATTTTGTTACACTTGTTTGTCCTGTTGTTTATTTTGTGATATTCTCTTTCCTGTCTTCTGCAAAGAAGGTGGGCAAACGAGTGTGAACCCACCTTCATCTCTACAACACTTTACACACGTGTCCGTGTTGGAGACGCACGTGTGTACTCACGCGCTGAGTCCGGATTTCCAGAAAATGTTTTTTTTTCTTAAAAAACATTGTATGACTGTGTGAGACTGTTACTGATACTTTAAGCCAGTGTCAGGCCCACGGGTTTTGTGGGGCTGAGTTGTGTCTCTAGTGTTGTCCAATGAGTGGCTCAGCATAAAAAAAAAAAACACATATATATATTATATATATATATATATATATATATATATATATATATATATATATATATATATATATATATATATATATATATATATATATATATATATATATATATATGCATGGTTGAAATTTATATTTGCTGTGCATGAAAGACCTTCAATTCAATACATTTTTATTTGTACAAGGCACTTTTCACGTAAGATTAAGTCAATACAGTCCGTTTAAAATAACCCAATTCAGTCCAATCATTCTCCAGTTCAGTGCAATTCTGTTAATCCATATAATTCCAGGAGCGTCAAAATTCAAAGTTCATGTATTGAAAACAGCCTTGCAAAATAAACCAACCAAAGGATTGCGTGAAATCTTCACTTGGTGCAACAACCTCTTCCTGAGCAATAATGACGCGACAACTTAGTGAGAGTATGTTAGACCACAGAAAGAGAAATTCCACTTCTGTTGAAAGAAAATGACCTCAAGACCGTACCAGCAGGAGATAACATACAGAGAGACAAAAAAAAAAAACCACTAAATATTTATAAAATACTCACTTAAGAGTATATTTACACATGAATACATTCTACAAAATAAAGAACATAATTTGTGTAAATTCAAACTGAAATATATGTGCATTCACTTTCTTCTTTTTTTCCTTTGCAGTCTTGAAAACTTTGTGCTGTCCTTTAAGTATGTTTTTAATTAGCATTTTGCATTTTATATATATATATATATATATATTTATATATATATATATATATATATATATATATATATATATATATATATATATATATATATATATATATATATATATATATATATATATATATATATATATATAAATGATGATATCTGAGCATGTTTCGAAGCAAACGTGTCACTGCAAAATAGAGAGATTTCGGCTCAATTGTGTTTCACGTTGTAGGAGTAAATCATCTTCAGGACATGTGGACTTTCAGAGAGAGAGGGTTAGAAACATAAAAATGATTCTCTCTATTTGTATTCAAGTCTTTTTAAAAATAAACCAACTGGATAAACTTGTTTCCATCTTGGGCTACCATATGCAATCCAATGCTGCTCAACCCTGCTATTAAAAGATCATGATAATAGTAATAACAGGCTGACAAGAGAGGATGTCTTAGATCTGTGTCACGGTTAAAAAAAAAGAAAAGAAAACATGTTTCAAAAGTCAGCATGCTGTAAATACCATCTGGCAACGTGATCTGTCAATTTTTTCTTCCACTTTTCTGCATCCTATCAAGTTTCACACAGGAGAGAAACATGAGGAAAGTTCCCTCTGTGTCACGAAGTGTTAAACATTAAACAGAAGCTTCATCTGCAGCCCACAGTGTTGTGCAGGATTCCTGCTGGGGTCATGACTAACGGCGGAAATATGCTGTCATCCAGCAGCGATTAAGCCATGTATGTAGTTCCTCGTCGGGGTAGTGTAAGTGGCTGCTTTTTTATGCAGCATCTAATAGGGAAAAGGGAAAGTTTCATATTTAACATGTAAGTGACGTTGGTGCCAGGGTTGTACATTCTTTGCATATTCATACATATTTCGTACATCTCTTCCACAGCGCTGAGCCAGACTTTGATGACAAGGGCTGATTCATGAGACCAATAACAACACAGCTGATGTTAGTGAATCTGAACGCATATACATGAGCTGCAGTCATTTTAATGATATCCAGCATCAAAATGTCATTAGTAAATCATCATTCCTTGTTGTTACAATAAATACGAGTCTCTTCAAACGTGGGTGCATTTCCAGTCACGAGCAACTATGTCATATTCAGGTTAATGATCACTCATCCCTGGTGGGTGGTGCCCCCCCCCAATCCCACATTCCTTATCAACACTTTAGTATGTTGCACTCATGTTTGCCTCATCTGACATGTTTTTAAGCATGCACTCATGGTATCTGTTAAGATGAAACAAGTCTGAATAGGTGAAAGACAGATGTATTGATCTGGTTATAAGATGCTGTCAACACAACAGTTATTCACACCTCGACTCATCTCCTCTCAAACGATGGCCAGGTAACTCACGTGACCCCAGTGAGTGTTAAGTTCCTTGATGAACCATAACGCTGGTGTCATCAGAATATTTATGAGCTTTTTTGTTTTTATAGGTTTTTTTTAACTGTGGCTACTTATCACAACAGTCTTGAACGTGACGTTAAAACACTACGGTCTGATTCAGAACTGTTAATACTGTATTTAAACAGTTTATCAAGTAATGTACATGTGGGACACCTTTGCAAATGGTTAAGTTTCTTTGTAACTGGCTGAAATCACCAAGAGAGACACATAAAATACAAGTTTAACCAATGAGGTGTCGGAAACTAGTTGGTATGAGTGATTTTTGTCAGAAAAGGCCTTTTGACTCTCAAATGATCAACTTCAAGCAGCACATACTGCAGTTCACATTAGTCCGTGTCAAAGAGCCTGTCGCACCTTCGTCTTTGTCGTATGTACAGTAGAAACAAGCAGTAGATGTCATTGTACCTTCAAGATGGAGGGACATTACAGAGCAAAAATTATGTTTGACTGAGAGTTAGAGCTGATATGCCAGGACGCACGTGAGCACAACACAGCCCGAAGGCTGGATTAACGTTTATCTTGACTACAGAAAAAAGACATCCCATTCCAGACTGGACTGAAAAACTTTCTGAATACTTCAGAAATTAAAAAAGGATTACACAGAATGTTGTAACTTTCTCATCACTAATGTGAAAAGAGGAAGAAAGCCCTCAAAATGCGTTCCAAATGAGTATGCATACAGACATATTTTATGCAACACTTCAGGAGATGTAGTGCACAAGTGCGTGGGATCAAGTAAGCCTTCATCTGACTGCAGTTTTGAAAAAATGGGTGAAAAAGTGGAGTTGACTGTTGAAGTGAGGCAGTGTTTTTAATTAAATCGTGTTGTTTTGACTGTGGGAATATTAGCAAATGGGAAAAACGTTCCCACTGCTGCACTAAGACGCAGAAACTGTTGAGTAACGTGCAAGACATCTGTTTCACAAACACATGCAGGATATCTTAAAAGACGCTCTGAGGAGGCGTTATGCTGGGGGATCCTTTATAGCCGCTTCATAACGAAACCTCTGTGTAAAACGCTCAGTTGATACATAATCTTTGATACTTTCAAAACTGCCAGATTAAGCCAATAAACCTCTTTGTTTACTGAACTTCATGACTTCTTTCTGCAGAATTCGTCAGCCTGTTATTATCAAAAACAAAACTAAATCCACCCAAAATCAGTCTTATTTAATATGAAATTAAACAAAGACTTTTTCTGTTATCTAAAAAAGATAAAAAAAGACAAAAGACCTGATGACCTGTCACTTGACTCGTGCTGTTAACACAAACATGTCTGAATGTACAAAAAGTGAGGTGTTGTCATCGTCTGTTAAAGTCGTAGCACCCGACACACACACACACACACACACACACAGACACACACACACACACACACACACACACACACACACATACACACACACACTAAAGTTGCTGCATTCACAGTCACAGCCTCCTGTGGGTAAAAGTCGGAGAGCAGAGACACACCCGCTCACCTTGGCCCCCACCTCCCTCCGCCTGTCTGATGTGGCCCCACACTGTAAACAGACTGAAATGTTGTTCGGTGACAGCAGCCTATTCTTTGAGCGCGTTGACACCGGTGAAACGTAAAGCTCTCTGGCATTGTCCAGCACACTGGCGCTCTGTAGCAGTACAATCACCAGTGAAATGGCAATGGGCCACCGGGATGAAAACACAGCTCAGCAGCTGGTCAGCAAATCACAGCTGAAAGCTGTTAAATGGGGGATTTGCCTTGTAAGCAATACCAGCCTGGGTGGGCGGGGGGGCTTTGTGGAGCCATTTTGTGCACCCACAGTTGGAAAGAGAGGATTTTCATAACCGTTTACGTTGATTAGTCTCATAATTTATCGTTTTTGTATCAGTCAAGATGAGGAGCGAGAGTTCATCTGACAAAAACATGATCATTTGTGATATTTCTTACAAAGACAGACAAGTTATCGGACGCAACTTTGTTCCCAGAGGCCAAAGTCCGACAGAGACACAGCCCTCGTCACAATCCTCATATATCTGAACAATAACGTTTTTGAATATTTTATGTATCTTACTTCACATATAAGGCCAGATGTAGATGTAGGATTAAAGAAGGAAAAGGTGTTTTTTATCTGTTCATACCAACTAATTAAAAAATCAAGGGTGTGTTGGAGTTCAAGAAATGCAATAAAAAAAAAAACATTTCTGAAGAAAAATTAATATTCAGTGTTGTGTTTGTGTCAGATACTGCTTTCTGGACGGTTTTCAAAAGTTCATCCAAATTTTTAATGAGAGCATTACACAAAAAAAGGTCAATATTTTTGATAAATTTGGCAAAAAAACTGAAAACAAATACAAATCCATACAATTAAATACTTTCTGTTAATATATGATGCTTACTCAGACGAAAGCAGCTCTTCTCTCTCTGTGCCAGCAGGTTTAAGCTTAGTGGCTCTAAGAAACAGTGATGCAATGACGACAGGGAAACAGGCAATGAGTCACATCTGTGCTCCACCTAGTGGCAGGTCAGGCCCTCAATTTCATCTTTTCAGACATGAAAGTTTAAATATAAAATCATATAACATTGTAAACAACCAGCCTCGTCTTTTGTTCCAAGCACAGCTAGAGACCATCCATCCATCCATCCATCCATCCATCCATCCATCCATCCATCCATCCATCCATCCATCCATCCATCCATCCATCCATCCATCCATCCATCCATCCATCCATCCATCCATCCATCCATCCATCCATCCATCCATCCGGGACCGGGTTGCGAGGGCAGCAGTCTGAGCAGAGATGTCCAGACCAGCCAGTCTGCAGAGGAAACTAATTTCGGCCACTTGTATCTGTGATCTTGTCCTTTTGGTCATTACCCAAAGTTCATGGCCATAGGTGAGGGTGGGAGCGTAGATTGAACCATAAATTGAGAGCTTCGCCTTTCGACTCAGCTCCTTCTTCACCACGACGGTCCAGTACACCGACCGCACAACTTTGGACGCTGTCAGTCTCACGCTCCATCTTTCCCTCACTCGTGAACAAGACCCTGAAATACTTAAACTCCTCCACTTGAAGCAGAACTGCTCCACCCGGAGAGGAGACACCACCTTATTCCGGTCGAGAACCATGGCCTCGGATTTGGAGGTGCTGATTCTCATCCCAGCTGCATCACACTCATTGCAAACCGCCCCATCGCATGCTGAAGGTCCTGGCCTGATGAAGCCCACAGGACAACATCATTCACAAAAAGCAGTTTACTCCTATAAACCCTCCAGCACCCTGTGGAGGGTACAGAGCTGGTCCGGTGTTCCATGACCAGGATGAAAACCGCATTGTTCATCAAGGATTAACTATCGGGGCCGAATTTTCCTCTCCAGTACCCTGACGTAGACTTTCTCAGGGAGGCTGAGAAGTATGATCCCCCTTGGTTGGAACACACTCTCAGGTCTACCTTTTTAAAAAGAGGGACCCAAGTTTTTGTCTCCAGAACCGCTCAAGCTTCGGCTTGTTTGGCTGGCTGGTACCTGTCAGCTGCGACAGGAGTCCCACAGGCCAACATGCCCTAACAGGACTCCTTCTTCAGCCTGACAGCATCCCTAACTTCCGGTCTCCACCACTGGGTTCGAAGATTCCTGCCACAACAGGCACTAAAGAACTTGCACCCACAACTTCGAGCTGCCGCGTTGACAATGGAGGCAGAGAACATGGTCCACTAGGACTCAATGTCCCCAGCCTCCCTCTGAACCTGGAAAAAGTTCTCCCGGAGGTGGGAGTTGAAGACTTCCCTGTAAACTGAGCTCTGTGTTATTCTCCAGCTAGGATGTACTTATGAGTCCCATCGGGGTTAAAAGTGGCCTATTTGGGCTTAAAACGGGCAGTTGGCAAGGATCTAATGTTGTTTTAGTTTTTGAGTCCCAAATACAAAACTTAAGTGGGTGAAATGTAAGAGGCGCATGAGGCTAACTGGGTTTGGGGTAATAAGGGGTGAATTGTGTGGGCAATTTTCGTAACAAAGGCTTTTCACTGGAAAATTAACCACATGGGCTCCACCTGTCAACCACGAAGATCCCATTCAGAGTCCATCTGGACAAGTCCACTTGGGCCCAGATTTGTAGGCATCTTTAAACACACATATGAATGCTGGCCGTCTCATCATCAGGAATCATTACGGAAATCATTGATTTTGAGGAGCCTTTTGGCTTTTTGGATATTTTGTCTCATTTCCTTCAGTGTGTTGAAGACTTTCATGCATGTGAAACACTTTTACAAAACAACAAAGTCCAGCTAAATTGTAAAGTTAAATTGATGAATAGCGTGAATATCCTTTTTCTTTGTTTGTAAGGTTTTTGTTCTTGTTTTGGGCTTGTTTTTAGAGTCCTGGTTGCTTCCTTTCACATGTCGTTTCTGTTGTAACCCGTGAAACTGGAATGTTTATACAGACTTGATAAGAATGACTGTAAAGCAATATTAATTAGGATCATAGGTTGCCATAAACTGTGACTAAGATGAGGCGTTCGTGTTGCAGCCGGCTTCCCAGGTCTGTTTGTTGAGCCGTTTCACAACACGGTGCTGTACAGTTTGAGGGAAAGAGGCTTCAAAAGCACTCTTCCGGTTCTCTTATACAGTCCATGGTCCTGACCCTGATTTGGTTGGAAACTGTTGGTGAAACGGAAACGTTTCCAGTGTGGACTGAATGGCTTCAAAGCAGCAAGCACCTTGGGAAACCTGCTGCGTTGTGTTGGACTGCGTGTTTTCACGTTCTGATCGCAGGGAGGTTTCTACAAAGAACTTTGGCAGCATCGTTAGTTCTGGATTTGATATTTGGCAAACGGCTGCAGTTAATCCTCTGCAGACTTCTGACATTTAAAGGCACAAATAGGGAGTATGAAGAGTTAGTTCTTTCAAGGTTTGCCTCAGTGACAAACAACTGGATCCTAGCAGAAAGAGTTGTAATATTTTGATTTCTAACATAATTTATTCTAGGTGTCTAATAAATAATACATCAGTATGTTAAATGTGTTATTTATTTGCCTGTCACTGCTTCAGACGGTGTCCTTCTCAAAGTTCAAGCCTCATGAGCCTCTTTGGTTTTGGACCAGTCTCCTGAGGAGAAAAAATTAAATCTCAGTTCATTTTTAAATTTAAAGCTAAAATCATCTTTAAAAAAAAAAAAGAACCATGAAGAAAAACCAGCATGCCAGTGAGAGTGGTCTCAGCTATAAAACCTGAGACCTTAACATGAGGTTTACTTAAAGGACTTTTTTTGTTACTGCTAGTAGGTGAAAATAACTAGCAGAATATAAACCATATGAAAATAACTAAATAAATAAGTAAACACCATTATAAAAAGATAAAGTGAAAAAGGAGACAAAAAAATATGTTATAAACTGATCAGCTACATGGCTCTGCACCGCCATCTAGCGACCACACGCGCCTACTACACTAACAGTGAGGACCGAAGACGCAGATTTCTCGTAAAACCACTTTACTCTGAACCACAGAAATGAATGATAATGGTTCATTTCCAGGCTTGGTTCTGACCCAGGAGAGCAGCTTTCAGGTAGGCAAGTGATAGGCACCTGCCAGCGCACTGAAGGCTTTAGATGTACCCTTGTTGACAGGTCAACTTGTATTAACCTTTAATCTATCAGTCTGCTTCGTAAATAGTTGAAGCTTTAAAGATCCATTAGTATTTCCAGACATAAAGTTATAATTATGTTGACTTTTAGAGTATGTAAAAGTTGGCATCTGGAGGGAAAAGGGCGCATGTTATTTTATTAACTTTTTGATGACATTGTTTGCTATTTTTTTTCAGTTACTTGATTACATACCTTATTGCTGTAATGAAGGAATTTCTCAGCTTATGATTTCTAATTGATCTATCATGCAAAGTTATTAATACTGTGTGAATACATGGTCAGTGTTTGAATCAACCATCCAACAGAATACAAGTTAATAAACAAATTAAATCGTGTTGCTTTTTTTTTCTTCAATTTTTGCATTTAGTCAAATAGAATAAATTATTTTAAAATAAATGATATTTAATTTAGTATTTACCATTTTAACAATAAAGTCGTCTAAGTTGACTGGTGAAATTATATATTTGTTTTGCATTTTTACAAGGAAATAAAAGGTTTCACAAACTCCAAACTGTGTTTCATTCAGTGTTTATTATCTATGGTTAAAGTAATACAGGTTTGACCAGTCGAAGATGGGATCAAATTAAAACAAGAAAGAACAAACATTTTTTTGAAAGAACCCGTTCCCTCACTCGAATCACAAAGCGACTTCTGGTTCCTTGAATCAGCTACTTGCATGAACTCGCACACGCTTCGTGGGCGTCGACAAAAACCGTCCCCTTTTTGAGGAAAGCAGCATTTCTGTGTCCGTGGTCTTCCTGGAGCTCTGCACTCTTCAGCTTCCTCTTCACCGAGCAACCGACATGTCCTGCGAAGGAAAAACCGCGGTGGTGACCGGAGCTGCGGCGGGGATCGGAAAAGCTGCAGCCGAAATCCTCCTGCAGAACGGTGCCAAGGTAGGTCGTGCTTCGGTCCAGATGTTCACCATATCCGTGTAGGATTACACTTATTTTCCTTGTTATTTTTTCTGGAGTAAAGCGAAACAAGACGATTGCATCTTATCACGGATTTCTTGTGATGTGACTTTTTTCCCCCACTTTTAGTCCTGTTCTTGCATTTGTTGGAGAAATGTTTGGTGGATCTTGAGTAACCTGCAGAGGATGTTACTCAAGATCCACCAAACGAGATGTTAAACGCTCAAGACGATATACCACGATTTGAAGTTTGTTTATACATTTAGTGTAAAAAAAAACAAAAAAACCCAAACAAACAAACAGTACACCTCAAATGTAAAGTGTTATACCAAAACTACGCTTGAATAAACCAAAAAGGGCTGTACAATGCTGTAAAATAAGTCTGACAGTGAGTTCTTCTACCGTAGCCAGAAGAAAGCAGGACAACCCCCTTAAAAAGTGGAGGTCGTAGATGAGTCAGGACAGCACGGTCTGACTTTGTACAGATCATTCAGGTTATTTAATGTCACACCTGCAGTCTTGCCACATACTTTAACAAGACCTTGAAGCCAGCTCCTGTTTTTTTTTTTTAACTGATGAATTCATCCCAGCAGACAAGTGAGAAGAAGAAGTCAGAACAGACTCAATAAAACATTTTCATGTCCTCATTAACATCACAGAATAACTTCGTAATACAAATACAGTCTGATGGACTGTTCTTTTGCACACAGCATCAGCCTGTGGCTCAAAGGTCAGTTTCAAATGCCCACGTTTACGTTCAGAGCAGTTGAATATACAAACTGGGGCATTTTTGACTCATGAATTGGATAATCGTTCGCCTGCTTGGTTGTGGGACAAAAATCATCTTCTCCAATCTGTCCCACAGGTGGCCATCCTGGATGTGAATGAAACTGCTGGGCACAGTTTGGAGGAGGCCCTGAATAAACAGCATGGGTCAGGAAAAACGTTGTTCCTGAAGTGTGACGTTGAATCAGATGAGCAGATTAAAGGTAACACATTCAAACGGACAAACAAACTAACCCCTGCATGGACAATAAAATGAGACTGGTGAGAGCAGAGAGCTGGACTGTATTTACTGAAACGAACATGCCTGGAGACGTGCATCATTCTTCAGACCTACAATGCCTTTGTTGTGTGTGTGTGTGTGTTTGTTCCAGGTGATAAGTAGTTGATTAGTTTTAGGATGGAATGTCCTGATCGGGTGTCATTTAATCCTCGTTGCAGAGGCATTCCCTGTGAAATGTTCATGTTGAGGTGTGCAGGTACTTTGTTGATGAAGCCCTGAAATGTCTTTATGAGCACTGAGGAAAAGCAAACCACAAATTTATATTTACAATTAAACTCAGCCCATTCATTTTTAAGGCTCGTTTTGTGTGTGCCAGTGACGACCGTGGCAGTTTGGGTAAGACAGAATCTTAAAATAATTAGATAATCAGTGAAAGTAAATGTGTCACCCAATTGATATGGCTGCTTTAACACAGTCCAGAAAGACAACGTGAACGAAAGAAATGAAAGACATCAAAGGTTGGCGGACAGTGGACGCGAGCGAACACAGCAAAGTAACTGAACTTCAGATATATTATATTTGACAGAAGGGAACCGAACGCGCTGCTGCATTGTTCAATAATTTAATTAGATAAATAACAGCACTGTCCAAACTCTCCTGCTCCTCGTGAGTTATGATGCACATGGGACAATGCTCGGTGAAAGCACCGTGTGGTTTAGAAAAAAAAAAAATCAGTAAATACTCATATTTCTGCGGCCAGGGACAACTGTCTAGCAGTTAACAATTATCATTTTGGTCTCACAAGCTGCATTCCAGAAAGCTGTGGAAACCTTTGGACGAATTGACATCTTGTGCAACAATGCTGGCATCTTGAATGAGAGCACATGGGAGAAAACCGTCTCCATCAACCTTGTAAGAAGAGAAGCCCAAATTGTTGTTGTTGCATTTATGCAACCACACCCATGCAGAACATTTGACATTTTATTCCCAAACACCGACCCTTTTTTTTTCTGTACAAACTACACGAACTTTGTTTTAGATTGGTGTCATCAGGGGAACTTACATCGCTCTGGAGCACATGAGCAAGTTGAATGGAGGTCAAGGAGGAGTCATCATCAACATAGCATCTATGGCGGGTAAAACATGATTTACTGCACTACAGTTTGTCATAACACAACCTAAAACTGTATAAATTGTCAGTGATCACATCTACAATGTAAGCTGAACCACTGGGAACTTTTTTCTTATTGAAGATTAAACACTAATGCATAAGATTTTTTTTAAAATACATATCTTCGCTTCTTGTTGAATGTGAAGACACAGTCAACAAGTGATTTGTTTTTAGGTGTTTCTATGGAGATCCCTTACTGTCAGCAGGAAAACATAATTACTTGCATTAAAACATCAACTTTTTTTTAATTTTAAGTTTAAAAAAAAACACTGTACTAGCAGAACCTGAAAAGTAGTAACTGCAACTAATCAAAAATGATAATCTGAGGGTGATAAAAATGTGTAATTCTGACTGGTTGCAGGTATCGGGCCTCTCCTGAGCTGTCCAGTCTACACCTCCACCAAGCATGGAGTGATCGGCTTCACTCGGGCCATGGCGGTAAGGACGGTTTCCTCCTAGTTCTCCATCAGGTTCAAAACAGCATTCCGTTTCCCTGCTTCATAACACCCTGATACAAAAGACTGCATCATTAACAGACTTGTGGAGACTTTGATGATGACGAGCATTAATTAGAATCAGGTGTGCCGGTGCAGGAAACATCTAAAACATGCAGGACAGCGGCCCTCGAGGGCTGGAGTCCGACACGTGTGCTCGAACAGGACCGACAGTCTTGCACTGTAGCGCCACACAAGAGCCTTTGACTGAAATATTTGCAGTCACCACGAGGTGGCGGTAATGTACAAGTTTTGCTGTTTGCAGCTAGTCAGCAGCATAAAACCTAACAAAACCGAAGAATGCAGCGAAAAAATAAAGAGAAGAAAAAACAAGTAAACAATAGTTGCCAATTGCATTTTTTTTTGTTGTTTTTTTAAACATACAGCATGGTCGTAGCGATTGAGATTATACATACATACCAGTATGTTGGTGTAACATGCCAACAAGACCTGAACCAATTCCTTGCTCCATCCATTGTTTTTGTTCATGTAATTTCTAACTTCGTCATAGAAAATGTCTCCGGTCCAAATGCATAAATGATTTGTGATCACATGATTTATGTCCACGTAAGAGTGCTGAATGTAATCTAGAACTCCCTATCAGCAGAGACCCCTGCAAAGGAGGTTCCTGGTGGTCAACCTGAATACATCTCCTTCTACAGGGCTGTTTTACACCCCCTAAAGGTTCCTAAAGGCCACTTTTACAGGGCCATTCGTGGTAATGGAGACATGCTCGAACGGCCCAGCCCTAGAATGCTAAGTTATAGAATTAACTGGCAAGAAATGTAGAAAATGTGCTACTAAGGTGGATGGATGGAAATAATTGTACAATGTGTGCCAGAGGTGTTTATATTTTATATTGAACAAAACTAATGTTCACTATTACACAAATGTTTTTCTTTTTATTATGTAAGGTTGATTAGTTTGTTGGAGGGGCCCCCTGTGCATTTTTGCCGTGGGCCCTAAAAGACTCTAGAACCACCTCTGATACCAGGTGAAGTAAAAGTATCAACCAAAAACGACTGTCTAGTAGCAACCGTGGCGATCATGTGGATTTGGGAACGTTGCCAAGGACAAACTGAGTGAATCTGAGCGCCCTTCTTCTGCCGGAGCATGCACAGCAAAAAGAAAAAACTACCGGACATGAACACATCACTGCAGAAACTGAAAACAAAAAAATGGACCCTTTTACGTTGCTCGAGGCCACTAGTTAGGCGGTGTAGTTGAAAAATAAAGAAGTAGTTGAACTTAAAAAGAATATGTGTAAGAAGTGTAATTCTGTGTATTATCTGCTGTCTTCTTCTAGGCTGCCTCCAAGGTTTCAGACTATGGTATACGGTTCAATGCGCTTTGCCCAGGCTTTGTGCAGACTGACCTGCTGGCCAACATCCCAACAAGACTGGGGCAGTTCTCTCACCTGGCTGACAAATCGAGCCAATTACTTGAAACTATGGGAGTTTTAAGGTAGGTTTTCCGCTGTCTGGTTTTGTTACAGTTATACTAAGGCTCACAAAATATGCATTTTTGCTCTGTTTGCTCTGTGTCTTTTCCATGAATATACGTTTCATTTTAATTATGCCACATTTTATTTTATTTGTTTGTACAGTGTGTCTGAGGTAGCTCAGTGCTTTCTGGAGCTGGTGAAGGATGAGACCAAAAATGGAGAGGCCCTCATGGTGTTACCGACAGGAAAAACATATGTGCAGTTTCCATCATTTACCTCAAAGTAGCTTATGGTTGCAACAAACGCGGTCAACCCTTAAACCAACTCTTGCTACCAGTTAATAATGCTTAAAAGTTAAAGCAGAATATGAACAATAAGCATTTTACTTGTGTGGCATTTGTGATTTTAAGAATGACTGTTATCCAAAATATGATCTTGATTGCAAAGTTTAAATAGAACAGTGTTTGTATCACTTTGAATAAAACATGATTACAAATGTGTTTTCTGGAGAATATTTGATTGCTTTAGCCAAAAAACAAAACCAAAAACAAAAACAAGGTCTTTCTTTGCTCATCTGTTTCCGCCCGGTCTCGAGCAAACTGTTAGGTGATATCCACTACACTAGTGGTTATTTGAAAAAAAAAATAAATATAATTTTCTTATAGATTCGTCATGCCTGTGAAATCTCAACTATCCGACCGCGATGAAGTTAGCTTTATGTTGACTATTCGACGGACGTTTACTACGGAGCCGAAACGATCGCTCTTAGGGATCATCAATAATTTACGGACTGCGTGAAATAATGCACATTTTATTTTCAATATCCTTCATATCATCTGTCCAATTCACTTCAAATCTAAACCGAATTGCTGTACTAAAGGAGTTAAATAAACACATTTCTTTATATCATTTTTTTTAATTTGGTAATATTTTGAGAGAAAAATATATTTAATCTCGATTTCCTGGGGGTTTATTTTCCAATAGCTTTCAAACCACGTGAACTAAAGACTCCAAATCTATCCCGAATTGTTGCACTCAAACACCAACATGAGACGCACGTCTTTACTTTGCATTTATACACATTATGTATTTTTGTAAATACATTTTTATATACAAAAGGTCTCACCAAAGATGTCCTAAAACAAATATCCTCTTAAGTACGAAAGAGTTCAAGGCTTCACAATGACATGATGCTTGAGTCAGCGTTAACTCAAAGAGTGATAAAAGAGACTGGTAGTCACGCGTCATCAAAAGGTTATTTTCAACCCCTCCAGATGGATCCTTTTGCTGTTCACATACAAACAGATACAGGAATAAATACATTAGCCGAACACCTGAGGAGACTGTTGTGGAAAAACTTAACACCTCTGTATAATACGTTTTGGCCACTAGGTGACTATCTGGACTGAGACTGAGTTCATTAGACTTTCTTGAATAAAGACGTGAGAGAAGATCTAAAGTTTAGCAGGTTTAATTTCAGCAGTTGCATGCAAATACAGTCAAACGTACAACAAGCGTCTCGATGCAGGAATGACAAAGACTTTCAGGTTGCACAGTAATCTGAATCTCAGAATGATGAAGACTAAACAATAACAAATCACATCATGTGTGTGTGCGTCGGCAGAGCAGGGAAACGAGGACCAGACCAAATATGACTCTGCACAAACTGGACCATCAGAAAAATATAGAAAAAAAATAAGACATGAGTCTGATCATAAGGGGTCACAGAATATGTCAAAGCCAACATATGCATCTGATCACCGATCATGTCACAGAATTAGTATTTTCCATCACAGAGACCATCACCTGTCAGCCTCTACCTTGACGCTGCAGGTGGTGTGGTACAGAAAATACCGGATCAAAACAAAAAGGTCTTATAATATGCTCTAGTTTTTCCAGGGATGGGCAAAGATAAACCTTCACTGCCAGTCACAGAAACGATCTACAACAGTCGTTCCATGTATTTCCCACTGGCTCATGGAATTCAGGAGAACGTTGTCCTATACAACTAAAAACCAAATCACAGACTGAGACTGATTATTGCTGGGTTCTGATTAATACTGTTCTTCTGTCCTTCAACAAAGAAAATATTATAGCGTACCTTGCCAGGGCATATGTGATAGTGTCTGGACAAACTGATCAGATCTGCTGCATTTCTGATCTGATTTCTGATGGTCACAAGCATGTGGGCAAAAAGCCGGAGACAAGTCCATGAAGGAGAACGCAGCATTCTGCTTCGCTCACCTGCTCCACTGCACAAGCCTGCAGGTCCTTCACATATTTTATCACGTGTTCTTGTTGATTCCGAATAGTTCACACATTTGGTTAAGCAAAGCAAAATGTATCTGGACAAGACCAGAGCAAGATGTTTGAAGAAGGTGAAACTGTAATGGGAGAGCAAGAAAGCAGTGGTGAGAGAACCACAGAAACTATACCTGGAAAATCACCTTTTACACGTGCTTTCAAGTTAGACGGGACCAAGCACGGTGTGACTTCCTGTCTGATGATGCTGTTGCCATAAACAACCAATACTTCTGTCCTGGAATCACTGGCGCCCTCTTCAGAACCTACATGGGGGTCTTCCCGTTGTGGAGTGGTGTGTTGTTGGGGGATCTGACGTGGCGTCAAAGCAACAAAACCTGTAAAACTGATGAAAGAAACAAAACGCGAGAGACAAACTGCCATGTCGAACTTTTCATTTGGTCAAACACTCCATCCTTTCAAGGAAGAAGCATCTTAGACCAGCAGAGTTTGTCTTAAAACTGTTTGCCTCATTACAAGGAAGATTTGTGGACAACATACTGTTTCGATACAGATCCTGGATAAAAATGTCCCTTGTTCTACTCAGCCAGATAACCATGAAGAACCGTGGAACAAGAGGGACAGCTCTGCTCTTAACTTCAAATCAAAATCCAAATATTTCAATCCACCCAAAAAACTCCCAGGCCCAAAGATCCCCCACTTGGATGAGCACCAGCACTGTAAAGATGAGCAGGTAAATATGGCCGTTCAAAGCAGTTCATTTCAGGCCCTTTCAGGTAAACCTGGAAAAAATAAATGGGAACGTTGGGAAACTGTATATGAAACAGGAATAAGAACATGGTCGGATTCATGGTTTGTTTAATGGGGAAAATAAATAAACAGATTGGAGTTCTAGAAAAAGAAAATCACATATTAATAAAAATATACTTCAAATTTGATAATAATAAATTGTCATATTTGAACAAAATTTTAAATCATTTGAAACAACCATTTTTCCATTAAAATGTTTGAATAAAACAGTGTGTTTTATGTATCTTTTAATGCCTTCAATTCAGAATAGATTTGAAATCAAGAGAAATTCAAACTTGAGAATATTAATGTGTGTATGCAAGTAATGCTTACCTTTTGGATATTATTTTATTATTTTATTTTGGATATTAAATTCGATTAAAAATAAATGACGTGTATAAATCAAAATAAAGAGGTGTGTCTCATGTTGGCGTTTGAGTGCAACATTTCGGGATAGATTTTGTCTTTTGGTCACGTGGTTTGAAAGCTATTGAGAAATAAAACCTCAGGAAATCGAGATTAAATATATTTTTCTCTCAAAATATTACCAAATTAAAAAATGATATAAAGAAATGTGTTTATTCAACTCCTTTAGTACAGCAAATCGGTTTAGATATAAAGTAAATTGGACAGATGATATGAAGGATATTGAAAATAAAATGTGCATCATTTCAGGCAGTCCGTAAATTATTGATGATCCCTAAGAGCGACCGTTTCGGCTCCGTAGTAAACGTCCGTGGAATAGTCAACATAAAACTAACTTCACCGCGGTAATTACCCGTTAAAAACTAATTTACGCGATAACGCTACGTAAAAACGCGATTAGGAAACTCATAAAAAATGTCTTTTCATTCATACATTTTAAACGATCTTCCTCCACCGTATAAACTTTAAACCACTTACCCGTCTGCAATGTGAATAGCGGTTTCGGCGTCTGGACTTTTCGGTTCTGGTTTTTCCGACTGACACCGACTGAACGGTCCTCACGCGCTGCGCATGCGCCGTGGGACGTGTGCGGTTGTGTGCCAGTGTGTAGAAATCATGGCGGAGTCGATGCAGACTGACGATTTTCCTTATCTGCCTTCGGGGCTGGCCGAGGGTAAGTCCAACTCTGTGCCGACTTCATCCGCGTGCCTCTGCGTGACACCACGAGCGTGCCCGGGGAAGGTTTTCGCGACGGTGGCTTCGAAAGTGCGCGTTTTTTTTGTCAGTCTAGCGTTAGCCGGCGATCCGCGGTCGCAGCGCCGCTCGGCTACGAGCGAGCTAAGCTAAAGTAGCTGCGGCCGCTGCGGCGCCAAGGTCGAGCGGAGCTGGTTGCATCCAGTGTTGTTTCGGACTCGTTCGTGAACGACCCCCCCCGTTTGTATGTGGGCCCCGACCAGAGGACGCATCGCCGGGCTGCTTTCAGGCAACGAGCATCTTTCACGTCTTCGACGGGCGGTGCGTTTCTGTAACCCGGGCTAGCCCGGGAGCGCGTGCACCTCCGTCTTGACGACAAAGATACGCGCTATATTGGATCTTCTGAATGGACGGGACCACGGGCACACTTTGTAACAAGCGTTTGGAAAGACGCGCAGCCCGTCTTCAGACTTGGGAGGTGTTTGCGGGCTTCGCTTGCGTGGTAAATATTTGAGGTGCGGGTCCTCGCTGCAGCTTCCCTGGCAGCATGGTCACGTTGATCCCGAACCCGACCCCTGAACCCGACAGACGTAGCACCAGAAGGTTTAGGTCACCGGAAAAAAAACAAATCAAGTGAATAAAATGCTGAATGTAGATTGACCAAGTTCAGAATGCAACCAACATAACATACATGTGCGTGGTGCTGCCCGAAGTAGGAAACGTGTTGCACTTCTTTTAAAGTCTGGATTTCCACAAGTCGTTTTTTTTTTTTTTTTTTTTTTTTTTGCATTTTAAAATGTGAGCATTTTCAGTGTAAACAAGTGGATTTTGTGGCTTTTACAAAAAAATCAAAGTACCCTTAGATCAGTGGTAACTACAACTGTATTTACTAAGTTCTACAACATTTGGGAAGCTACTTCTCTTTTGTTGCCTCATATACACACTATGAATAATCAGTTTAATAAAAGAAATTGAATACTCATAGTGTGTGTATCACATATTATTAAAAACAAATTATTTGCATGAATTCATATGATTGGCTTACTGAAACAAGCCATTTATATCACAGAAATTCACTGAACAAATGTCTCATCTGCATACAAATGTGGAGCATGATTCCCTTTTCCTGTGAGTTAACAGCCATTGTAACTGAAGGAAGGAACTTGGCGCTCAATGATTACGCTTACAAATCCGCAAAACACACACCTTCTAGTTCCCCACTAACTTTGTCAAATAACACAGAGTTAGATGGACTGAGCCGCAATTTATAAGAAGCAAGGAGTCTCGTTGGTGTAGCTGTGTCAGGTTTAGAGCTACATTCATTGAATGTACTAAAATAGAATCGGACTGAATGTGTGATTAGTTAACAGTGAATGTGAGTCTTGAGTGTTAATCAGCGGCTTAAACTGTCAGAATCAAGCTTAGCAAGTCTAAAAGCAATGCTGAACTGTACACCAGTTACTGAATTGAATTGAACATAGTCTTTAAAATAATTTAAAACCAGTATTCATCTCCAACATTGAGTAAGGAAAGTTTTAGAAGGAAAATATTTTAAAGAGGAATCTGGTTATGTTTGTTGCAAGTGACAGTCCTGATGGAACCCGGAATCATGAACCGAGTCACAAGCAGTGTAGCTGTGTTTCACCTCAGCGAGTCTTGATATTTGCAGTTCAGAACAATTAGTCAATCCATTTTTATTAATAAACTAATTCTAGTGATTTACTACATTGAAAAAAGCTGGACCTATCACAAGGCACAAGTAGGACAAAGAGAGCAGGCAAGTAAACGTTGAGAGACGATGGAAGAGGTAACGGTTTTAATCTAAACTTGAATCCGCTGTGTCTTCGGCAGATGTTAATGGCAGGTGGAAGCAAGTCAAGGGTCTAATAAACATAGTTAATATGAAGAGCCAAAAAGAACGAACTGGAGAGATGCTGAATTGTAAAACCCTCTCTGCTTTGACACCTCCTCCAGCCTCATTACAACCTGCCTTGCCACACAATAAAGTCCCTGGTAGAGTGGTGGTCTTAGACATCTTGCACTTTATACTGTAAATTTACTTTTTCAAAAACATTATTGTCTTTGAAATTCACGATGGCAGCCAACTGTGGATTGGGATTAAAGAACACAGACTGCACTGCACTCAAATGATGTCTTTTTTTCTTTTTTAAACCCCAGGTGCCAAATACCACAGCAGCACAAAGGATCTTTCTGTTAAGGTCCTGTCATGTCTAGTGCTCTAAGGAATATTCACACACCTAATTTAAAAAAAAAAAACAACAAACAAAATATTTACGTAACCAACCCTGATGTTTGTGTGAGACAGTGCATGTACAGCCCAAATTCTACTTTTACACGATTTCTGTGTGTCAAAAATCCCATTAGGGGACATCATCCTGTGAGGCTCCCGTAGCCAGTCAAGCTGAATCCCCTCTCTGTTCCTATAATACACCACCTGTTATTTGTGTCACACCTCAGGGTTGGTGCATCAGGGTGAATTAACGGTTTTGGGTTGTATGATGCAAGAATTATGACTCATGGATGGGCCTAAAACAAGCATCTGTGTCTTGGCATGTGTTGTTCGCAGATGTCTGCATAGGCATTAGCACAAGCACATGGGTAGTCCCTGGTATACTTGTGAGGTATTTGACACAAATTAAATCAATTTGCATGACCAAGCTTTTTTGTGCCCTTGATAACTGAAGAGTTTTTATGGGGTGACCTGTTTTAACTGTTACTGTGCATAATTCTTTATGTTGTAATTACATGTTCCCAGAAGATGTAACCTGATTCAAAGTATCCTGTTATTTTTCTGTTTCCCCTGCAGTAAATAAGATGATAAAGGAGCATGGCGACCTGTTTTCTGACTCCCAGTGTAAAGTCTGCAGCGCTGCCCTAATTTCTGAGTCACAGAAGTTGACTCATTATCAGGTCAGTGCTTTCCAGTTTCCTGCAGCTGTTTTTGTGTTAGAAGATTTGACTTATATGTATGTGTATCAGCATAGAGGTGCGATTTAAATTTAGTTTGGGTCTCCAAGGCCAGCTGGGGTTAGTTTCCAGGTAGCATTCATGAGTGTTTTTTTTTAATTGTCTGACAACCGAGAAATATAAATAGAATATAACAAATAAGCTGTAATTTTGCATCTGTCAAATTAAAAATGGGGCAATTCAATGTCCACCCAGCCTCTGGCATCACTGCTAAGTTTTTGGCTCTAATGCAGTATGTTGCACTTTTACTATTAAGAAGGAAGACGAGGTGATGACGAGGTGAGATGAACTCGTTTTCCTATTGCTCTGCTGAAATCTTTGACACTGACAGGCTCACTTTTAAACTGGAATTGTAGGGTTTCTTTCAATAATATAAGAAGACTCTTGTTAAATAAGAACTAAGTTCAGTGAAGCTGAAATTAAGTAAACTTTATAGAGATGCACCAATTGAAATATGAAATACAGTACACTTGTAATATTGAAGAGCAATATTTTTCTATTTTCCCCGTGTTTTATGAATATTTATCAGACATTAACCATTGTGTTTAAAGTAAGGAAGGAAAGCTTAAGCCTGAAGTTGCAAGCTACACCTCTTATCATAAAATTTTCAAAGCCACCTGCAACAGAAATAAAGCAATTTAAGCCTACAGTTTTTTGGGTTTTTCTTGTTGAGAAAATGAGCAGGTCAGCAAAGATGACTTCACAACCCTGAAGGACATCGCTCTAAGCACTTTTTTTTTTCTTTTTTATTGGGGTGGCGGCAAGTGAATGGCGTGATGTTCAATATTTCAACAACATTGTTTTTAAGTTTGAAATGGCCACTTTTGTCATGTCTAGTATTTCTTCATGTGGTGCACAGCCATGTTATTTCTGCAGCTGACGGAAACATGCCCGCTGTGTGTCGAAGCAGCTATGCTTCCAGCTCCTTAAGCCGAGCCCCGCCGAAATATCTGCAGAACTGCTGTCAGACGTTTACAGCAGAATCCACTGTTTAACATGTTGACTCGTACTGTCGTTTTCCACTGTAGCCTCATAGTCCTGTTCTAGAAGCAAATTATATGAGCTACAGCGCCTCCTGCTGGTTGCTTTGGAACGGTCACATTCATCATATCGCTTCAAGACATAACCTTGTTATAATGACGAGATTCCACATGACAGAGAAAATTCCTAAGAGTCGGTTATTGATCATCAATAATGCCCATTCTTAGTTTACATTAAAGTGTACAACTATGGTGAAGATGTTTTTTTTGTGTCAATTGGTTTTGTGTAGTGGTTATATGTTATTTCAAATTTTTTGAAAAGAGTTCAGAGTAGTTAGTTTTTTGGCATCTTCCCTAAACATTTGTATTTATCTCTCCAGAGCAAGAAACACGCCAACAAGGTGCGGCGTTACTTTTCTCAGAAAAATGAAAAAGAGCAGGAAACCATCAAGAAGTTAAAGACTTCGGACAGCGTAAGTAAACACACCATAGAAACCAAACCAACATAAAGAACATGCTTGGTTAGGGTAAAATAACTCAGTGCTCTGAGTTACTGTACACTCGTCAAACATCAATTTAAGGTGATGAGCTCCACTTGGTACACATTTAAAAAAAGAAATTAACAACATTATTGTAAAGATATGATCTTTTTTTAGTTCTGAGTATTTTCATTATTATTTAACAATCTCAGCAATTGCAAATTATTTCAGTAATATTATTATAAATAAAACTACCTTCCTGGCACAAGGAGGAATAAACTGCCTTGGACGACATCACAGATGCCCTCTCAGATGAACATATGACCACTTTTTCTCTGACCATAACACAGATGTGCTCCACTTACTCACAGTAAACTTTAAGGATTCATCCATGTTTGTGAAGTTTTGAGCGTCAAGCTCCATCTGCTTGATACCAGTGTGGCTTTTGGAATGAGTCGTTCTCAGAATGACTGTTTTAACGGCTAAAGGTGTTTTCAGATTTAATACAAGTTGGGGGGTTTCACAGGTTGATGGGACTTCAGCTACGCCTCTTCTAGGGGAACAGGCAGATCTGTAAGAATGAGAAAGGTGTGATGTAACAGAAATGAATGTTGAAAATAATCTCAATTACTTTTGCCGTGGACTAATAAGTAAATTAATAATATTAGTGTTGTAAGACATAATCAGAAATGTAGGACTATTTTGACCAACAAGACTGCATTTATTTATCCAGCCATCCAAACGTTCCTTTTCTGTCTCAGTGGACACTCGTTTTGAACCTTGCTGATGGTTATATCATGTTACGGTTGAGAAGTGGTTGTGTGTAATGTATTCAGAGGTAAGATACTGAACTTCATCTTACCCCCGTGGATGGTGTTTTTTTTTTTTTTTTTTTAATAATTTTTTTTTATTTTGTGACTTTAACTGTGACAGTTGCTGTGGTAACAGTAAACACAGCTGTTACTGTAACTGGAGATTTCATTGTCGCATCGATGAAGAAAGTGTCTCACCGCATGCAGCTACGCGTGTCATCCATATCATCTCCCCTTTGCTGTCTCTGGGTTTCTTTTTTTCTTCATAGGTCACAATTTATTTTATTTTTTCACCAAATATATCATTCGATTTTATGAAATGGATATATTATCACTAAATAATCTCCTTATATCCACTGCAGCCGCCGTGCTTACAGGGGAGAAGGGCAGAATTACAACGAGAACAACAGAAACTCCCTCCTACAAACCACATAGTTACTGAGATATGTACTCAGAGGGCATTAAAATGATCCTATGACCTCGGTCTGCTCAAATAAAGTGTGCGGTGTAATTTTAACATAACAAATCTCAGACATGGCACATTTGCACTAAAGTTAACATCACAGACGCTTTACTCAGTATTAGAAATTACTGCAGGTCCCCAGATATGACTCGTCCTGTACAATTAGGGCATTAGACATCTAATTTAATTTCACTGTGACTTCAGAAATTCTTTTTTTCAGAATTACAAATGTGTCAAGGAAACTGAAAGCTGTGACATTTTTCTCTGCGTAAATTTCTTTCACAAAGCAGATGAGCTAAAAATGTCAGAAAACTGTTCTTTCTTCTCACATTTCTGGTCTACAACCTGCACGTTTAGAAATCCAAGTCCAAAGAACAGTAGTTGGTCTTTCGCTAATAAGACAGGATGTCTCATGTAACAGTACTTTTTAAAATGAATTTTATTTAAATAAATGTGCCTGCGGGTTTTTCGTCAGCAGGATTGTAACAACGGAGACACAGACCGGATGAAGGCATGCCATCTATGCAACATGACCTTCACCTCTCCAGTAATGGCACAGTCTCACTATCAGGGCAAGTTTCACGCCAAGCGGCTGAGGATGAAAACCATTGATTTTCAGCCTGCAGGTTTGTCCCCTCTTTTTAATATCAAACTTGTTTCTTCCTTTCTTTTTGCATTTGTTGTGTTTATTTTGTTCCGATGTTTAGGCCTACATTGCAAAAGCATACATGTAACAGTTTTCTTCATATCTACATTTCAGCCGAGGCCTCTCAGAAAGGAGAGCAGAAGACAAAAGCTTCAGACAGTTTAAGTGGCGTTACTGTGACGGACAACAACAGCAACCCCGACCGTTTCTGCTCCATCTGCAAGGCTTCTTTCAACAACCCACTCATGGCCCAGCAGCACTATGTGGGCAAGAAGCATAAAAAACGGATGACCCGGGTTAAACTCATGGAGACATATGGTCCCTCTACTGCACCAGGTCAGGACAAGGAGCTCCGCTATTTTAGATTTAGATTGGCAAAGTCACATTCAGAAATGTTGCAAGAATTGTGTATAAATATGCAAACATAAAAGACATGGCTTCTCATTTTCTGGGTTTGTACAGCTTCTACACAAAATGGTTACCCATGTACTATCTGCAAGATTGAGTTGAACTCTGTGGAGCAGTACCAGTCTCACATCAGTGGGGCCAGGCACAAGAACCAGTAAGTAAATGCGCTTCTCTGCACTTGCCATGGATGTGAAGTCATTTTGTGAGGCCAGTGATTAGAGTGAATGGTCTTTTTTTTTTTTTTTTTTTTTTTTTTTTTAAGTCAGAAATTGTTTTCATGTCAACATATTTTTTTGATGAATCATTTGATTGAATCAGATTCCAATAATGCCACATCACCTCGAAAGAACAATGTCTGAAAATGGTTTAAAACATTTTTAGAGTGAAGAAATCAGCTGCGAAGCCTGCAGGAAACCAGCACTCACCAGAACAATCACAAGAGGGCAACAACCAGTTCCCTGCTGCAGATGACCAGTACGCAGCAGGAGGAGATGACCAGTTCCCCGCTGCAGATGACCAGTACGCAGCACCGGATGACCAGTATGCCACTGGGGAAGATCAGTATCCAGGCAATTACCAATATACCCCAGAGGACACGGAGTTCTCGGAGCAGTACCAGTACACTTGAGGCTGGACGGGGACGGACTGCAGAGGCTTGAGTAAGGACTCGGATTGACACTCAACAACCAGCCCCTTTAACACATTAACAAACCATCAACCCCCGAAACCTCAACTCCTGTCTGACTCTTCTCAGTAAGGTTTTTCGTGGAACAGTCATGTAAACCTCTGTTTGGACCCTGGAACACCTTGTCATGCTAGTTCATTGTTTATGAGTTTCCAGCAGAAACTGGCAAAGAGTGTGCATTTGATTTTTATTTTCCCCCTAATGCAGAAGAAAAAGAAGCAGTTTTTGACATGTATAATTGTAAGATTACAAAGTTATCACTCTTCAGTGACTTAGAAGTGATGCTGCACTCACAAAGGAAAGGCTGTATGGCTTCGCTTCTCTGAGGAAATATATACACTGACCAATTAAAAAAAAGAAAAAAATCCATTGGAGTGTACGTTGGGGGCTGGGTATTGTGAAATTTGCTGACATCGAGGCCAATGAACCATTGTTCTCCAGCATCTTTCATCATTGTAATTGTTTTTTCTACATAATCTATTTTTAATTTTAATAAGATGACAAAATTATGCTTATTGTCTAAATGCAACCACCAAATCCGAACAAAATTCTGTCTGAAAATGTTTCTAATTTAGCTACAAAGACGACAGGCCATGCCAACACAGAGGCTCCCCAAAAATGAGCCCTTTCCCCTTCAAAGTCGGTGTCATTTGCATATTGCTTTAGAAATGCTTTGAGCACTTTCTGGAAGTTGTTTTTTTTTATTTTTTTTTTATTTTACTACATTCAGATGCAAATTTCCAGTATCGATATGGACATAAAAAGTGTAACCATCCAGCTTGGTTCATTCTTTTACATCAGACTCACGATGTATCAAGGGACACTATATACGCCACGCTGCAATCAGAGTTGTGGCTGCGCAGCAGGTACACTGCTCTTTACAGAGCGATAAGGAAGGCATTGATTGGTAGTTTACGGTATGACGAAGGCACATTGGAAGCATCACCTGTGAAGTGTTAATGCAACACTTGCTGTAACTAGATGTTGGGTAAAAGCGAGTTGCTGTCAGCACTGGGAGAAGAGCCTGCAACACAACCTGGTGTTTGGTGACTCAATGACAAAGCAACACAAAGTACAGCCTAGGTCCCCGACATTGGCTACATCCATAGTCTGCATGTAGAACCAGAAATCACACTAGATCCTACATAAAGCTGACAACACTCCAGCTGAGGTTTCACTGTTTTGTTGGCTTGGTTTACAACTGGAACTCACGCCTTGTTGAATACACAAAAACAACTTGCTTATCGCACCAAAATGAAAATGCTGCACACATTTCAATTGGGCTTCTGTGAATGAAGAGAACAGGACTTCCAGGGTTGCTCAAACTGGTGAAAGTTGTTTAAATTTAATTTTGTAACTTTACGGCAAGTTGATCATAGGGGAAACAAAAAAAAAAAAAAAAAAAAAAGGATCAGTCCCAACCCCTTTGTTTTGTGAGTTTCTACATCGGGTTGGTTATTCTGTTTCTTTTAGGAGTTTAGACATGGTGATCAACTACCCCTTCAAGTAGATCATGCTCAAACATGAACTACATCTAAAGTGGCAGTCTGTTCTCTAGTAAGAAGACGTGGCTTCTCTTCACAGATCAGAACGTTGTCCCTCTACTACTCTGCATATGGAGGAATATGATGCTGTTGATGCAGAGGGGTTTGGACAGCATCTTCCTCCTCATGACTACGTGCAGTTCATCCTTGGGTCAAATAAGTTAGAGGGGTATTTTATATCATCTAGTCCTGAATAACTTCTAACCGGCAGAGCGAAGCTGACTCACAGTTCTGACCTCAGTTCAACTGATTTGTAATTGGTTTGCGTCTCACTGAGATGTCCCGACCCTGGCGTTCACTGCTTCTGCAAGTTTGGCTCTTTCTCAGTAGGACGATGGTGATGCTGTAACAGAGTCAAAGTGAGGCTGTCCGCTAACAAATCTGGTATCATTAGTTGAACATTGTAAAAATATAAAAATATGCTTCAAAAATTGGCCTTTTTTTTTTTTTTTTTTTTTAATTAATGTGAAGCCGGTTAATCTGTAACAGCCACACCATAAATGAATAAGTTGAGCTCCGAGTAGATTTTATACCTCAAAAAGTATCAGAATTCTCCACAAGCTGTTTATGTAGTTTTTCTTCTTTTTTTTTTTTTTTTTTTTTCTAAGCAAAATTTGTTACCCTGGATGGAAGAGTTGCAGAATGACTATACTGACCCATAATATCATAGAGATATTTTTTGTTTTTATTTTTATGACTTTTAATGTTTAAATTTTTTGAAGATTGATAGATTTGGTTTCCCTGAAATACTTCAGGTTGTCAATAATGTCAATAACGGCATAGCCACAATATTTACCACAGAGAAGAGTGATGTCAAACTAGAAACCGATGTCATATTTACAAAAACAAAACAAAAAAAAAAGTTTTGGGACAATTTCTTTTACACGTAAAATAATTATTTTAAATTTTTTTATTACCAAATGTCAAACTTTTGTCTAAAGGAAGGATTTTTTTTTTTTTTTTTGTAGTTTTAGACAGAGGTCTCATACTGTATAGACAACAATATGACAGACAATGGCCTTGTTGTTTTACCTTCATCATTTGTGTGTTGTTTCGTGGACATTTACTTTCAATAAAGGTTATGTATGAGGACACAAAAAAATTCTGCAAAGATGTGCATAAAGTAGATAAATGTTTTAAAGTGAGTGGTCTTTTTCTGTCTTTAACTAGCATTTGATAAAACCCTCACTGCTCTGCTGCAGACTTTTTTTATTTTTAAATATTACATTTTTTTCTCCCTTCCACATAATTGCTCTGAAGTTTCCCCTGTTATGATGCTTTTATTTTGGTAGACACTGATGTAAATGTGCATAAACTTTTATATCTATGATTATTTATCTTGCATCTACGTGAATTACTAGAAGTACAGTGAAGAGGGATAATTTTAAAAAATCCATGGTAAAATAACTTAAAAATGCTATGAAATAGAGAAACTGATTTTGCGAGACTTGGAAATAATTGAATAAAGATAATTATCAAAAGAAGAGAAACGGCACAGAAAATATGTCACTCATACAGGTGTAATCAGTGGCATCTTGATATTAGAAAGAAAAATATAGTTAATCATCAGCTGTCCATTCACAGTTACTCTTTAAAAAAATTAAAAAACACACACTTTACAACAATGAAGTGACCTTTATTGACAATTGGAAGACCGGGATGCAGAGCTGCAGTCTTACACGCTTCTCTGCTGCTTCTCGAGGACTATCACCTGCCAATAAAAATATAAAAATAAGTCATGTAACTGGTGATTCTAACAGGTGCCAAGCAAAACAGAATTGGTGTATATTCATATGGATGTTGACAGCAATAGTCTTAAGTTGGCTTTTAATTCTCTTCAGGAGTCATGGGCATTTCACAAAAAGTAAACAATCTGACACATTGCTTTAATCATACTCTAGATCTAGTCCTTGGCGATGGTGTAAAACCTGATAATCTGTCAGTGTCGCCTGTAAACTCCCTCCTATCCGACCACGTTTGAATTTAACACTGTCTACATTAAAGCGCAAAATAGGGGGAATTACTTTAGCAGAGGTTTATCCAATAAAGCTATTACTAAATTTAGGCAGGCCATTGCTTTCTATTTTCCTACAGTGGAACATAGTGAAGCAGTTGAGGGCTGTGACCTCGGTTTTACCTCTGCAGATGTTGATTTCAGCTTTAGATGCTATTTTTAGCTTTAGATGCAGTTGCTTCTTTGAGAAAGAGGGTCTCTAACCATAGGAGTTAAACTCCCTGCTATAATTCACATATTGATATGCTGAAACAAAAAGTGCATAAAATGGAAAGGAAGTGGTACTCTTGTAGGTCTGTAGATTCTTGGCCATGGAAAGATAGTCTAATAGTATACAAAAAAAAAGCCCTTCTCAAAGCTTATTCACCGTTTGTAGAGGATAATAAAAATAACACACGTTTTCTGTTCAGCACTGTAGCCAGGCTGACAAAGAGTCACAACTCTGTTGAGTGCTCTCAGTAGCGAAGACTTCTTAAGCAGTAAAATAATCAGAATGAGAGAAGAAATCAACCAGGCCCACCTGGCAGTGGCTGTGGGCATTTCTTCAGATTCAGTGACTCCTTTAGGCTCTGACCTGACCTTAGACTGTTTCGTTACTGTAGACCTCCATGAGCCGACCTCAGTCGTCAATAGAGCTAAATCATCCACGTGTCTGTTAGACCCCATACCAACTCGACTACTCAAAAACGTTCTCTCTTATTGGTACAACAATACTGGACCAGATCAACTTGTCCCTAAACTTGGGATATGTGCCACAGGTTTTTAAAGAAAATTCTGGAAAAGGTAGTTGCAAGCCAGCTGTGTGGCCATTTGTATAGAAATGATCTATTTGAAGCATTCTGAACCCTGACTGAAAAACATCATAGCACAGAAACAGCACTGGTTCGAGTCACGAATGACCTTCTTATGACCTCAGATGATGGATTAGTGTCCATACTGGTTCTGCTGGACCTCAGTGCTGCTTTTGATACTATAGATCACAACATTTTACTGCAGAGACTAGAGTATGTTGTTGGGATTAAAGGGACAGCTCTAGTTTGGTTTAAATCACATATATCTGATAGATTCCAGTTTGTTCATGAGGTTTCATCAGTACAGATGAGCGTCTGCTGTGGTGTCCTGCAGGGTTCATTTCTAGGGCCAGTCTTGTTCAGTTTATACATGCAGCCCTTGGGAAGTATTATCCAGAACCACGGCATTAATTTTGATTGTTATGCTGATGATACACAGCTGTATTTGTCTATAAGCCAGATGAAACAGAACTATTAGACAAACTTCAGGTGTTTCTTAAGGACATCAAGGACTGGATGTCCAATCATTTTTTGTTCCTAAATTTCAATAAAATCGAGGTTGTTTGTGGTCCCAAACACCTTAGGAAGGCATTAGATTAGGTGTTCGATGCTCTCCAGTACACTGTGCCAAACATTGGTGTCATTTTCAATCAAGATTTGTCATTTAAACAGCATATTAATCAGGTTTGTAAGACTGCATTTTTCACCTTCATAATATTGCAAAGATTAGGAGCATCCTCTCCCAGAATGATGCTGAAAAACTAATTCACGCGTTCGTATCTTCTAGACTAGATTACTGTAATGTTTTATTAGCTGGATGTCTAAGTAATTCTCTGAAAATCCTCCAGCTGATCCAAAATACAGCAGTGCGAATGCTGACAGGAATCAACAAGAGAGACCACGTCTCTCCTGTGTTTGCCTCCCTCCATTGGCTCCCCGTAAAACTCAAAATCAAATTAAGGCTGACACCACCTCCAGCTTTAAAACCAAACTTAGAAACATTTCTGTTTAATAAAGCATATAGTTAGTACGTCAGTGTGTTAGGACCAGTAGTCACAGCTGCAGCTGCAGGACCAGAGCAGAGCAGCTGGTCTTCAACACAGCTTCATCTAGATCTGCTGCTGTAGACCTGCTGCAGGGGGACCCCAACATGATCCACTGACTGGTGCCCCTCACCTCCTCTGTTTCTCTTTCCCTTCTTCAGCTCAATCCTCAATATAAGAAGTATCTCATAAGTATAATTGTGGTCCATTGTTCTTGTAGTTTGTTGTGCTGGTCTGTCCCCTCGTTTTCTCTTCCGTACATGTTTGCAGACCAGATCCTCAGGAGCTGCATGCTGACCTGCAGTCCCACCTCTGACCATCCCAGTGTTTACCTCCACCTGTCTGTGTAGACGTCTCTGTTGGATACCTGCTGACATCCTGACCTGCAGTCCCACCCTCTGACCACCTCTGCTGTCTACACCTGTTTATATAGTCTCTCTGTAGTCCAACAACTAACCACGTATCAGTCATATGTACATAAACTCTTGTTTCTGCTGCTGATGGATAATTATACTAATGTATCTTGTCTTTTGTACCTTTGACAGTGTCTCTGTGACTCTCCTCTCTCTGTTCTTCATTCTTTCTTTCTGTTCTCTCTTTTCCCGTTCTACCTAGCTGGTCTTCAGCAGGAGGGTCCCCCCTTATGATCCAGGACCTGATCCAGGTTTCTTCCCTCTTAAAGGGGAGTTTTTACCTGCCGTTGTTTATCTAATAATTGCTCGGGGTCATGTTCTGGGTCTCTTGAAAGCCCCAAGAGACAACTTGTTTTGTAATAGACGCTATATAAATAAAATTGAATTGATTTGAATTGAACAACGTAACGATTAAGTAGTGGTAAGTTCTTCATTTGTTTCCCTCTAATTAACATGTGTACCTTATTGTGAAATGTTGCTAAATATTGTGTTAAAATGAAGTCTTTTGCAATCTCTGTTATGATTTTATGAACCAAAAAAAAGAAGAGAAGACCAATAACTGGGTGAGAAAGTGTATATAGTTAAATTCATAAAGAAAGGATGACACTTTTGGATGAAATTGTGTTTTTTATTAAGAAAAAATGGCTTGCAGTGAATCATCACTTGGCTGAAAACACCTTTACAGAGAAGACAATTGCCGGATTAAGACTTCAGAATTATATTCTACTTTTTTATATGAAATGCAAACTTTTTTACAAACGGATGAAAAAAAAAACCTCACCATCGAGATTGTTAAGCAATAAGTCCTCAAAGCCAGGCTTTGTGATGTCATTGATGCTGAAAAGAACACAGATTTTAGGGAGACGTACTGTATTCGGTCCTAAAGACCATATCTTTTGCTGGGACGTCCATAAATCTATACAAAACCACATTGTTAAAACACAATACAAAGCCATAGGTGAGGAAGGCGGGGTACTGTTACAGGATTCGTCTGATGCCGTCCTGGACTATACCAAAGCAGTAACGTGTGGAGAAATGACACTTCTCATCGCTTAGCGTCCTCAATGAGAAAAGGCATTATTACACAGTAATGAAAGCACGTCTTGAAGGCCTTTAATGCAAGAATGGATGTATAACACAATAAAAGAACATAGTGAGAATGTTAAAACAGGTTTTTGAAGTGCAAAAATTAAATTTCTGCAATCAAATAGTGAACTGAATAATTGTTGTATTTAATTCTTGAAGAAAAAGAAACAGGATTTATTAAAAGCTTGCTACACATTCTGGGTTATTTGTTTTATTAACTTTGCAAAGCAAGTCTGTCGCTTGTTTAATTTCCTTGTTGCAGGCTGCCAGTTGCTCCAGAGTTTATTTTTAATCAAAACCTAATCTTAACCTGTTCTTTCGTCGTCTTCTCTCTGATCTGATGAGTACGGTTCCTTTACAGATGTGTCCTAAACATAAGATGACGAGATTAAACAAGGCGACACATTAATTTGTTTTTTGATTAATCTAAAGCGTCTCAGCGGTTAATTCTTACCTCAGATGTCAAATAGAAAAACAAAAGTAGAGACACATGAGGTGTTTGATTTTTATGTCAATTAAACGTGACGTATCCAAGTGTCAAACTCTGTGGTGACACTTTATGTCAGGTCCTAAACTAAGGATGACATAAGGTCTGGATCGTCTGGACCAATCACATTCGTCCATCGACTAAAGGAGGCTCGCACAGACAGGTTTCAGTTATGTCATTATGTAACTGGCCAAAACAACAGAAAATGTGAAAAAATGTGTATTTGTTAACGACTGTTTGTAGTTACAAGGTTTAAAAAAAGTTAATGTAGAAGCACGCTAGATTGGACAAATGGTCTGAAGGATTGTCATGTAGGTAAATATTTTCCCCAGGAGTGTGCCATTATTTTCATCGAGGCTCATAAGTTTGAGTTAGAAATTTTATTTTATTGTGACATGAAATGAGCCATGTGCCACATCTGACCACTTTACTCTGAGAGACAGAGGTTAAGGTAACCCTGTTGCTGGGCAACATTATGTAAATACTAATTTGCATCTGTGTGACATCTGTATCTAATATCTCAGTGATTTCTAGACTAGTATGTAAATGATTTTAAACGTATTATTCAGTTTGCATTTAACTTTACATTTTTTTTCATTATCTGTTAAGAAAACTACAAGAAAGAAATTTAGACACATTTTTGGAATAAAAGAAAAATCATAAAACTGCTCAAATCATCCAGCCTGGTGAAAACTGGTCAAAAATGTAAAAGATTCAGATAGAACACAAATGATGTGTGTTTACAGTTCATGACTGAGACAAAAGGTTCTGGTGGTTCTGTTTCACTCTAAGTTGGATCTGGATGTGTTCGGGCTGATTTTGGTTCTGTCTGGGGCGGTTATGGTTTTGTTTAGGGTTGTTTTTGTTCATTTCTGGGTGGTTTTGACTGTATTTGGGGTGGTTTTGGTTATCTCAGAGGTGTTTGTGGTTGTGTTTGGGTGGTTCTGGTTCCTTTCTGGGGTGGTTCTGGTTGAATTCAGGGTTTTAGTTTTGACGTGGTGGTTCTGGGCCTGTTTGGAGTGGTTCTGGTTTCCATCCCTCACTGAAGTACGTAGCTCTCAAAGCCAATTTTTTTCAAGGAAGTCTGAGGGCTCCAATTTATAAATGGTACATTTTTCATAAAACTTATTTCAAAAACTACAAAACATTTAAAAAAGATAAACCAATTGGTAAAAGTCTTGTGGCAAGTTTAAAGTGTGACTGGTGTCTCTAGCTGCAAGTATGCTGAAGTAAGGTTAGAAAGAGGTGAAGAAGACGTTTTTAAATAAAATTCAGTGATTCCCTGTAAGAGAGCGGGTGCAGACAAGAGTAATCGACCCCTTGCTGCCAGAAATGGTGAAGATTATGTGTGATGCTTCATTCGCCCTGTTCACTCTGCAGTCGTTTGGCTTCTACAAGTCTGTTGGCAACTTTTCTTTTTTCTTTCCTTTCTTATTTTTTTCCCAGGGGGTCATATTTATATACAGTACTGTCAACACAGTAAAAAGACCATGCATTGGATCATGGGGAGTGTTTATCGGGTGCCTTTTTAGTCTTTCAGAAACTCAAACTGCTGTCAAATCAGTCGGCGCGACTAACCTGACTGATGCTGGTGGCGAAATTCTGCAGCTCAGTCTCAAAATAAACACCTGTCTGGTGCTGAAATGTACAGCGTCATTTTAGCAAAATCTCTTTACGTTCACATCAAGGATTAAGTGAAGGAACAGGGTCACCTTGCCAGAGAAGTGAAAACAATTTAAAAAGAAAAATGTGTATAAAATAGGAAGGTATAACTTACCTCTTGGCAACAGTAACTCTTGAAATGAAACCGTTCTCACAACTTTTATGCTGGAAACAGGAGATTTAAATTCAGTTACTAGAAGTAAATGAGAAGCCAGGAAAGCGATAACAGAAAGAGATGTAACTACAGACAATGTCAGAGGTAAAGTACTGTGATAAAAATCCTGGGATGTCTTGTTTCAGTGAAGGTTTCAGCCAGTCAGGTAGAAGTTATGTGAGTGTAGAGGGGCGTCTACAGCCCCAGAGCAGCAACTACGGTGTCGGGCCTGTCCCGGCTGCAGCCCGCAAGGTTTCAATGTCACCCGAATCACTGAGATGAAAGAGGATGCATGTCTTTTAAACTGGTCCAGTAACTCCTTCTCCACATGGTGGTGCACTTGCTCTTTACCAGAGTTGGATCAGCACACCATTTAGTCCTAGCTGATGACGAAGGCCTTCTCAGCGTTCATCTGCATCGCTGCACAACTTGCTAGAAGGGGCGAACTTCAAGTGGGTGGGATATTTGCAAATTCATCTGGGCTTTTGCTTTTTCTTTGTACTGTTGTTCAAAGACAGGCTCACAGAAGTGTAAAAGCTAAAAAAAATAACAAACCCCGAAACGCCTAAATAGCTGCTGCCTTTGCTCAGAGGCATCAGACCACATGAACTCTAAATAAGATGTGTTTTGTGTCTGCTGTTGATAAATTTATTTACTATATTACACCCGACTTTCACCTGAAGACCCCCAAATGAACCTGGGTAGTAAAGAAATATGTATATTTAATGGCTAGATGGATGTTCACTTTGTTGAAAAAGTATTCTGACTTCTCTTAATGCAATTTGAAGTTGCTCACCACCTTAAAATCCCACTTTAAATGAGTTTGAAGACTTTATCATTTCTATATTTATCTTTTTGTACACTGAAGTCATCAATTTTCTAAATACATAGATTGTAAAATTTGCACATAGCTTGACATAAAAACATTTTTAAAACTTGCTGCACAATGAAAGTGTTATTCTGTTTGAGTACCCCCCCCCCTCAAAAAAAACAACAAAAAAACAAAAAAATAGAACAAACTACTTTTTGCTTTTTCTCCTGCTGCTGTTTGAGTCCTAGTGGACGTCAGCTTGGCAAGAACCGAAAGTTGTGTGCTGCCATATGGATGTGGCATGTGTGTTCTTTTCCTAGAATAAATGCCATGTATGAACATCAAGAAAAAACATTTACATGTTTGTGAAAATACATATCAAACTCTTCCTGGATTCCTGGATTTATATTCAATCAGGGATGTCCCCCTGATTTTTGCCCCAGATGAAGCAGGAGTCTCACAAGTCTCTCTATATTTGTTAGTAAATATTAAATATATCTTTATTTTTTCTTTTCTGGGTTGGTTAGTAGATGCATTTTTCTGTTGTAATTATGATTCAAGCAGAGCCAGGTGGGGTTTGTTCAGGTGCTGGAGCAGAGAACATGAATCAGTTATACGTTTTCAAAACCAGAAGGATGATCTTTGCAGCTCTGTTGCTTTTAATCAGCAACAGTGCCATCCTGCACAGTCGGCCGCGTGTCCGTGTGAGTCCAGTACTGTGTGAAGTCCACGGGATGACATGAGGATGGTCTCTGAAGAGCTGACAGACAAGACGATTTGTTTTGGTCCCCTAAAGGCTGAATGGCTTCACTGTTATTGTAATACAGTTAAAACAGACATGTCAGTGTTAAAAAGCTCCCAGCCTGATTTTCATACAGCGACTGCATTGTGGCAACGTTTTGCTCACTTTACTGGCAGACAGTCTGGTATAAATTGTATTTAATTGTCAGTAAAATTTGTCAACTTGCCCTAAAAACTCTTGTGGTTGCCACAGCGTGTTTGTGTCTGTCTCTACATTTCTTATTGTCTGTGTGTAAACTTTGTTCTGGTTTCTCTTGATTTGCATTGCAGATGGAGAAAAAAATGCTGCATCCAGATGTTGCCTTTTATTTTTAATTCATTTATTTTTGTCTGTGGATGACAATGTTTGCATAAGATCAGCAACTCAGGGGCGTTCGTACCCTTCAAGCAATAAAACATGAGCCTCTATTCAGAAATGAGACAACAGTATGTCCAGTAAGTATCATCTATAACCTCCTCATTCCCATTCAGAGACACTGGGGACTGTGGGGCTGGGGGGCAGGGTCTGGTTCTGGGATGCTAGGAATACATGCTTTGGACCCTGTGGGTCATGTGGTGAGTTTCATGGATTTGGGATTGCTCTCCACGGATGCCATCGGGTACCACCACAGTGGTATCTGGGGAGTTTGGAGGCCTAAACCCATCCGACTCTCTGTTGTCTTCTCTGAACACTTCCTAAAGGATTTGATGAGGGGATTTCTGCTGACGGTCTGAGGGACTGTGTAGGGGAATAACGTTGCCATGCTGGGTTGTTTGACAGGTCTGAAAAATTTTATCTAGGTGACATTTCGACCTGTCATATTTTGTCATGATGAGGACTTCTAAGGATTTCTTAAATTACATTTTTGGTATCTGATCTTATAAACCTCCACCCTCACAGAGATATTAGTGGTAATGACCACAACAATCCACCATGCACAGAGTCTGAAGCTGCAGGTAGAGCTGTGGAGCTCGTGGGACTTCCTTGGGAGTTCCTTGGTAGGCTTCCAGAAGCTCCACAAGCATCCAGTTAACATAACAGTTAATTGGATGAAGAGCTGCTGAAACGCGACGTCACCCGAGTCGTTTCCTTGAGAAATGCTGTCGGCACCAGTGGTACGCGGTACCACGCCAGTGAAAGTGGCAGCTGAGCAGTAAACGTTTGAAGCCAGATCGTTTCTCTGAAACCACAGAGGTGCATCTTATCCCAAGTGTACATGGCTCTGGGTTACAGTGAGCAATCGCAGTTCACTGCAGCGCTTTTCATTATTCTGGTGTCTTGTTCATTTCCTGCACAGCTTAGCTCAAATGTTCGAAGGTTTATTAGAGGAAAAAAAAAAAATCCAACAAAGTTGCAGACGGGTTTCATGGCAGCTGATCTTTACCTCCTGCGTGTTCAGGACAAGCTGTTTGATTCACTTCTCCAAGCTGCAGATGTTGACAGTAAAACTGTACACCCAACTATATATAATTATATAACCACTATTTAATTATTTAATATATTTCAGTTAATCAATTGTAACTTAGACTGCTGGGGAACATCCCAGGATAAACTGGGCCCTTCTCTCTCTCTCCTCTATGTAAATACAGTAAATGACATTATTGCTGTCTTTACTTGGTGTTCCTAGACTGAAGTCTTTGTATTTCTTGGTGTCTCTTTCCTGTCATCCAGATGTGCGCCCGTCCTGAGCCTGCTTCTGTTAGGAGAGTAAAAGGTGGACGAACTCGATGGATTCTGGGAAGACGGGTTAAGGCTTCAAGAAGCTGATTTATCTCAAAAACTGAAGTGTCCCAGAAATGTCAAAAATGGAAACAATGTTTGGCAAAGCAAGAGCCGACTCGTGAGGACCGGAGTTCTAACGCTGCAGTGGATGATTGACAATGAGCATCAGGTGTGCCACCAGGTGTTCCGCCTACACTTTCACTCCTTCCCTCCAGACAGAGCAAAGAGGGAAAAAGAGGCACAAGGGAGGAGAGGCGTAGAGCCATGGCAGGTCCTGCTGGATCACTGTGTTTCCTTGGATTTGTATTAAACGTCACTGGTTTCTCTGTAAAGTGCCTCGAGATGACGTTTGCTGTGAAGCAGCCCCGCACAGCAACGCCTCTACGAAGCGACCACGATGGCTGCAGAACTAACCCGTCGGCGACAACCGCCCCCAAAATGCAAATATATAGATGACTGTTGAGTTTCAGTTGCACAAAGAGCGGCGCTGGGACATCTGTAGATTTCAGCTGCGGTTGAAAACCCACTGAAAGATCCTGAACTCTCATCTCTTTTGAAATGTCTGCTTTGGATTAGGTTGCCAACTTAATGCCCAGAAGATCAATAAGAATGTCTCTGTGCAAAGTTATGTAGTGCAGCAGGTCTGAGGTTAAGCCTTTCAAAATTAGACCATGTAAAAGAACTTGAATTTAATCTGACCCTGCGGTGCGTGAGCAGTGCTGCTCCTGGATGAAAAGCTTCTCCTGCTTGAACTGTGATTTGTAAACCCTCACCTGTGGTTGAACCTTATTACTAACCGCATCTTTTTGAAGTTTTTGTAGGTAACCCTCTGTTTAAATCACATTTGAACAGGCCTTTAAAAACTGTAAAGAACGCTGACAGATGTCCGAGTTGCAACAGTATCTAAGGGGAGCTGGATTTTCCAATAAGTCAATTGCTAATAACGACTTGGACCCACACCAGCAAAACTGGTGCTGACGCTCTCAGCTTTTTGTTGTCTTTTGTTGATGTTTTTGTTGTCACATGCTCTGCTTGTCTGACTGGTTGTGTGAATATCTAGTGGCTCTGACTCCGAGAGGTAATGTCAGAGCAATCCGGTCAAATCTTGGTATAAAAGAGAAAATAAAATAGGATATCTGTCCGGGCAGTTGTTTAAGTCATTGTAACTGATATAACACCACTGTTAAGGGGAAACCACTGGCAATGAGTTTCCTTAGAGTTTAGTCACATAGGATTTGTGACACTGTTCATAATTTTGTTTTTGTAACCTTCATGACCATTATTTGCATGACTTAACTGAAAAGAAGTTTTTTTTCTGCATGTGGTCTTCATATTATTTTGTCTACCTGCTGTACACTCGGCACATAAGGAGTGTGTCCCCCCCTTTTCACAGGGTTTCTCAGCGCCTGCTGCAGGTGGCCGTGTGGTCGTATTACAGCGGCAGTGAAAGTACACACACACACACACACACACACACACACACACACACACACACACACACACACACACCCCTTCCATGACATCTGTAAATTCCTGTGGATTATATCTAATTCTTGTGACAGATGGACAAATGGTGGTGGTGGAGGGTGTGTGTGTGTGTGTGTGTGTGTGTGCGTGCACATGAGAGCAGCTGGGGGCATGAGGTAAAACCTGTATCTAACAAGCTGCTGCATGGGACTCCCAGCAGACACCTGTTTGACCGGCCCCCTCCCACCCCCGAACCCACCACCTCCTTCCTCCTCTTCCCTGACACTTGATATGTAAAAGGGGGGTTGGAGGAGTGTGTGTGTGTGTGTGTGTGTGTGTGTGTGTGTGTGTGTGTGTGTGTGTGTGTGTGTGTGTGTAAAGAGAGTGGAAGGAGGGGGGTGAGACAGAGACAAATAGAGGAGAAAAGGGGAGAGTAGGAGAAAAAACAGCTGGATCAACTGAATGTTTCCGTTTTCTGTTTCCTGTCACAGACATGTCGGGACTGTCTGACAGTGACAGAAGACTTTTAGCTTCAGTCCTCCACCGTCTGATTAATGCTGACATGCTGTGATTGCTTTATTTTACCAGATGTCAAGGTTTACGGTTTTAACATACAACACTTTGCTGCCAAAAGAAATTTTTTATCATCCGCTCATCATTTATGTAATATAAGGCGAAATATGTATATACATATATATATATATATATATATATATATGTGTGTGTGTACATAAAGGGTAAGTTAAAATTTACATTTGTCCATTTATATATTAACTTCTGCTTATCTGAGGTTGGGTTGAGGTCAGAGCAGCAGCCTAAGCAAAGACCTGTAGCTCTTCTGTGGGAATATTGAGGTGTTCCCAAGTCATCCTGGAGATGTAATCTCCACCGAGTGCTGGGTCTGCCCCGGGGCTTCCTCTCAGTTGGATATGCCTGAAACACCTCTATATAGGACGCTTCCTGACCAGATGCCAGAACCCCTTGACTCGGAGGATCAGCAGCGTTCCCCCCGTATGGTGGAGCTTCTTGCCCTACGTCTACATGAGGCTCCACTCACCCTGCAGAGCAACTTCCTTTCAGCTGCTTTCGCAGTTCGAGACCGTTGCAGGCTGGAACTTGGCTTTAGCGGCAAATGGAGAGGCTTGCCTTTTGGGTTAGTCCTCTTTTCATAACAGTTTCTGCGTTAATGTGGATGCTGGACCAGGTTGCCTGTCGCCTCCACTTTTTCCCTCACTTGTAAACACGACTATGAAGTACTTAAACTCCTCCACATGAAGGAGCCCCTCATCCCAAATCCTGGAGAGGGCATTTGAGCCTTTTCTGACAGAACCATGCTCGGTATACAGTCCTCAGGCATCTGGTATTTGTAACATCTCAAACTAATTCAAAATAAAAAAAAACATGGTACAAACTAAACTGATTCTTAAATCCTAAGTGGAACCGTTTCTCTGTTGCTTTCAATTTATTTAGTTCTATTTTAACTAATGTTACTTGCATTGTTAATTACAATGTCAGATATTTAGTTTGGTTTCACAATTTGTTTTGTTTAGGCAGAAAAAAAACAAAAAAAAAAACAAACAAAAAAAACACTCACCTTGTTTAGGTTTAGGAAAATTTATACTTCAGGTAGCAACACGACACCAAAACAAAGTAGGACAGATCATAACTATATAAATATATCCGCCATGCAGGATTACAAAGTCATGTTAATTTTATCCTGTTTCAATGGAGCAAAGCTTGAGTATGATGTCATAAATGCCCCTATTTAGTAAAAAAAAAAGAGAAAAACAGGTTTGAACATTCATGACAAATCCATCTTGTGTATCTTGTGCAACCATCACATGACTGACGTAATTTACTCCTTTTACTGTCAGCAAACCTAAAACGCTGGTGCAGGAAGTCGTCACAATTTATTCAGTGTAAAAACCTTTTCTGGGAAACGCAGTAAAGACTGAGTCAAGAGGAAGTTCAGGCAGCCAGCTGACCCCAGAGAAAGGGAGCGCCAAAGCCGCAGTCAGACAACAGGTGAGCGGTTACGCTGTCAGGCACGTCTCATTGATATTCTAACCTAGTGCTCTTTCCCAGAGAGAGAGGACTCCCTGTGGAAACATATTACTGCCCTGCCGCTCCCCTCTCCTCCAGGCTTTGATCCTCACGATGTGAAGGAGATCGCAGGCGGGTCTAGACGGCGTTTAATACGACCAGCATGCCTCAGAGAAGAGAAATGTGAAAGTATCAGCTAATGCCTGGTCTGTTTATTGATGGTATCAAAAACATTTTCTTTTCTAGTCTTTTCTGTTAGTTTCCATCATCCTCACAAAAAAAACATTTTCACATTCTACATAAAATGGTTTCCAAAATCACAGAACACAAACTAAAATGTTAACTGAAGGGCCGAGCTCTTTGTAATCAGCTGCTTCTTTCCATCTTATGTAAATTAGGCTGAAATGAAATGAAAAACAGTGACATTTAGAAGGGGAGAGGCTCCCCTAAGTCATAGCTCAGTCATCAGGCTGCAGGTCTCGGTAAATCCCTAAACACACAGAGGTGAAACGAAGCTCCGTCTGAATCTAACACCTCTGTTTTGGCTGACCTCTGGGCGTTTAAGGAGGCGCGGGTCACTTCCCTCACCTGCCTCGTGTTATGACGAACTGAATGTGCAGCGCATTTCTCCCTCACCTGGGAGTGGGGGATACGTTCCAGGGAACGTTGGTCAAATACCTGGAGAAGACAGGAAACCAATCCTGAAAGGAACGGGAAGGACTGATAATACTGGAAATAAAATGTTCTTTTCCTTCTCATCACAAAAACATCCCATTTCAGTTATGTGCAAAAAGAACCTGAAGGTATTTCCATTATTTGTTGTGATTATATTTATTATCTTTATATCATTTTTATATGCAATGTTTAGTCCATTCTCTTGCTCCTGAAATACTAGAATATTCCCTCATTCTGGGATCAATAAAGATTTCCATAGAATTCTGTTTAATAATGATAATAATAATAATAATAATAATAATAATAATAATAATAATAATAATAATAATAATAAAACCTGTTAAAAGATAAAGATATAATTTCACTTTAACAAGCAATCAGGTTATTTTTATTATGTTTTTTTTGCATGCCATGTTTGCATAAAGTTAACATGATCCAACGTGAATGTACAGCAAGAAACTGTGGAAGTGAGCAGATTATTCTGCTCTTTATTTTATAATATTGTAGTCTTTTTTTTTTTTAATATTTTTTAATGGGTGGATGATGTTACACATAGTACCAGCAACAATACAACCAAAGAGAAAAAACATGTACAAGTAAATACCGGAAATACGGGAATGGTGAACGTCTCGCAGTTTATGTTGAGGCTAAAGGGATTACTGGGCAAATGTTGGATTTAACATCCTGCTGGAACACTTTGAGCCAAGATGTAGTTTACCCTTCAGCCAGGAAAAATAAATATAGCCGAGTGTCATCACAGCTGGCAGACGTGGCTCGGTTAGAGCTAAATGGCTCCACACAGTATTAGTGACAGCTTTAAAAGATCTCAGATGCACTTGTTTTACATAGAAATGTCATACATGCACTCAGATGTATCAACATTTGGTTAAAAGAAGTAAATATTGTTTTACTTTACAACTATATGGATGGATGGATGGATGGATGGATGGATGGATGGATGGATGGATGGATGGATGGATGGATGATGGATGGATGGATGGATGGATGGATGGATGGAAGGATGGATGGATGGATGGATGGATGGATGGATGGATGGATGATGGATGGATGGATGGATGGATGGATGGATAGATGATGGATGGATGGATGGATGGATGGATGGATGGATGGATGGATGGATGGATGGAGAACTGCATGCAGAGCTCCAGTCAGCTCTTCCATCTTTATCTCCTACACACTTTGATAACATCCTCCACCTCTTAAAGACAACCCACTCTGCCATTTATTCAAACATAACACAATTTCCTGTGGCCTCAATGAAATGTGTGTGAGAAGTTGTGATCTAAATACTAAAAAGGTTCAGTATAACAGCGTCTTTACAGCTTTGTCCACGGCAGCCAGTCAGTCGGCCGGACAGATGCTGAAAGTTCAGGACGTCTACCCGAACGCATCCAAAACGTTGAAGCAGGTACGTCTCGTGACCCAGCAGCAACCCTGGTTTGACACACTGTGTTGAGTGTGAAACAAAGCAGATTTATATATGTATTACTAATGACGTACTGGGTTTAAATCAAATTAAATACTGTAATAGTCTAATACTTTGATCTGCATCCCAGAAATGTGTCCATGCTTTAGCATTCCTCACATGAAAAAGATCTTCATGGTTCTCTTTCCATGGTGTTCGATTACCTGTGGACTCAATTATTTGCAGAATTCTTACAGCTCCGAATAACGAATTCACCAAGAGTCCCAGGGATTTTACATGACTGTACTTTGAGTAATTAAGGGAGAGATCAAGATTTTTCTTCTGAATAAACTCCACATCTCCAGCTCTCCCCCAGAGTCACCATGAAGAGCTTTTGTGTTTCAAATCAGGAGGGATAAAAGAGCACATTAGGCTTCAGATCCTTGCTTGGGGTTTCAGGAATGAGGGGATCTTTTTGCCTTTGGTGCTGATAATCGGCAGCTTCTCTCGTTTCCCTTCAACACAAAAACCTCCTCTGTCTGCCTCCTTATTCTCAGAGGGAGAGTTTTCACCTCCCTGGGGTGAGACTGAGCCACCTGTAAGCCTGGATTTATACTCCGAGAGGAGGAAGCTACTCAAGTCTTTTCAGCTCTACTGGGGTCGGCCACTTGTAATGCGTGTTTCAGGAGATCTTTGGTTTCTGACTCTTTTAAAAGGGAAAACATTTCCACCAATCATCAACCAAATGTTTTGTTCCTCAATAATACAGAGACATGATAAAAAAAAGATTTGACATATCAAGCCAAAATGCAGAAGTGATGCGTGCAACAACATACACACAAGTACATCCTGGAAATCTGCATCCATCGTTATCCAGAAAGGAAGATTGTTATACAGTGGAAACCTTTAAAGGCAGTTACTGTCCTGGGAAAGTTCACCCAACGGTTAGACTATGTAATACTCAAAGAAATGTCTGAAAACCCCAACTATCCATCATTTATTTATACCAGCTACTCCTGATTCAGGGTCCTGGGGGTCTCCTGGAGCGGGCAAAAGAAGGGGAAAACCCTGGGCATGTTCATGAAACCCTTTATTTCCGAGTTGCTATTAAGGGAAAGGCAGTTCACATGCACAGTGGTGGAAGTGTGATGATTTGGGCTTATTGTGCAGCCTCAAGTCCTGGAGATCTTGCAGATCTTCCATCAGTTACCATTCTATTGTTCTTGTTTTTTTAACACAATAAAATGTATGATTATTTTTAAACACGCTATATAAATACATTATTATCATTAGGGCGTTAATTAGGACCAACATTGTATTATCTCTTCATATGCGTAGTAACAATTACCAGAGGGTTTATTTTCTTCTTCACGTGACTGTTATTTTATACAATATCAAGTAGTGCGGAAAGTTTGTCCAGACTTTTTGCAGTATGAGCACAGAAAATCAAAATCTCTCTTTCACACAAAGCAGTATATTTGAAATAGTTTGTGAGTCACTCAGCTTCTGTGAAGCATGCTCATAAGAGGCTTATGGTTCCCTGCTTGGAGGAGGAGGAAATAAAGGATCTGGGGAGAATATATTGGAAGGAAGGACCAGAGAATCCTGATGTTCTGCTTGTCAGGAGATCACAGGTCTCCAAGTAGGTCCAGAGACAAACGGAGGTAGGTAGTACGGCGCGTATCACTGTCGCTGCGAGTTTAAAGCCTTAATACACTGAGATCTACTAGTTTTTTTGCGCTGTGATGCAATTCCCATACCATTATTGTGTAAAGCTCCAAAGCAACACTTTATTAAACCATACAACCAATCTACCTTTTAATTTTTGCATGTATTTATAGATTCATTTGTACTGACATTACACACGAATACAGAAGAAACAATCGACTGTGGAAACTCAAAATGCACTCGGGGTGAGGCTTTTCCTTGCTTAACTGTTGTAATCTCAGTGGGTACAGAAAACTTTGAGCTTCCAAAAGATTATTTTAATCATACAGTAAATTAAGCTTGAGTCCCCTTTAAAAATCAAGCACATGACTGCTTTATCTTATTGTATTTGACTTTATTTCACATGGGACAGGAACTTTTACTTTGTGCACAGGGTCACACATATTATATTGATTCTTTGGCGGGGCGGCTGGTCTGCACTCCCGATGCTTCAGGATCCTGAAAACACCTTTAGTCTGAGCCATATCCAAGAAACAATAAATGAAGAGAGGTCGTTTAGGAGATCTCTGAAGAACTTTATGTATTTTCAAGTCTGCCAGTATTGCCCGTGTTTGTTGACTGGAGGCAGAAAAACGTAGCTGACCGCTGTGATCAAAAAAAGACTGTCCACCACACCAGAAAGGACCGGCGTTGACTGTTTCCATCCATCGATATGTGCTACAAATGTTCAAGTATGGAGGAAAATATTTCCCATCTAGACACTTTCAAAATAAAGATAAAGGCCACTAAAGCCACAAAAAAACAAACAAAATTTTTGTTCTGCTGGTTTTTAATATTCCAACAAGGGTTTTTAAGAGAAGATTAAAGACTTTTTCGCATGTAAACAGCACAATTTTGAATGTAAACAGTAGATTTTTGCATTCTTTTCAGCAATTTCACAGTGAATCCAGAAGAAAAGCAGAGAAACAAAACAAAACAAATGGATTTGTAGATTTGTAGAACCTTCCTTCTACTTCTATTAGGACACAGTTTCCACCTGCAGATTCAAAATTATTCTACTAACATTAAAACAAGTTCACTAAACATCATCATGGTTGTTTTGACAGCTTTTGTGAGTCAGACCGTAAAAACTGTTTCCACCTTACTTTGTAGACATGAACCATTAATGATGCAAAATAACTGCATCAGTAAGATAGGTGCTATTAAATAATAAGCCAGTAATTATAGTTATGTTGCTGATTGATGTACTCTGATTCCTCGGACCGGCATATTGAATTTCTATAAAATGTCTTTGCACTCACGACCCGCAACCTCTGCTGGCATAAACTAATGAAAAAACTATATAATCTTGTATGTGTCCTGCATCTTTTCACCGTCGCCCCACATTCAGCCTATCTCGGCCTTACACTTCCACCTCTGCTCACACTGTTCTGACCGCCCTCACTCCTCCTTCACCCCACTCCTCTCACAGCTCGGGGGCAAGATATGTGTGGAGGAGCAGACAAACTGGGAGCTGGCGACAGGCGGTCAGACGGAGGCTTGAGATGGCAGAGTCCAGCAGACAGTCAGACGGTTGGGACGGCAGACAGACTGGCGGTCGGCGTCTCTCCATTAACGAGCCCTGACAGTTTCCATGCAGGCTCATGCGACAGTGAAAGGGAGGATCGGGTCAGATTCTGGTTGTTTGATGTTGGGGTGGAGCTTGTGTTTGAAGCCGCCGCTCATTTTGCCTCTGTTTGCTTTTTTTAAGCCCTGTTGTGTCAGACAGCTCTCTCTTCCAGACACAGGGACAGACAGTTACATTACAGTAACTCACAATGACAGACAAAAACAAACCACACACTATCTGTCCTATCTGTGCATCACCCTTTCCAGCTGATACATACACCACTTAACGGTGCCTGGTCTTTTCATTCAACTATCATGCATGTTTTTCCTGGTATATACAAGAGTTTCGTTCTTTATAAGGCAGAAGACTCCTTTTTCTTTTTGTTTTTTTTTCTTTTTTCCTGGTTTAAGCCAGGAAATCCCGGGTTGGCGTACTGGCCTGGATGCCGTATCCATTGTCTGGCCACTTGCTCACTGCTCCCATTGATGCTCTTCATCCAGCTGTAAAATCTGGTTTGGTGGAGAAGCATGTGTGCGTGCGTGGGTTGAGGGTGTGGGTGTTACAGGGGCGGATGCAGTCCACTCAGAAAACAAGATGTATCACCCCCCACCCACCCTGCCCCCCACAGGTTAGGGTAACAGTGAAGAGGCACTGGCATCCAAAGGATTAAAAAAAACATGCCGTGTTTGCTTCCTGTGTGCTTCCAGAGCGCTGTATCCTCTGTCTCTCCGTCCCTCTGAGGGTCTCAGCTCCAGGTTTTCATGCTGTATTTCCCCTCTTCCACTGTGGATGTTCTGCAGCATTTAACAAGAGGGTCAGATTAGCATAACGGCCTCCGCAGGAACCCTGTCAGCATTAAAACATACTTCCTCTGGAAATGGTTTTCTGCATAATCTGTTCCTCCCACCACCAGCTTCACCCCTCATTTCCCGAAAGTAACACCACCCCCCCTTCCTGCATGTCTCCCTCATCATCTGTCCCTCTTTGTCCCCGCAGTCTTAAAGTAATACAACATTTACCTTTAGACATAAACTTTATTCTGTTTCTTTATAATAAAAAAACAGCAAAAAAAAGAGCAAAAAAAATTTGCTCCGGGTGATGTACCAGTTTAAATAAAGATTTAGTGCAAACTGAAATACATTTACTTCAATGCAACTGAACGTCATTGGGTAAATAGTTAAACTGACTGAGCAAAATGAGATCAAACTTCACTTTTTATGGGTATGGTGGCTTGGAGTCAGTCTGAATTTGCCTTTTTCTTTTAAATAAATACTCCAGTGTAGCCACATAATGATTAAATCAAATAGATTAAAGTAACCCCCTGCAGCCTTCACAGATCTACATCATAGAGTTATAGATGTCATTTACACAAGGAATCTAAATTAATTTACTCAAATTCTGTACATTTCTGCATTGAAAAAACAGCCGCTCAAGGAACAAGACTAATATTCTGTAAATCTTGTCAAACTTATTTTATTTAACTATATCATTAACTATTTTTTTTAACATTCTCAGAAATGAGTTTTTGCAGTGTGAGAGAAAAGGTGGAGAAATATGTCTGAGTTCCATAAAATTGCTTACCCCACCTTTAAAACAGAAGAAGAAGAAACTGTCCGTGAGCTGTTTGACTTTAAGAGCATGAACTCTCGACTTTGGGGAAGCAAAGCCCATTTTCTCGGCTATGGGTGAAACACAACAGGAAGCCGATGTCTTGGTGTTGACATGTCATCTGGACAACGTCAGCAATGGATTAAAGCTAAAAATGACACGCGGTAAACAGGGCCGGCCCGACGTCCTCAGCAGACACATCTGCCATTAAGCTTTATTCGAGCAGCTGCTGCATCAAACAAAGAAGTAGGAGCTGGTCCTCACATTTATGCTTCTGTAAGAAGATACTGCATGATCTAATAACTTAACACCACGAAACACTGCGAGTGTAAGCCCCGGATGAATGTTTGGTTGTGGATCGTCCACAGGAGTTGCGACACTACCCTTGAAAGCTCAAACCAGATGTTATCAAACCAACAAGACACTCATTTCCCAAGTTTGCATTCATGTTTCAGAAAAACAAAAGATTGACAAATGAGGTTTCTGTTTTCAAAATAACTACTTAATTTAAGATGAACATCTTGTGCAGCTACCCAGATTTAACTGGTGTCGCTGTCGATGAAGCAGGTCAAACCAGCTCCGCCTCCATCTGTTAACCATAATTTCACTTGGGAGTTTTACCTGTAATGCTCCACTTTCATTACTTTCTGTGTTTCTGAGTTACAGTGGAGCTTCTCAAAAGCAGCCTGGGCGTTTGTGTTTTTGCTGTAAAAACACTTAATGAGCTGTTTTACTGGGAAGAAAGGTCTTTTATTGGGCTTCATCCGGCATACAGTTGTGCAACAGCTGAGAAAAGCACTTGCTCGTGAAACGCGTCTTCCCGGTTGATGTTGTTGTTGTTATTGTTGGTTGGAGTCTGAGTGCCCACCAAGCAATGAAACCCAAACCCACATTTAACAGCAAAACAAGAAAACCAAGCCAGCAAAAACACATGAAGTACGCCTCATATATCCTTCGCTTCAGGATATGTGAGGCATATATAAGGGCTTTTTTTAAAAATTTCTCCTCTGCCAAATTCCACCACAGAACTCATCCGGCGGATAATACAACAGGACTGAACGAAACATGATTTGTTTTTCTTCTAGAGTCATCCGTATTCTCACATTCCCATATCCGGGTCAGGAAGCAGCCCTGAGCACAAGGAACAGGTGGATCCAAAGCACTGTCACCTGGAGGCTCTGGTACAGTGAATCATCTACGCTCACTCCCGTAACTCCAGCTTGATCTCACAACAATATCCCAAAATGTAAATTTGTTTCCACCCTTTTGTGGTTCTCGGAGGATAAAGCTCTCTCATTTTTATGTTTGACACATTTGTTTTCCATTACACTCGCTCTTAAACAACTTGATAGATGTTTACAAAATTTGATGCAGACCCCGAGGTCAGGTGATCACATGACTTCATGTAGATTCATCATGTCAAAAAAAAATCTAGTTTGTTGGAATCTTCTGTTTAGTATTTGAACTACAGACACTTCCATCACCTGCGGCTTTCCTTGTTAATTGGCAAATGAAACCGTAAACTGAGATGGCGAACGCAGTGAGGGTTTGTATGTTCCCCTCTTGATTGCGTGGGTTTTCTCCAGGTACTCCGGCTTCCTTCCACAGTCCAGAAACATGTGTCTTTGGTTAATTGGTGATTCTGAATTGTGTGTAGGAGTGAGTGTGAGTAGTTATGATTGTTTAACCCTGCAGTGGACCGGCAACCCGTCTGGGGTGTAACCCTGCCTTTAGCCTGAAGATAGCTGAGGAGAAACTAAGATAAGGTGTAAACCCAGTGTACAGGTGAGTGGTAAAGAAATGGAATGATACATTTCATTCAGTGTCGTGGGATCAGTAGTATCAGTTACCTCCAGCAATCCTATCAATCCATTACAGTATCTTGCATTTGCAACCAAATGACAACATTTTTTTGGATAAAAAACAAAAACCAAATCATCCTGCTTTGAGCTCAGATCAGAACACTGGTCAGATGATTACAGATTTATGCATTTGAATTTGTAAATAGTGACTTAAAACTTTTCTTTAAATTATTTTACTGTCAGTACTGCTCTTGGTAGTTAAACCTACCAAAAAAAGGTTTTTTTTATATTTATATATATATATATATATATATATATATATATATATATATATATATATATATATATATATATATATATATATATATATATATATATATATATATTGTAAATCTTCTGTTTTTTCTAGATTTTGTTCAATATTTCTATTTTTTTCTAGTGTTGTCCTTCTTAAGCCTCTGTTGCTTCGTTAGTTTGATTTAATCTTTGGGTTATTTCCTAATTTAAGTGGATTTACCTTGTGTGTGCCTCATTTGTTTTGTGTTAATTGTCCCAACCTGTTTCTCGTTAGTCACTGAGTGTGTGTCGATACATGGTCCCGTGCCTCCTCCTTCCTCCGCCGGTCCGTTTGTGGTGGCATCTACAGTGCTTCTCAGCGTTGCTCTCCTCTTTGCCTCATTGCTGTTTACTGGCTCTGCTCGTCTGGTTTTTAATTCCATGTTTGTTTTCACTGGGAATATCCCACTGTGGCAGTGCTTTTGGTTAAATAAAAGGACACGGTTTCTGCTCCTGCGTCCCTGGCTTCCTTCACTCAACAACACCTCCATCCTCCAGCGAGGCAAAATTTGTCTGCAGCACCTTTAGTCACTGAATCCTCCTGGATCTGAATGCTGCTGAACTGAATTTCTGAAAAACGGATGATTTAACAATACAGATGTAATTTACGAATACACCCGTTCATATAATTGAGCAAGGTTGTGGACAACTGTGCATCACTTTTGTAAAGGGAATGCACTTAGTGAAAGGATCTACAGATTTCTAAAGATTTGATGCACATGAGAACATCAAGCATAGCCAAGATTAAATGTCGAGTAGTAGAACCACACTTTTGACCCATTAGTGCTCTGTCATTATCATGGGTGGAGTCTTTCTGTGAATGTGCATATGTGTTTGCTACGGGAGCTTTGCTTATCACTTCATAGTTGAGGTTTCACCAAGAAATTTTAAAGGAGGTTATGTCTCCAGTCTGGGCAGGGCCGGCTACTAATCATTCCTCTCCTCTGTGAAACTGCTGTGACACAGTGACAGGACATAAAACTTGTGCATGACCAAGAATATGCAGCCAGCACTTCAATAAGAAGAACAAAGGATTTCAAAAGCTGCACTGATCTGCAAAGTAAGGTGTGTGTGGGGGGTGCACATATAAATCTGTATTGTCTGCTTATAAATATGAGGATTCATGATTTGTGAAAACGAATCTTAAAATGTGAACTGTGTGCAAAGATGTGATTGTGGAGTTTGCAGGACTTCAGCACATTGCTTCTATTTTCCCAGTTTAGACATATCTTTGACCTTCCTGTGGTCTGCAGTCTCGTCATCTCAATATATGATATCAGCTTAGCTGGCTTGGCACTCAAGCATTAATTTAAAAAAAAACAACAACAACAAAAAAACATGTGATGCAAAGCATTACCAGTAAAGCCGCAAAAAGAAGCGTGCACCTCTCAGTGAAAACGGTCCATTAGAGTTAAGTCAACAGGCAGAATAGAAGCGAGGTAAAGTAGAGCTTAACTGTTAGAGATGGCAGAGACTGAGAATGAGAGGTAATTAGACACATCTGCAGAAAGGGCGAGAACTGAGCTCATTAGACTATGGTAAAGCTATGAAAATGAAAACGTAAATGGGTTTAATAGAGTAAAGTGGGACACAGAGGGAGTCTGGAATAAAAAATAAAAAATAAAGCAAAGCAAATGAGCACCATACAGAACTGGTTCACATACATGAACAATGAGATGCAAGCACAATGCTCACTCAAACACACATTTGTGCTACAGATAGTGGAGCGAGCCAGAACTTGAGCGGAAACAGACTTGACAAACAGTCCAACTGCATATTTTGGATTTCAGATCAAGTTTCAGCCTCTTGGCACGCAGCACCGGATAGATTTGATTGCAGCAACAACCTCGGGCCAAATCTAATTAGCACGTTATCCACAGCAGGATGTCAGCCTCTTGTTTCAGTGTGAGCCACAACATCTATACCGTTTTAAGGTCATCGAGAGGAAGCTGATGGTTTAGCATCTTCCCTCAGAATGTTTGTGCTGTCACAGTTGCTTAGTGAAAGATATGAGTAGCATTTGCCGCCTATCAACTGATGGCAAACGGACTTTTCCACTCTTGACCACTACACCCCCCCATAGTCTGCAGATACCTTTCTATGTTTTCTGTGCAGTTCTTTTTCTGTCTCATCCACAGTCAACACATCAAACAGCGTAGGGTTTAGTCTCTTGGACACTTTGACATGTGGATCGCTGTGCCAGGAATCAAGCCATGACTTTCCAATTGGCAGGCAACTGCTCTACTTCCTTAGCCACAGACACCTCGTTATACAAGCTTCTTAGAAATCCAAGCCCACAAATTCAGGCTTAGATATTGTTTATCTTCATTCCTATTACTAATAACACCGGAAGCCCAGAAATACTGGCCACAGCTTCCACAGGCAAAGTGAACATGAGACAATAGCTGATGGGCTCCCAGATGCGATCTCTTATTGATTCCACATGACTTAGTGCTGCTCAGTATGTCGATCCAAGCGCCTTTGTTGAATTAACTAAGTGTCTTCCCCTTTAAAGGAAGGTTGTTTTTTTTTTTTAGCCCTCCAGAAAGTAAAATTGGAGGCTATTTCATTGGTGTATAACTGCACAAAATTGAATGTAAAGGAGTATTGCTGCATGATGTATGACATTGGCAAGAAATAGGATGTTTTCATTTGTCGGTAGTGCAAATGACACTTTCTGTATATTTTCTGATACACATGTGAGGCATTTCAGAGGCCTTTAGTGTTCACATGAAAGTCTGGAAAAGATGCTTGTACTGACATATAAAACATCCAACCACTTCTTCTCCAAACCACAGTTTGACAATGGGGATATCCTCCTTGTGTCGGTAGGAGGTTACCTGCACGCACTTAATCTACCACCGCTAAGTTTTCACACAGATTAACAAAACTATTATGTGACAAAATCCAGAAATTACATTTGATATGAACAATGTCATACATGCAACCCCTTTAATTTCAGTCCTTCAATGAAACATTAAAAAAGTGTTTTTTTACACTGACACCATTCGCTCGACCCAAAGGTCCTCTGGACATGATTTATTACAGTTTAAAATTTTTAGATAACTTTTATTTTAATTTCATTTTTCAGTTTGTTTGATTATTCTGATCTCTTCATAGTCTGAGTTGTAATACATGGTAATAAATCATCTTGTTGTATTCAGAAGGATTTGAATGATTGTGAGAAAAAAATGAAAAAGTATATAACATCTTAGAAAAGTTGGAAATAAACTAATAGTAAATGATAATAGGGCATAATTTATTTTTTTAAAGCAGGTTTTGGAGCAACTTTAGCATCAAAAAGACATGATTTGATCTACTTAATAAAAATAAACATAAAATAAACATCCATCTGTAGGTATGTACACGCGGATAACGTGCAACTGAAGTTGTGAGCAACGGTTTTCCTGAAAGTATCTCGGCTCTGTCATTACACAGATGAAAAAGAAGGGGCAGCTTCCATCACAGGACTGGGTGTGAAGGCCCATTTTTTGTGAGCACAGGCCGAACGTTTCTAATTGGGGCTTAGACTTAACTCAGTGGGCACAGTAGTGTGGCTTTGCTGCTTGACTTGGCCATATCCTGACAGAGAGCCTGGAAGGAACAGGAAGCGCAGGACAGACGCGAACATTTCTTGGGATCTGTGAGGAATTTCTTTTTGTTCATTGTTCATTCACAGCTCCATGGCTTGTCTGAACTGCTTGAGTTAAACTTTATTAGTTGCTCATCACTTTCTTCCAGCCATTACTGGACCACCCAGGCATTGGACTGAATGTGCGGTGCTATTTCTTTACTTCATCAGGCCTTTTCTGACTTCTAGAAGGTTCAAAATTGGCTTAACTGTAAAATACTCAGTTTTCAGGATGTCTAGCTGTCATTTTAAGAGGCGCGTGACTAATTAAGCAGTTATTAAAAGTTTTGAAATTGCAGGCATAACAGGAACTTCTGTGATTTTTTTTTGTGAAAATAACTGTCTCCACATGAAAGTTTTAATTGCATCAGCAGATTGGTCCTCTACAAGAACTCCTACAAGAACAGATCACTCCTGCCTCTGCATCAATCCCCTCCAAGCACCAACCCTCTTACTTCCAGATTGAGGCCTTTGTGAAACGAAGAGTTGTTGCAGGTCCTCGGCTGGCCGCTGGCTATTGTTATTTACAGTCTAACCCCTAAAAGATTCTGTTAAAAAAGAAACATCCTCCAGTTGTCTCTGTCACATGATGTACGGTACAGTAATGTATCCGATTGGTTTACGAAGGTAACCAAGAGCATCATAGTGAGAGCAGAAGGGGCGGGAGGTGTTGCTGCATCATCTAACAGACCCAGACTTTTGGAGTTGTTTAAAATGACTATCCTGGTGCGACAATATGACTAAGGATCAAAATTGCATAATATAGGAACTCTAATTTAGACTGGGACTGAAAGCCAAAAGGCTTACTTTGAAGAGAGAAAGTGAACACCGTTTCGAACTCTTGAAACTTGTGCAACATTTCAACATTAATTGCTGTAGGTTTGTTCTAAAGTTCATGTTTTCATGACATCAAATAGATTTGTTCCAGTTAGGTTTGGTTTTACGCTTCTTTTAAAAACAAAAAATCTTTTTTTTAAATCATAAAACTATACATGACATACTAACATCCTGTTGTTCTCACCTAATCATTATTACTGCCTGCAGAACTTGAAATACCACCAACTTCGTGATGCTGCAGCTCTGTTTTAGGAGAGATCTTGAGAAGTTGGAGTAAAGATGAAATGAGCCTTGTTTCCACTTCATAGATGTTAACTGAGCTCATTTTTTACCAATTTCAGGTTTTGATAATACCCTGCTATGATGGGCACAAGCACCAAATGAGGTAAAAATGTTTTAATTACAGAGACAAACAAGCAAAGGACTATAACAAAATGATTCACATGTATAATTTTAGTCAGAGTTAAACAAAAAGTCTCAAACCGAATGTACTAAATGAGATAGGACTAATTTATGTTGGTATGTTGCTATCCATCACCATCAGTCTCACTCTACACACATCAGAAGATTGTTGGTATTCCACCAACGCAGACAGCCTTGCCTGCAGTTTTCCAAACATCTCAGAGTGCATAGCTGACACTAAGTGTAGGTTAAATGTTTATTTATTAAAAATTATCATGAGCTGCATGGACTCAAACAACAACAAATTTCATCCCACATGGGACAAATTACATAGGACGAAGAAGCAAACATCATTGTCCTAAAATGTGGTTTCACTCTGTTGTAAATCAAGATCACAATGACGCAGAACAAAAGGCTTCAGGACCAACAACCTACACTAACACTGCCAGGAACGGCAATGTGCCCCCGTGTGGCAGAAATATGCTATTACATGTTGACATGCGTTTAAGGAATTTAACTCTGGTTTGCGTGATTAGGTGTGAAAGCATCAGGTTGCACTCACACCGTCCTATCCACAACTACGATTGACCCCACGAGTCTGGTTTATTTGTTTGTTTTCCAGTGTGAGTGCTCTGTTTGTGCTTAAGAATGTTTTTAGTCTCTGGCAGGATTGGAAGCAACTCCTCCACCAGCACCTTCAACCCTTCACGTGGAGGAAGACATGTAGAGACTGCATGCATCACATGTCAAATATTACAGTTCCTTGTGACACTCACAACATTGCAGCATAATTTAAAAAAAACATTACTTTTGGTTTATAAGTTTAAATTAAGTGAACCATCTTGTTGCTTAAATGCTTGTTTTGTGCTTACTCTAAGAAAATCAAACTGGGACATTTTTTTTTTTTTTTTTTTTATCCATTTGAACGTTGCATTTTCAAAGTGAACAAAACCTCTAATTTGTGCAGCTTTGTCCAGATATGGAAATCCTTTTCAGCAGACCTTAGATTATGAAGACATGTGACTTCTGCACTAAGACTCAGGTTAAAGGTCAAAGTTTAGCTGCCTTCGCATGACAGGAATGACCATACCATCCATGCAACCCAGACGTTAATCTTCACTCCTGCGAGACAAGCTCACATGGGGAACACTAACATGTCTAATGATCCGCCTGGCTAGACCAAAAAAATCCCAGACATTTATAATAAGGGTGAGCTGATGTGAAGAGTCAAGTAAAGGAACAGGTGCAGCACATGAATCAAGATTTCTTTGGATTAAATGAGGAGATTTATGTTAATATATTTAATCTGTATCTCTGTAGGTTAAATATCCTTCACTGGCATCTTAATGAAGTCATGTGAAAGCAGTGTAAGGACCTGATTAACTTTCACTTGGCGATAAAAGCTTCACATTAGCTCGGGCCACTTATCAGTGATCCCGAAATAACCATACTATTATGTTATGTTCTTCAGGTATGAAAACAAAAGCTCAGACTGTCAAATTTAAGCATATAAACATGTTGTTTTCCATAGTTTCATTTACTATCGACACGTCTGAGACACCACCTCATGAAAGTGTAAAAAAGTTGACATTTGACTTTTTTTTTTAGTCTCCTCATTTCATAATTTCACATCATGTTTCTCCTTTGCTGAAACACCTTAAATACCAATGATTACAGCGTAATTCTGAGTGTAATTGAAACGCTCTAGCAGGCAACACCCATGATGACAACTAGTGAATATGAAATATGAATATGCTGCTGTGTATTTTCAGGGCGCTTTAGTCATAAATCTGTAATTTATGTCTTTTTTTTTTTAAGCAAAGCGTACTGCAGAAATTTCATTAAGATCTCCATGTAATGCTATTTTTTTTTCAGCTTTTGAAAAAAAAAAAAAGAGTCTCTTTTTACCACAGCACTTCTTTGGCCTACCTCTAAATTAGCCATAAAGCTCAGTCACTGGTCTCAAGTGCTTTGTACTCGTGACCAACTCAGTTTACTTCTTGCCTTCTGGTTAAGTTTGCAAATGTGCAAAACATTGGTCATACAAAAAAAAAAACAACTTTCTGGGAAAAGAAATTAATGATTAAACAATTTTTTTAAAAAGCAATACCTAATTAGAGATAAATTAGAGATAATTAGAGATAAAATATTTTAAAAAACCCATCTCGCTTCTTTCTCCCTCTCTATATTTGTTGAGTTCATTTGCATATTTCATATACGATTACTACTCTGGATATTTTAGCGTTGAGCAGAGGGGAAACCGGGTTAAAGCACTCTTGCCTGTAAGTGTTTCTCAAACCTGTCTCTCCGGAGCTGTGCAGCTCTGGGCCTCCTGGGGACATCGGACCTCCGTACGTGTCATAGGTCAAACATACCAAGCTCACCTTTCTTTTCTTTAAAGGGACACCAGCTTCCCCAGCTCGCAGGCTTGTAAAAACCAACATGAGCAGAAAAATAAAGCAAGTTCAATATTAATATTGAATCCAACGGAACCCCACTCCTTTTTGCTTTGGCGTGCAAGCATAAATGTGCACTTACATGATCCTTTATGTCACCTCACGTCATTTCTTAATGGAAGAAAATTATCTTTGCTGGCAAATCCGGGGCTACGTGTTCAAATAAGTAACCTTCACAAACCCTCAAAACGGGTGGATTTATTCGGTAAAGTGCAGAATATGAACCCGCGGTGTACGTGCACTGTTTCCATTGACATTTTTACAGGTGAATGATTGAATTCTTGCTATCTGAAGGGCTTCGTGGGATATTTGACCTGTTGAAGAAGAAGAAATAATAGAGCAGAGGGTGGATGGGTGGGAAAGTTGGGACCATGTCAAATTAAAAATGTGGTTTAGGTGAATTGCACAATTTTTAACCTCAAGAAAACAGGTTTTTCAAATATTGTTCTGCACTCTTGCTGCTGTTTGACATGGAGACCTCCCAGCTGCCATTTGTAGAGTCGGATCTCAAAAATAGCTTCCGGGGACATGTGACCCCCTAAGTTCAAAGGCCAGGGTTCAGAGAGTCCACACTCACCTTCCCCGTGACGGTGCCGAGGACAAAGCTCACATTGAGTCAAGGCGCTGTAAGCTGCAGGGCTCTTAAACTGTCTTACCAGGATTTAGTGACTTTCTCTTGCAATAAGAAAACAGTGTATATTATATGACTGAAGAGAGAAGGTCTGTTCTTTCACTGGAATGTTACTCAGCTGAACTCGCCGGGATGTGCCACGCATTTACAAGAAGAGTCCGATCCGGACTTCACGGACACCGACGCGCCACCATCACAGACCGGTTTTTCCACCTTTCACTGACAAGAGCTCGGATGGACTTCCTCAAATTCAGCAGGTAGAAACAAGCTGAAACAAGAAGTCTTTTGACCAAACATGAGTTTTCATTACTTTTTTTCTCTCCATCTTAACACAATCTTGTGCCTAAACAAGTCAACGTTACAGTCAGTAGAATGAGTCCATCTACCGTAGCTATGGTGTTGTTTTATGGTTTTTGAGCGGGTATCGTGAAAGTTGTGGGGTACAAATCATTCAAGCCTTCCTAAAAAAACACCATCACAGCAGGACAGTGAGACCAGTTTATTCCTGCTGGCGCTTCGGTATTCATATCATATCAATATTCTTGCATAAAGCATGAACATAAAACTTATAATTACTAATAATAAACTACAAGGTTACATTTAGCTGGCATGACAGATTCACACCAAAAGCCATCTGTGGACTCAAAGGTCGCTCATTTCCAGCTACGATGTTTGAACGAGGTCTTGACACAGAGACGTCCCAGGATCCTTGCACGAGTTCAAGGATTCTGGTGATTTTCTTCATGTCGATTTAACTGATCAATGATGCTCAGATTAGGTTTGGCACGAAATGGGGTACCACATCCTCTCCCAGAGTGATGCTGAAAAACTAATTCACGTGTTCGTATCTTCTAGACTAGATTACTGTAATGTTTTTTAAGCTGGATGTCCAAGTAATTCTCTGAATATCCTCCAGCTGATCCAAAATCCAGCAGCGCGAGTGCTGACAGGAATCAACAAGAGAGACCACGTCTCTCCTGTGTTTGCCTCCCTCCATTGGCTCCCCGGAAAGCTTGAATCCAATTAAGGCTGACACCACCTCCAGCTTTAAAACTTAGAAACAAACAGTTTAATAAAGCATATAGTTAGTACTTCAGTGTGTTAGGACCAGTAGTCACAGCTGCAGCTGCAGGACCAGAGCAGAGCAGAGCAGCTGGTCTTCAACACAGCTTCATCTAGATCTGCTGCTGTAGACCTGCTGCAGGAGGACACCAGCATGATCCACTGACTGGTGCCTCTCACCTCCTCTGTTTCTCTTATCCTTCTTCAGCTCAATCCTCAGTTATTAGTTAGAAGTATCTCATAAGTATAATTGTGGTCCATTGTTCTAGTAGTTTGTTGTGCTGGTCTGTCCCCTCGTTTTCTCTTCCATACATGTTTGCAGGCCAGAACCTCAGGAGCTGCATGCTGACCTGCAGTCCTACCTCTGACGTCTCAAAAAAAAAAAAAAAGAATTCAACAGAAGAAAGAGAAAAAGAGAAAAAAGAGAATAGGATAACATGAAATACACAAAGAATAATTAAACACGTCTTCTGAACTTTCTCTCAACTTTACAATAGCTGCTTTTATCTTCACAGACTGCAAACGCCCTGCCCAGGTCCTGACTCACAGACCTTCCAGTCACAGTCTTCAAAACAACAGCTGGCATGGAGGAAGGGTGGGAGATAAGGGAGGCCAGGAAGGGAGGAACCTGAAGGAGTGTATAGAAGTGAAGGAGGGAACGGCACAGAAATGAGGAGGGTTGGAGGGATGAAAATCCAGAGGAGGATAGAGGAGAGGATTTCAGAGGAAGTGGCCAACAAAGTTAGCTGGGATCGGCTCCGGCAGACCCTCGTGACCCTGTACGGGTGTCCCTGGACGGATGGATGGCTGACAACGTTTCTGTTGATGAGCTGTGGTAGTTAGTTAAAGATGTCTTACAAGACCAGCAGGGATTCTGTTAAAAATCAGTAAAATGTATGTAGAAACAATTCTTTTTTTGTTTTAAAGTTAAAATGTTGAACAGAAGATGTAGCTGCGCAGTGGTGGAATCACACCAAAGCACAAAAGACATTTTGAGTTTTATTTAAATTAGACTCATTTTATTATCTAACGCTCAACTCTATATAAAACCATCTGGTTAAGTAAAATTGTTTTGGAGTTTCCACACAGTAACTCACATCAGGACAACATTTTATTGCCAGTTTTTGTGACTGTATTTGTGACCTTATTGACTTTATTTCAGCTGAAATAAACAAGCGTAGTAGAAATGTTATTTTTCTCAAATGACAATGAGCTGCACAAGCTCTTCAGTGGGGGTTACAGATTTTCTAATGACTTAAACATGGTTCAGGTTCAAGGGTCCTCCCGGTCTAGGACAGAGGCACATAAACCAAATTTTCAGCCAGCACAGCGCAGCTTGAAGATGTTTTCAGCTGTCGCTGCCGCTTTTCTAAATGCCTCTTTGTTCACTTGGATTCTTGAGCTTTTCTCCCCTTTTCCTTTTTTCATCCCCTCTAACATCCCTTTACCATTTTTTCTGTCTCGTGTTTTTACACCCCCACCCCACCCAACACCATGCACACCTCCACCCAGACTGCCCCACTTGACCAAGATATAATGTTGTTACGCTGCGATCAACACATTTTCCTGCAAGTCTTCAGATTTTGGCGTAACCTCTATCTGTGTTCAAGTCTTAGAAGGAAAAAAAACCCAACGTTTTCTGTTTGAGAGAGCGTGTTATTTTGATAAAGTGACGATAATCTGAAGAACTCACAGCGCAGTGACTTATGTGGATCTTGCAGGTTTGATTGGTGTTGTTCAGTGAGCTGTTTAGACCTGCAGGATACTCAGCTCAGAGTTTCTGGCTTCCCCATATTTGCTTTATCTTCACCTACCTTTATTTTTAAATAATGCTGTATTTGCTTTGCTTTGGAAGTGGAACTTTATGTGTGTTTCATCAGCCGTTAAATACATTACCTAACTTAAAGAAATTAACTACTAATGCTAATACTCCTAAGAAGTTCATCACCTTTCAGGCACGTTCACTGTGTTTATTGCTTTTTCAGCACAAAAGTTCTCCTTGCATCAGTCATTTTTATAAACAATAGGCGAGAAAGGTCATGGCAATGATGCCAGGGTTTATGAAAGGTATTTGTAATTTACAGCAAGTCTACAGTTTTGTCTTTTAACAATCTGAGCCAATGTGGTGCGTTATGTCTTATCACCCCCAAAACTGGCTGCTATATTACCAGAACTGTAAAAAAGCTGGTTCAAATGGAAGCGGTCGGACCGTCTGTCTGTGACATTTCATTTTATGTAACAACAGCAACAAAAGCAAAGTAAATAACTACGACACATTCTACCTCTAAATGGGAAAACAAGGCAAGACCATCATACTTGCAGTGATGTGTGAGTGTAAAAATCAGACTGTGAAACATCTCATGAGCACTATTACTGGTCTCCAGTCCAGGCTCTTTGAAAGTGAAATTTTCCTTTCATCCCGGGAGTTGTACTACGGAAGAAAATCAAGGCACACTTGTTCAGTGATGTGAAAACACTATGAGGTGACATTCCAGCAGGGACATTTAAAGAAACTTCAGGCGCACTTGCACACTGGCAAACCTCCAGATCTTTTGTACGAGCGTCCATCTTTCTCCCCGAGCCTTAATTGTATCCCAACCCAAGAAGGGTGTTTGAAGCTGTGCAATCAGATCTTTGAATCCTCGCGGTGTTTGCTCTACCGGCATGTTTGCATTGTCAACATAGCACTTGAGAGAATTAAGGGGAGCCAAGTACCTGGAGCTCAGGAGGCAATAAAGCAGTCAAAGCACAATTAAACCTTCAGAAACAAGTTGAGTCAGGCTTAGTTCATTTCAGTTCTTAACACAAAGATTCAGTAATAAAAAATCATGTGTGCACTCATCAACCGAGAGAGCAACTGATTCAAGAGTAAATCTCAGAAATGAAAGACATCTGTCCCAGAAGGTTCTCATTTATGTTTTAATCAACTGAGACTTAAACCGTCTCCTTTATCTTATTTTCTTATTAAACATACATACTCGACACAAGGTTGCATCTCTGGCACAAAGCTCATGCTGCCTTTTGTGAACCAGCATTGAATTCTGGTATCTAAGTAGCAATTAAAAAAAAAAAAAAAAAAAAAAAAGCACACAGTAGTAGTGCTGTGCATGCTCTGTGTTTTACAGCTTATATAATTCTTTCCCCATGAGTAATCTTTTTCATCCGATGTTAAAGCTCACACTGCAACTTCCACACTCCCGTCAGATTCCTGAAAGACTGACGGTATCTGGGTGGGAATCAGTTTACACCACTGGATGATTCTGCCTGAAAGCTGGTACTGTGTGTGTGTGTGTGTGTGTGTGTGTGTGTGCGTGTGTGTGTGTGTGTGTGTTTGCATGCCGGCAGAAGTGAAACTTTAGGCAATATCGTGTAAAAACTTTTGGGGCTTGCTTAAAGCTTTAAAATTAAATTAAGTGCACTATTGTTACAGATAACAGTTAAAGATCTAACAGACATACGCTTGTATGTCTGCAGAAACCTATCACAGAATGCAAAGTGTAAAATTCTCTTTGTTTCAGTTCAAAAATGAGGTTTCATCAGGCAGATTTGGATCTACGACGAATGATACCACAACGATAGTTGTGGTCTCGTCTGCAGCAGCTTAAACATGAACAAAGTATATCGGCAATAAAGCAGAACAGCATCCTCGCAGTGGCAAGAAAGAAATAGCTAACACCAAATTTACATCAAATATTCACTAAACGTTGGTAAAAGGAAAAAGACTTTCAATTAGGTGCTGATTGGAAAATGTTTGTGATAATTTACAGTGATAACTCTTACAATAAGCTCTTGTCATAAAAACAGTTAATACAAAGACTTCTTTGCGACGGAAATTTCCCGTCCCTCTTGGAGGTCATGATGAGTCCAGTCAGATCAGACCAGTATTGTGTCTGTGCAGTTTGGGTTTAACTGTCTGGCACAGCTGCAAAGCTGTTGTTTTGAGAACTGCAGGTTATTTTGTCTAAAGAGCACCGAGCTCTGGTCTGTAAAACTGTACTGATGACTCTCTGCGTCATTTCTGACTCGAGACGCCTGATGAATTAAATCTACTGAACTTGAAACATCTCTCACGTCTTTATTCATGATGATCTAATGAACTCAGTTTCAGTCGGGATAGTCACCTAGTGGTCAAAATAAATTATCCCGAGGTGGTAATAAATCGTTTTGGCGACTACGAAGGGACATCGTCTGTGCAATCGTTCGTGTCACGGAGTGGACATCCTTGGGGGACAACCTCCCAACCTTACCCCACGTAGCCTTCAGGGATGTGGACCTGACGAGGGTTGAGTAGATTTAACGACCGTTTAAAGAGCTCTGTGATTTGTATTAAGTTTGGGGGTTTGTGTATTTAGGGCTTAAATTGCTGGAAGGTTCTGGTTCTGGTTCCAGAGTGTCCTTTTGCCTCAGAAATTCTTAAGGCTTCTGATGTCTTCGAGAGCTTGTCTTAAACATTTTGAACCTTTTGGACAATAAACATAATTTGGATCATTTTTGGTCAATCAGACGTGGAAACAGCTGATACTAGAATCTATTATCTTTAGTTCTTGTTTTGCGTGTCACTTGTAATTATTGTTTAGGAGTTAACCCTTTCCGTTCCCCTCACTCCTCTGCCCCTTAGGGGACCTGAGGTTCTGGGAGTCTGGCTGGTCTTTAGGATGGACATTCAGAATATCTGTCCGCTTGACAAAGGTCAACAAGGACATTTACAGGTGCACGTTGGTGGCACATTAATCTTAAGGTCTGAATTTGCCATTTCTGAGTATTTGGTTGTGATTTGGTTTCAGTTTGGTGTCACAAACCCTCTGTTTCTATGGTGACTGATTATTTGTCCACGATGAGCGTTTCTGGTGTGTTGACTCACATTTTAAGAAAAATAATATTTGTGGCATGTGGGATAATCTTCAGCTTTTCTTGTCAAATTTAGTTTGACATATTAACAAGAAGAAAAGAAACCCAAGTGGTTGGACCTCTGATCACACTCATGGCTCAGAGTTGTCACCACTGGAAGGTTTAGACCCCCCAGTTAACTGGAACTAGAACTAAAATGTAGTCCTATAAAACCGCATATTAACTAATTCCTTGTTTTTATAAGATGATAGTGGGAGCTGCCCTGATATCAGCCGCCTCTCTAATCTTCTGACTTCGGTTCAGAAACAGAAACAGAAGAGAAGATGTGTTTTACTTTCTTTTTTTCTTTGTTTTGTAGATAGTGGTTTTGGGTTTTTTTTCCCCTCCTGGGGTTTTAACCGATTGTAAGAGTAGTTAGTGCCATGAAGTCTTTTACTGGCTCCTGGACTTTTGGGGCTTGATGTTTGTCTTCTGGTGGCCGTTCAGCAAGTTATCATCCATTTCTAAACCGTTTCATTATTCCATTCATTATTGACATTACTCATTGGTTGTTAATTACTCATCATCACTTTCATATATGTCAGTTGGTGTTGCAGAAGTGGTTTTTTTTCTCCAGTCCCTCTTGGAGGTCATGATGAGTCCAGTCAGATCAGACCAGTATTGTGTCTGTGCAGTTTGGGTTTAACTGTCTGACACAGCTGCAAAGATGATGTTTTGAGAACTGCAGGTTATTTTGTCTAAAGAGCGCCGAGCTCTGGTCTGTAAAACTGTACTGATGACTCTCTGTGTCATTTCTGCATCAAGACGCCTGATGTATGTTTACAGTTATTTATTTTATTTTATAATGGCATACACACTGAACTGAGTGTCTACAACACAGTATCTTCTCATTTTGAGAATGCTGGCAAGGCCAGAGATGGAAGGCGGCCAAGTGTGCATTTTTGATTTCACAGTTCATCAGTTTGGTTTGGTTCATTAATTCAGCTCCGTCAATCCCGTCAGGGCGGTTCATGTAAGTCTCAGATCTGTCACTCAGCATCTACAGCAAACAGAGAACACTGCTCGCTTTCTCAAGGTTTTGAAGCCTAATTGTTTATACGTGTTATTGTTGTTAATTATAGCTCTTTAACCATTTGGGGGTGGCACTTTTTTTCCTTTCTGTAATGTGACAAACGAAGCAAACATTCACCTCTGCTTTACTTACACTGCGTCTTATGTTCGTTGTGGTTCTGGGATGGTATCCCAACAAACGCGACGAACACGACCAACACACAAACACATTACATACTGTACATTCCACATTCAGCGCTAATGAGGAGTATGAAAGTGTTGTCTTTCTTTTTCTTTTGGAGTTTGTATGAAATGAGCAACAAGTGTTTATGAGCAGTGAAGAAGAGTCAAACTCTGATTCGATGGCAATAAATTCAAAGTGGAGTAAAACGTCTTTCTTTTTTTTTTTTTTTCTTTTTTATTAAACCTTGTTCCCTCTGTTGGAAGTATGGTAAATGACAAAGAAAGAATTTAAATTAGCATGGCCAATAAAGATATTTGGGTTCATATAAAAAGTGTTTATCACAAGTGACTCTTGCTTCAACATTGTACTGATTGTTTTTGTCACATCCCTTGTGAGGAATCTTGGTTTGGCTCAGAAATGTACTACACCCCGTTGTTTGAAGTGTCGTCCCCATCAATGTCTAAAATTTGACACACCAACAAAACAGAAAACAAACTATCTGGCACCTCTCTTGGCTCATGCGGTCTCTTCTGAAAACTTAGCAGCAAAGTGTTGCTTCAAAACCCAAATAAATGAATCCGAGAGTGAGTCACGACCCGGGAGATGATAGGTGAACCAAAAGAGATGGCAAACACATGCTCTCGGAGATTGATCGTCAGAGGCGAGAAAGTTTATTCATTACAGAAATATCTCACAGATGGGCGGGGACATGGAAATCTGACCACGGGAAACATTCAGCGGTTAAGCAGAGACACTGGCTGTTTGTCCTGATGAGAGAGCAGAGAAGATGCCAGAAATGAGGCCGGGGCTGCTCACAGAATACATACGTCATAACCTCTCAAACGTTGGGGGACGTTCACTAGTGCCTAAACACAAATACCACTGAGAGACAACTCAGAGACAAAAGGTATTGTAATAGACGCTATATAAATACAATTGAATTGAATTGAATTGAATTGAATTGAATTGAATTGAATTGAATTGAATTGAATTGAATTGAATTGAATTGAATTGAATTGAATTGAATTGACCAGTACTGGTCCATTCACAGCTCTCTGAAGGTCCCACACCACTTCTCAACACCACAGCCTCCACCACCAGGAGGGTTATAGACCATTGCAGCACCTGGATTTTCTCTTTTTCAGTCCTGTTGTAGTTTTGCTGCTGTGTTTGAGATCATTGTCCTACTCCATGACCCAGCTGTAGACAGGTTTTAACTGTTTATTACAGAATTTCATTCTGTAATATTTTGTTTTGCAGAGGAGTTCACAATCAACTCAATGACTCTGAGGTGCCCGGGTTTTACGGGTGCAAAATAAGCCCAAATCATCAACCCACCACCGCCGTGCTTGGCATGCTGATATGTCAGACTTGAATTTCATGACAGTGTTTATTAAAGCCAAATATTTTCCCTTTGGTCTCATAGTCCACTCAACATTTGTGTCACTAAGGATGCCTGGCCTTTGTTTCCCCGGAGCACTACCCAGATTTTTCTGTGAAACAAAGTATCTGGAAGTCGGCTTAAAGTCTGTAGACTCTGCAAAGACTCTGCAAAGAGTGATTTTTTAGCTGCAAATGTCCACTTTCACTTTTTTGTCTATATAGGCTGCAGAGACTGAGCAATGTTGAAGTTTCAGAATACAGATATATCTTTTTTTTTTTAATTCATAAATTTACTGCCCATATCTATTGGAGATTCATGTCCTAATCAAAGGACAAACATGAACTATCAAGTATCACAAGGTCAGAGGACCAATGGCTTTATGTACCTCCTGAATTTGGTGCCTCGATTAGAAAAAGCAGCAGAAACACAAACATCTCTAGATAATATTTGACTTCATCTTAGTTGTGGTCTAGTTGGCAAAACAACACCTTTTCTTAATAATATTTTGTCATATCTTCACGGATTATCAAGCGAATCACTTTATCCATGTAAAAAAAGATGCAAATGTGCAATTTATTGAATCCCCTTTTTTTATTATTCATTTAACAGAAGTGTCTAAAATAAATATCCATTAAAACCTTGTTAGACAGAGTTTTTGAAGGTGTTTAAATGTTGTAATACTTTAGTAAGTATATCCTAAGTCAAAAGAGGATGTGAAAATTGTATCTGAAATCCTTTCAATCTCCTCAAACCATCATGACTTTGAAAAGTAAGCACCGTTTACACATTCCCTCTGTCCGTGGTAGAAATCATTTCAACAGAAGGCCATGGGAGAAAAGGAATCCCATATGGTGTGTGTTTCTCAGGTTCCTCTTCACAGAAAATTTGTCACTGTTTATTAATCCGTCATCGTTAACCAGCACTAATCTGCAGCTTCCTGCTGCTCATTTCCACCCTGCAGTCAGCGTAAAGAAACTGCACAGAAACCACCTGCACTGGGATGAGGTCATGTGAATTTCTTATGAGCTGCCCGTGGATGTGGTGGCTTTTGTTCTGAATGGTTTCCTCGGCAACAGGCGTCACGAAGCAAAGTGGGCAGCTGTGAACATGGAATTGGGGCCCTGGTGGCCTATTTATAACATTATAATTATCAACATGTGACTGCAAATTAAATTTAAGTGCAAAAATAAACATATATGTATATATATGAGAGTCTATATGCTAAAACAAGAAAGAATTGTGACCTGTAATAGATGTGCAAAAGGTGAAAAATAGTTTAAGATACACATCCTGCTCACTCCCCTCAGTAATGTCTTCTGACGGGCAGTTTTTCCATAATTTGCCGATTAATGCGAGGCAGATGCGCGTAATGCTTCTGTGCGCGGCCTCAGAGGGAGCGGGAGTGCTCAGGCTATGAGATAATGCCAGATAGAGGCCAGCCGAGGACTTGCACTATTGCCACTGCTGCTGCTGCTGCTGTGTGTGTGTGTGTGTGCGTGTGTGTGTGTGCGTGTGTGTGTGTGTGTGTGTGTGTGTGTGTGTGTGTGTGTGTGTGTGTGTGTGTGTGTGTGTGTGTGAGAGACTGCACACAGTTACACTAAACCCCACCAGCGGATGTTTTTTATCCCCCTTTACGCTCAATTACCGCCTCTCAAGGTCACAGATATCTGTCCAAGATAATTTTGTGCGTTTTCTCGGCCAACTGAAACTATAAGTATTTTTTTTAAACACTTTGCTTTGCATCTTTTGCCTGTCAACTAACTTGTGAGTCACAGGAGGCTATTTGTTTCCTCCCATAACCAGCTGTAATGAGCACCTCCTTCCTTATAATGACTGGGTCTGAACCCTAATGCAGGTCATAAACATTGCTGTGGTGTTCTTGGCTGCAGTCTGAAGTCCTTATTGTTTCTTGGCTCGATCATTCCCCTGCTCACCCCGTGCTTTTTTAATTTCTTTTTTTTTCATGTGGATTAATCATCCTGTGATGTTTCCTCGAGCTGTTTGTGCTATATGTTTGCTCATGATCATTTAATGGACTTAACTGAGATTTGTGCATGCGAGGGAAAGTGTGTTTAACTGTGATTGTGTAGACTGTGTATTTAGGATCTCTGTTCCTGTGTGTGTGTGTGTGTGTGTGTGTGTGTGTGTGCATGTGTGTGTGTGTGGGGGTGATGGTGCATTCCACCCGGGGACTCATCCGGCCTCTCCGGATCTCAGCGCAGTGCGTCGCTCTAATCCTGCCTTCCTGTTTTCCTGCAGAAGAAGTGAGGCGGAGAGGAAGAGGAGATTTGATAATTAGCGCGATAACAGTCACAGTCAGTTTACCTGGAAGAGCGAGAAGAAGGTGCAGGGCACAGTTCAAGTGGGCTGAAGAGACAGCTGGAACACTTCGTATTTTCATCCCATCATCGCCAAGAACATGTACAAGTGAACACACCAGTGTGAGATTTATAACCCACCAGGAGCATCGGTCAGAAGGACGTAATCTCCATATATATGCTGATTATGTGGTGAACACCAGTTTATCCCTAATATAATATCAGAGTCGTAGCTGAAAAATGGACACATTCGTGCATGAACAAAGGAGAAAAATGCTCCCTTTTCCCTTCTTTTAAAACACTTTTCACAGAGGATCTCGCATGGAGATAAAACAGATTCAACTGATCCATCCATGATCTAATCTAATTTATTCTCAGTCCACTGTAAATCTGAGTCCTGCAGTTAGTCGAAAACAATACACCGTCTTAATCAGAAAGTCATACTCATCAAGAGCTGTGGTCCACCACAGCCGGCAGGATGTTGTGTAATGCCATCCCCTGCTGATGAGGCTGCTGACAGGCTTGTCCCCTGACAGTAAATAATGGTTTCTGAATGTAGCTCTGGTTGTGTGAGAATGTCCGTATCCTTCAGTTCACTGAGGATAATCATTCTACTATCGTCAAGGGAAAAGGAGTGAATCAAACATTTATTGAAAACTTGGACACAAACGATTATGACAAAAAGGACAAAGGTGTGTGGAAATGGACCGTAAGAACTCAGCATAAGTTTTAGATCACAAATATTTGCTGAAATGTCGTTGTGTTACCTTTTTTTTTTTAATTTTTAAATTTTTATACTCTGAAAAATATTTTGGTACATAAGACTGCAGCTCTCTTTATTTAAACTCTTTGGTAAAGGTGAAAGGAAATACTTGACATTGATATTCAGTTTCCTCTGTGCCTAAAATACGCTTGTAAAGGATGGAAGTATGCACTGATCAGTTACAGAAACACATTTATTGAAGAAATTGTTTTAACCTGGCATGTTCTGATGGACAAGAGATCAAATTTTACCACAAAATTGTCCTAAAGCTGTTTTGGATTTCCTGAAAGCTGAAATATATCCACCACAAACCGCACAATGGCTGCACTTCCCATGTAGACGGACTCTCCTGTGGTTGTATCAGTCCAGGCTGACGCTTTCCAGCTCCACCGAGTGCAGTTCTTTGTTTTCACTTTTGTCCTAAAGTATAAAACATGTAGGATTGACACTGACACTAAAAACAACAGCGCTGAAAATGGGGAGTTCATGACAGAGTTATTAAACTAAGTGAGAGGTCGGCTATACGTCTGCAGGAGATAAGCACTGGAGACCGGTAGGTTACAGTTTTCACTTAAAAATTAAAAGAGTTTCATAAAATACACAAATACCTATGTTACCTAAAGCATAAATCCAGCTACTTTTAGCAGGATTTATTTGACCCTGCAGTTGCTGTCTTCCTTCCTGCTGATATCTTTATTGCTTTTTTCTTTTTTATATCCACTTTTGATGAAGAGTGAAAAATTGTGAGTGCTGGATGGTTTGTTGCTGCTGCTTCGACAGTAATGAAGTGTCTAATAGGGTCCTGTCAGCAGCTTAGAGAGACTGGAAACCTCGAGACACTGTGGAGACACAGCACACACACACACACACACACACACACACAGATATCCTTTATAAAAGGACAAACACACCCGTTTGCTGACGCCTGAGCAATTACCACCCACCACCAATTACTGCAGCTCACACATGGTCGTGCTTCTGAAACCTCTCGGCCATGTGTGGATCGACCTGTGATGTGGTCGCTGCAGCACTTACAGACAAGATGCAGAGTTCCTAAAAACAGCTTTGTGGGGGCGTTGCAACAGCTGTGCCCACTGAGGCTGTAGCTTTTTTGTTTTATTATCATTATTATTATTATTAAATACACTCCTCCCACCACCTCTTTGGTGCTTCATAATTTGCATTTGTGAATGCAGTTAAATTAAACCTATTGTAACTTCCCTTTAATATTCATATTAAGACTACAGATGAATGGAGATTAAGGAAATACTTTTAATTATTAGATCTGAGCTTAAAACTTAATAAAACTGGATGTTTTTTTAAATTATTTATCGTGGTGTGATAATTACTGTGATCTAATTATCACACAGTGACTAGAAGGAATAATATAATATCACCTGTGAAGAATAACAAATAAACGGTGGACCTATACAGAAATATTTGTATAGAATATTTTTGAAGGAATTTCACATTTGTCAATTCAACTGCCCTTAACTCCCCGCATATGAAATAATACACAATAAATCTTTTTTTTTTCTTTTTATAAAATGTTTCTTATATATTGAAATCAAAAGACACCTCCAACAGTTTCTAAATTATACATTTTTTCTAACATTATAAATATGTTGGGTAATATTATTTTATTGTAACTATTAATTTTTTTTAACCAACTTTTATAAAACTTTTTTATTGGGATGGTGCAGAAGTCTCATAAACACATAGATAAAATAAATACATAAAAAATGCATAAGAGTATAAAAGTACATAAAATGAGTCAATAAATGCCAGTTTAGTCTATTTTTGAGATGAATATCTCAAAAGTTCTCTGAGGATGATTTCAGGAGTAGTAGCCAGCATTGGTAATTGTATTTTAGTTCACAATTTGATCAGAGATACTGGACATGCCATTATTCTTAAACTTCATTTATTCATTCAAATTAATATGATATATATCATGATAATATTGGAGCTGGTCCAATATGGAGGCTGCAGAGTATTCAGACTCTCACTCTTTCACACCTTCAATCGTTTATCTTTCACCTCCTTCTCCCTTCACCTCTCTCATGACTCTTAGCTGAAAGTCGCAAACTTGTTTTGGGTTATGTTTATTCAGTTTTAAAAGGGTTTCATGTACTAGAAGAGCAAGATAAGAAACCAACAGAAGCTAATCATTAACCTTATCTTGCAGCATGGCCCTTAACAAATCTAACTTTCACCTGACATAATGATTTATCAGTCTATTATCTAGTGACTGAAGCGATATGAAGAGGAAATGGAGAAAAAAAAAAGAGAGCGAGAGCGATGGGCTGACATGGAAATTGTTCAGATCTAAATTGGGGATGATGCGTTATGATGTCGTTACCGTTTGGTTACCAAACAGTTTCCTGGATGTGGTGTACTCTTCATGGAAATGAGAGTCAAATAAATAAATCTGGAAAGAAGTTTGGCCCCACATCAGTGTTTGAAGAAGCTGTGCTCCTGACATCGGTCCATGCAACGCACCTTCCAAACACAAGAACGGTAAAATGGTTTTACTCACAAGCAATAAGGAGTCCGAAGTCCAAAGTTTTAGACATGCTGTTGATGCGTCAGGTTACGCTCGTCCTCATTCAGGGCCAATTATGGCATGAAGCGGGTGTGCTTGCCAGGGAAAGTTACAATTATTGGATTTGAAAGGTTTTTTTGATGATCTTGAATAACACTTCAGATGAAGCATTCTGGTGCTTCGATGTGCAGTCTTACAAATACAACTGGCTTTGTTAATGGTTGGAGACTACAGGCTGGTCCAAAAGCAAATAATGTTCAGCTCAAAATCACTTCATTTATCATCTAAATGAGGAAAATCCCATTATGAGATTTATCTTGCAGAGTATATGTTTTTGTATCAACACAATGCTTCAAATCAAACTCGCTTGCTCAAAGACACCTGGAGTCAAAGGTTTAATTTTTAAATTACCCCACTTCAGCTTTGATTTTTCAATAGATCCTTAATTTTTCCAATCTCTGGCACACAACTGCTTGACTGTTGGAGTCTTTTCTGTACCAGCATGTCCCGGTTAGGCCCATACATGCTCTATTCAGTTAGTTACATAAACATCACGTTTGTTTTTGGTGACATAACCCAGCAGTTGCCAAGCTTATACTTGTGGGCTTTGGTTTATAAGACAATTTTTGTTGCTCTGTTGCGATTCAAAGTTGGTCGGCCCTTCAAGTCCACTTCAGACTCGGGGCCCCGAGCATTTGCGTGGTTTGCATGTTGGCAAGGGCATCCACTGATGATTTGTTGTGTGTTTGTTTATCTATATGTGGCCTTGTGCAGGACTGAAGACCTGTCTAGGGTGTTCCTGTGTCTTTCATCCAGTGATAGCCAGGATAGGCTCTGGCAGATCCTTGTGATGCTTAACAGGAATAAACAAGTATAGATAATGACTGGATGGACGTTGTTTTGAGATCCAGTATCCCATTTATTAACTTCAAAAGGACTTACATTGCATTTGCAATTAGGTTAAGTGCTTTCAGAGTGCATTATGTTATTTAATAATGTACAGTTTAAAGTAATGTGGTCCAACCCCCCCCATCCAAACTCCCCAATCACCATCCTCATTCCCTAAACAGATTTTCTGCTTTCAAATATACCACGTTTCTGTCTAAAAATCTTCGGTAAACAAGATCAGATCAAAGACTACATTGCTCAGGTATTGCACTGTTTTGTTTTTTATTTTTCAGATGGAAAGAGCTGTATGATGTTTGGAGGACTCTTAGTTTAGTTTCTGTGTTTGTGTTTTGTTAGATGTATTTGTCTTGGACTGCTTTTCTGCAGGCACTGTTTGGACATTTAACTACAAAAGTCAGTTTTACGGCCTTCATAAACATAATGTAATAGTGCCCTTCCCAGCAGTTGCTCATAAGTGTGTTGCATCTGCTGAAGCCTGAGATAACATCAGGTTGTGAGTAAAAAAACTCAGAACTGGACCTTTCTAACATTTCACTGGCTTTTGTCATCATGGCCAATACAAAAGTTGTAAATTTATTCAACTAGATCGGTATTATCTTACTATTAACACAGTCTTGCTCTTGATAAGACATTGAAGCTTTAGTAAAATTAATGTTTCATGGTGAAATTATGTAGACTCATGAATTGGACATTTGGCATAAATAGGGACAGGGTTGCATCGGTGGCTCACCTCTTCGGTCCTCTTCCATCTGTCATCCATGGAGTCGCTGTCTGAAATTAAACCCATGGGGACAACATAGGCTGCAGGGCATGAAAGCATCACTCTGCAAGTGTCACCTCGTGGAGAGGTTCTCTCCGTCTGGAGAGGACAGCGGTTCATTGATGCTTTTTCAGACTCAGCTGGCTGATCTCAGACTCTAACTGGCCTTTACTAAACATTATCTAGGGGATAATTTAATTGAACCTCTGACCTGAAACCACTTACGATGGAGCTATAAATTGTAGTAATCCACTGCTGACCTAATGTCACATCTAAAATGCTGCTTTGCTTGGCTTAGAGAACTATATTTGTGTATTGCATGTTTTACTCCATTTACAGCTGATTACTTATAATTCATACCTCATTTACATTCCTGCTGGTAATGTTCCAGAGTGTGTACTTTTGGGTTCTTTTTATTGTTATTTCTTTTAAAACACAGATGGATATTGTTTTTTATTTGATAGGGGAAAATGTCTATTTGCAGATATAGAATATAAGCACTACTTTGTAATATTGTGAAGAACTGTGTGAACTGTGTCATGCAACAAAGTAGAGAATCTGCACACATTTTCTCTGAACATCACAATCAAAGTAAAATTGAATGCACATGTAGGAGCACAACACCCTGCTTTGTCTCCTCCCTCAAGCAGAGTAGGTTGAATTTGATAATTAGTATAAACAGTCATGGGAAAATCCAAACGATAAAAATGGCAAAAGTAAGCTGCAAAAAAACGTTTACTGACTGTGAGCTGGAGACAATCCTGTCAGAAGTTGACGCCAGAAGCTGTAATCTGTAAATACAGTGGGCTCTGAAAACCGCATAGTACATGGATAAAAAAAAAAACAACCTGTCAGACATGAAGGTTGACGTAAAGTAGAGAGGCACTGCACAGCGGCAAAGCACACCCAGGACACGTGGTGGATCAGCTGGGCAAGACCTCACGACATTTCAGCGAGTTGCCTCCTTTGTGGGTGATGCTGTCCTCACTGGAGTATATTAAATAAGATACTAAAAGAAAGTGTTAAAAAAGTGAACCTTGTTTCCGTTTTCCATTTATGGTGTCTCAATCACACGTTGTCGGCCCCGAATGGCAGCTGGATTGGGTTGCACATAGAGATGTCCTGGCTGTGGGCCGTCTGGTGGCTCCACAGCTTCACCCAGTGGGATGCCATGCCGGTGCGCCAGATTATACAAGATGGTACATGCCGTCACAATGCAGCGCACCTTGTCAGGGCGGTACAGCAGCCTCCCCCTGGTCCTGTCCAGATAGCGCCACTGACATTTTAACTGCCCGATCGCACGCTCTACAACTACTCGAGTGCTGGAATGAGCGCAGTTGTATCTGTGCCTTTGGGCAGTCTGGGGATTGTTGAGGAGGTTCAACTGCCACCTTTTTAGTGTATAACTGCTGTCACCTGATGGGGGGGTTGTGAATAGGTTGCCAGGAAACCAAGTGTGGTCAAGCACTTGTAGAGGAACAGGAAGCGCATGGCTCCTCCCCATACTCGTCTCCAAAGTTGGACCCAAATCAGCAAAGAGTTACAAGAGGACGTCTCTTATATCTGACATGACTGACCAGACAGTCATCATCATGGGCCACCAAAAAAAAAAAAAAAAAATGACTGTGGTCCCTCCTGATCCTGCCACTTGCAATCTCCTCTAACAGAGCCAAGGTCCTTTGTGGGTTACATTGTTTTGTGCATGTCTGTATACGTTCAGACCATGTGGTTAATTGTGAACTTGTTGCCATTCCAGTCATGTGCAACTTGTTTGCTGATTGGAGAACTGCGATGCCCTTCACGTGTGGTAGTGTACAAAATGGTGTAACGTTTCCTCGTGTCTTAAACTTCGCTGCATCGCCACCAACCTTGATATGTGTGTAACGGACCGCAATTTTTCACATTCATTTCACTTTTTGAACATCCAACCGTGAGCATGAAAAATGGCGTACGCAGATTGTTTGTGCACCATCCTTCTCATACATGAGCTCCCTGCTGTCTCTGTCAGGCAAGATTCCCAATTATAGTCTGTGGAGAGAAATTGTATTTTTCTTTTTTGCATCTGACTCTATAGACTCTATAACAGTTTACAGTCAACTAACATCTTGGAGATGCACACGATTTTGCAATCTCTGCGTTTCTGAATCCGGACTAAGATTTAAGAAGCCTGCTGTCAAAGACGGAGTCCGAGACGGTTGTTCAAGCTGTTATTTCACATTATTTCACATTTTTGTCTCTTCACTAGTTTCCAGTTCATTTTAGAGTTTACTTTACTTTTATGGCCCTGCATGGTCAAGCTCCTCAGACTTTTCAGACCTATTAGAGCCCTTCTTATCTTGTTGAACCCTTGGGTCATCTAACCGGAGGTTGTTAGTGGTCCCCCACTCCCGATTTAAAACTCAGGGGGACCATTCATTTCAAGAGGTCACACCTTCCTTGTGGATTGGACTTCCCATGTTCTTTCAAAGCCCAAAGCCAAGCTTCTTTATTTAGACAACATTTTAAATAGTGAGTTTTTTGAGGGGGCTTATATAGATATATATATTTAAAAAAAGCACTATTTCATCTTTGTTTTGTTATTATGTTTTTTTTTTAACTTTCACTGGTTGTATTTTTCAAAAGTATCTTTTGATTTTTCTATGTTTTGTGGTTAAACACTGATTTAATTTGTGAAACTATTATTTTATTATGAAGCGTTTTGTCATTTTTGTCTGAGCAAGGTGCTACATTAATAAACTTGACTTTCTAACATACTGTTTTTTCTGCCTTCCTCTCACCAATACCCTTGTGTACACACACGCACACACTCCTCAGCCGTTTGGACGCTCGGCTTCCTGTCTCGCTGCAGCCTGAAAGCCGAGCCAAATCAATTAGCCTGTAGAAATTACAGAGCAATAAATTAAGAGGGCCAGTCGGCAGCAACGGAGACGGGCGGAGGGGAAACCAGAGTTATATGGGGTTCCTCCTGTCTGCTTGTGCAGCTCAGGATGCGGGGCCCCTCCAACCTCCAACAATATAACAACACAAGCGGCTTATGTGCTTCACTGCATGATATTTACAAGATGATAAAGTCTTTTGGGACTTTTTGGTTTAGCAAAGGAAATAAGAGACAAAACTTTATGTGTTTGATTTAGTGTTGCTGGTTTTATTTTGACATTTACAGAATGAATAAATGAGAGTAATCAAAATTGAGTTTAATCAGACATGTACAGAAATGAATCCCTCTATGCATGTATGCAGGAGAGGAAAGAAAACCATGAATTGCTAGCCCTTGGAATTGTGGGTAACAGTAGGCGCCAGATGGAGGCTGTCGACCTGACCCGGGCCTGATGTCTGAAGTTACCTGATCCAGCTTGTAGCAGACTGTCCCAATAAAATCATCTGTCTCCCAGTCCCACATGTGAAACTTTTAACAGAGATGCCAAAAGTCATCATTTCTCCTGCAGCCTTGACAACATATGGTTACGGATCATGACTGATCTGTTTTTTACATATAAAAGTACTAAAATATATAAATAAAAGAAGATGCCTAAATATATAATGAATAAATTAAATATTTAATAGTTTATTCTGTGTATTTGTGCAGCTGCTTCACATTTTTCATATGTTTAAGATTTTTGGAGTAATCAAAGGGGTCGATTAAAAAAGGCACAAAACTGTACTTTGGCGTGCATGTGCAGTTTCTCTCCTGCAACGTCCAGACAACCACGGACAAGTGTAACAGATAAAATCACGACTGTTGATCATACCTTTGCAACGCTTTGCCTGTGGTAATTCTGCTCCGGTAACTGAGAGGTTGGAAAACGAGAAGCTCGTTATTCACTTCACCCAGACGGCTACAGATGTATTTAATCTTTCGAACCTCTGGCCCAGCTACATACTGTTAAAAAGTGGATCAGCTAAGGGGCTGGGAAATAGCGGCAGATAAGAAGAAAAGCCGACAAAAACACTTTTGTATTCCAAAGAAACTCGGCCATCCATGCCTTGGTTATCCCAAACGTTTTCATGGGAGGAAACTGAGCTTCAATCTTTGGTTCCTGGACCAACAATTTTCAAGGACTAAGAAAAATGGTCTAATTGCCTTCTATTCAAATATTGAGGTCTATGGTAAATTTTGTCAAGCCTGTGAGTTTGACTAACGTCATGTCATAGAAGTGCTAATAAAGGTGGTCTTAAAACAGTCAAAACCAATGACAGAGTTACGCGTTTGCTGCTCCTCCTCCAGTGATTTAATGTTCTGTGGGTTGGTTAAAGTTAGTTTATCATGGTTAATAATTTTCAATGTTCGACCATGCAAACCTGCTGAACCATATCTTCTTTTAGTCATGGTCGTATGTGTTGAAGAGTCTTACTACTACTTGTTAACCTACTAGTTAACAAAAGTTTAAGTTTAAATAAACTGGGTTACCGTTTGCAGTGTTGAGGTAGTTATTGAAGCAGTTATAAGAGCAGTTTTACAGTTGCTCCAGAAGACCAGAATTCTGGGTGGAAAATATCCTAAATACGATGTACGTCTAAACTGATTTTATTACAGCACAATGGAATAACCTTGTGACAGGAGTCATTAAAGCTCTCACTCCCTGCCCCCTCACTTGGTGCTTTCTCTAACAAAAACAAAACACCAAAGTTACAGCAGCAGAACAAGACAAATGTTTATGAAAACAGAATGACAGGCTTGTGAAATAACCTATTGAAAGTTATTGCTTAAAATCTGTTGCGTAATGATGAAAAAACCAACAACATTTTGACCTCCACCCCCCTTGTGGGTGCGAAGCCTAAACAGCGCGTATATCAAGATTATTTGCATTTTGTCAAACCTTCACAAGCGAGTGAATTAAAAACTGCTTTAAAGGTCTCGGAGAGTCTGGCTGATGTGAGTTGCTCTGCAGTTCACCCTGTAAAAAAACAATCTGCCGCTCACACAGAACATGTGATGCATCTATTCGCAAATCGCATTGACTGTTAAGGCGCAGTGATGTAAGCTGTGCAGAACTGTGACGGCCTCTGGAGCCCACAGCAAGGTAAACATGACTTCAGCTTGGCCTCAGGCTGAACCTCGGCGCAGTGTGGGGGGTGAAGATAAAACACGGAAGACATTACTGGAAAAATGTTCCAAACTGAAGAAGATCGGAGGGGTGGGAAGGCGAGAGTGAAGCAAAGTGTGTGAAACAGCTGTCTTTCCATGCTCATATAGGAGACTGAAGTATAGTCAGGGAACGAGAACGTGTAAACCCTTATTCTTCACGTTCACTGAAAGCACTTTATGAATCAGGGCAGGAAATAAACTGCAAAGATACTATTTATTTTCTCCGTTTTAAATTTCTACTTCATGGAGGCTTCATTTTGTAAACCTTCCCAGCACCCTTCAGCTAGAAAATATTTGACTACAGGTGAGAAGCACTGACCAAACTGAAATCTCAGCACCATCAACCGCTGAGGATTTTTTTTTTTTTTTATCTGCAGTCATATGAAACGTTTATACATGTCATGTGAAAATCAGCCAGCATTAATAGGACTCTGGAACCTTGGCCAGTGCTTTCAGAGCGTAACGTCATAACTGAAGCCCTCCCTGACCGACTGGTGGCCAGCAGTACAGTAAACCCACCTATGTTGCAGGCTTAACTGTATAATTATTAATGTCACCACGACGCCGTCAAACAAAGCTGTTTTTAATGATGAATTCTGAGCAAATATATTTCAAACAATTCGGCCTTTTATGCTTGTATGTGTCATATTTGCAGGATGTGGATCATCAGTGTATTGGAGCATGTACGGGGGGGGGGGGGGGGGGGGGTGTTACAGTATGTTTGTTTTAAGTTTAAGACAGTAAGCAGAGGACGAGTCTCTTAATGCAGCCAGTATCCTCTTTCCAGTGGGCTGTGTCAGCACTGTCACCGTTACGGATCCACGTGGCCGCTTGTTGTGTTACGGCTGCCTTTCTGTGCGATAAGCTGCACTCGTGTTGTCCCAGCGTTAACCCAACATCCTGTGTCCACACACACACACACACACACACACACACACACACACACACACACACACACACACACACACACACACACACACACTCTTCCTGGCTTTATCACACAGAGTGTGTGCAGACAGAATCACAAATACTTCCGGAGGTCAGTAGATAAGGAAGACCAACAGCTATTCCAGACCTACACACACTCACACAGAGTTTGACATCGAATTTTGTGTGTGTAGTCCAGGGTCCAGTGTGCTGCTGCAAAGCAGTTAAAGTTTAAACAATGATAAACCAACAGTTGCTCTGTAGTTGCTCCCTGCCTCCAGGCAGCCCCATCAGTAGGTTCTCTTTACTGGGTGATCAGATTGCCATTGCAAAATATCCAATAACCATCCAGGTTTGTCCCACATAAAACTGATTGCGGTGCAAATTAGCACGCTGGGAGGAAGACAGGAAGACAGATCATAAATAGCTCTATTGATCCTGCCAAGTAATCCAGACTCTTGAAAACACAAACCTGCCATAGTCGAAGCACAGCTGCCTAAACTGATGAAACAGAGGAGCACTTTGCCAAGCAATTTCAACATCTGTCAGTTTCATTAATCAGTACAAGGTTTGAGTCTTGGCTACAATTGTGGATCAAACTCCAGTTGCTGTTTCTGATTGTAGATAAGAACATGACGGCATACGACTGAGATCTGCAGATCCTTTTATTTCTGACTGAAATTAAACGCAAATTTGGTTCATTTGACTTTCTGGATATGTGTTTTTCTTTAATAATTTAAAAAAATGTTTACCCAGTTTGGAAGAAGCTTTTGAAACAGATGGTGGGACTGTCTACTTCACCCACCTTTGGAAATGACCACTTCTGACCCCATTCAGATTCTGCACACAGCTGTTGCACATAAAGCAGCTGAGTGCTGGGACGAGCCTGCTAAATGGCCACTCGTCCCATCACAGTTCCCGTTTTCAAAATCTCTCTATCGCAGCAAGAACAGCAGAGCTACAACTTGTATGCTGAAAATGGAAAGGGATGAAGGTTTAGAGTGCATTAAAGCAGGCCTGCTTTGTTCATTACTGTTCTTTTTTTAGTGTCCGTGTGTGCAGCAGGGGAGTTATTTCACGTTTTTCTACTGCCTCCACCTAACTAGTGCTTCTGCAACGCTATTTCAGCAGGAGCACCGTCGCTGCACCCTGGGTTTATCACTGCCTGTAACAGCTGGTCAAATACTTCACATGGACACATTTATTACTATCACTCCATTCCATGGTTTCATTTGATAAATATTTCATTTAATTTAAATACAAATTGAAGTAAAAATGCAATTTAACTTAATATCAGTCCACAGTGATTTTATTTGCTTAGTTTATAATATTACTTACTGCTATAATCTCACATTTTTTGACGCTTTGTTGTGAGATTACACCCAGAAACTGCACAGGTTATCCAAAACCCAAACCAGCACCAGAAGCAACTCCACAGAGAGCTTATCGTGGACAGAGAGACAACAAACTAGCAGAGAAGAAACAGAAGAGAGGACAGTTCATTTAGACTCAGGCGCTGACGAGACACAGGTGTTAACAATCAAGACAGAGAACACAGCAGGTCAAACAAACAAACAAACAAAGAGGCTTCAGCAGAAAAACCACGACTAAATAAAAATTTTAAAAAATCAGTAAAACCAGCAGAAGCTTTAGACCATGAAGGACAAATAAATGTCCTATGAAAGTTGTTATTTATGGATCATTTTAGTATTTCTGTTCAGATTTGCAAATTATTCAGTTTGATTTTTAAGGGGTAAACGATTTTGAGGATTTGAAGTTTAACTGAGCTCCAGGAGTAGACAGCAAACCAAATAAAGAGCAAAAAAGGCGTAGACAGTCTTACTTTAAAATCCAAGGTCCAAGCCCTGAACAACCTGTTATCCATTTTCATCACAAAGGGAGCCAGTGACATAAGGTCTTTAGGGTTGTTTTTTTTATTTCTAGTTTAACAAAAATCCAAAAGAAAAGACAACACTTTTCAAACCAAATCAAACTCAACCCCTTCAGAGACATTTCGTGTTACCTAAATGTCCCCTTTTCTTTTCATTTTATCATACGTACGTTTCTCCATTTATGTCCGTTCAGAAAAACTTTTGATTTGCTCGCTCAGATAAACAGCACGCTCTAAAACCTGGAAGGCTCTTAAGGGCTGATACGATACAAGTTTTGGCATCGAACATGTTAAATATTTAGGCTGCTCAAGATGAGCCCTTGCCGTTTGAATTCCTGTGATGTTGTGACGATAATGAGTTGAGAAAGGCAAGACTGATTTTTGTCAGCGATGTGGTTTATTTTTCCTCTGAGAAACATTTTTCTTTCCTTGAGGATCAAAGCGTGTATTCTTAGTTCCTTCATAACAAATATGATCCTTTTGATTATTAAAACTTGCCAAGTGCTGATAGGTGCTGTTTATTTAACAAATACAGGCCGGAATTTGCTGAAACTTTATCTGAATCGTGTTTTGCTGACCGTTCAAAGCTCAGGACTAGATAACGTTCTGTGTCACAATGGATACGGTGAACCTCAACTGCATGAAGCACAGATTGTTCAATCTCTGGATTTTGAATCCATGTGTGATTGATTTTTTATTCTCCACTAAATATTTGCCTTAAACTAATCATTGCTAAAAGTGAAATAAATAATTATGAGGGGTGGGCGTTTGAAGTAAAGCTTAGAGAAATATGGGAAGATTTTGATTCTGCGTTTCATTCTGTGTTTTAGGTAGTTTTTTTTTTTTTTTTTTTTTTTTTCAAATTCCTTTAAGGAGAAGCTCAGAAAATAACATCCTGTTGAGGTTGAAAGAGTCAAATCACGTTCCTCATCTATGGAAGAAGGTCTACCTCAACTCAAATTCCCACCTCAAGAGTAAGCAGTTTTGAAGTTACGAATTGCAACTCAAATAAACATTATGAGAAACTGTAATGAAACCTCTGCTGTGATGGCCTTGGAAAGTTTTAGTTTGCAGGACAGCAGATTATTTCAAGACAGGTTTTGGGAAACACTTAAACACTGAGACCTCAATGTCAGATCTTTAGGTGCAAGCACCTTAAAGTGGATAATTTTCTTAAACGAGTCTGATATGCACTTCTTCCTCCTCCTCAGCCTCCCAAATCTCTACATGTTGGGCATCTTGCACCTTAAATCATGTCATGCAGGTAAAAATACAAACTATGGGATGTGAAAAGGCCCTGGCATATGTGTGGGAGGAAGAGCCAAAATCCAATAAGCGTGCTCAGCAGCACCTTAATAAAAGTTAGTAAAACTAGAGCCTGGGGGTTTCCCATTAGCTGCAGCAGTAATTCGTTTGACTGAGTATGGGCTGGATTAACCGCCGGAGCCGCACAATACAAGCCGGACCCTTGCTGACTGATCAGGCAAATGAAGGAGGAAACAAGTCAGCAGATGTGTTGCCCACTGAGTCGCATGCTGGGCTCAAATACACACTGGCACCTCTGAGCAGAGCATTTAGAGTAATAATGAATTACAACTAGCTCGGAGTGAAGACCCAGTGAAAATGTGAGCCGAATGATGGACAACAAAAAACCCCAGACAGGCCGCCAGTCCTTCGCAGGGCCGACCACCAGTGGCAGGAATCAAACCGAGTCTCCTGTAAGAGGAGGCAGTGACTTTGCCACTGCTAAATCATCTTTTAAACTGTGAATGAAAAAAAAAATGTTGAGGGTTGTCTGGCAACAGGTCAAAGCCAAGATATAACCCAGCACAGTGGTTGTCATGGCAACCAGTCGAGAAAGGCCAGCAGAATCTGGTGTGTTTTTTTTCTCTTTTTTCTCTCTTTGTCCATCACTCTTGAACTATGAAATCATCAAACTTTTTAATCCAAATTGTAAACTATGTGTAAGTGTGTCCCAGTGCTATGAGCCCCTGAGCATGTGTGAGGTCGTGTAGGAGACATGGTCAAAGGAGAGCTTGTGCAGCTATCCTTTTTGGGACATTACAGCAGCACCCAAAATTCAGTTACTACCAGTTGTTGCATGAGCATAATCGTAACCTAACATCAGTTCACACCTGAGACCCAATTTTATCCAGGACCTCAGAAATTACACTGCATTCTGCTTTTGCAGGATCCGTCTTTGGTTCTTTGGTTCCGGTTGTAAAAATCAGCCACTCACGAGTGAAGAAGAGAAAATTAGACCAAATAAAAGCCACTAAAGTGTGAACTCTGTAAGTTCAAAGCTAAAATATAAATATAATAAACCCATATTACAGTCTTGCATGCGGTTTAATGAACTCATTTATGTTGAATCTGGGATTGTGGTCTTTTTTTTTCCTGTCTTCTTCACCATGTCAGGCTGAAATTGCTTCAAATGAAGCCACTTTCACACAGTAATTACACTATAAAGACACACTGGTGATTCCTTCTTCATTCTGCCTCCACTACCAGCTGTGGATTCACAGGGATCCCAGGAAGACTCAATATTCGCTCCCCAGTGTTTGATTCACAAACCATTACAGCACTCAACGATAAGGCCTTGTCTCAATTATTGTTGGAGAGTCCGGTTCCCAGCTCCCCCAGAAAAAAAAACAAAAAAACAACAAAACACGCAAATCTAGAAATAAGTCAGACTTAATGTTGACATCAGAAAAATGCTTGAGTCTCAGTAAGGTTTTCAAATTGGATCCTGGATCTAACTTGAGTTTTTCTCTTCAGGAGGCAAATCGCTCTGCAGTTTGTGGGTCTGGAAATGAAACTGAGCCCTGGCAGTAAATTATACCTGACCATGGGGGAAGTCTGGCTTTTTGCAGTTTTTTATTGACTGCATTTTTAAAACTGAGCATGGGGGTAGGTCAAAAATCTTTTTGATTCATTCATGAAGACAGACTCCAGGCTGAGAGTTTATCAGATGGAGCAGGAGTGCAGCAGCTCAGAAAAGCAGAGACTCAGAGGGTGTTGAAGATTTATTGTGCGTGCGAGATAAGACACATAAACACACTTGCATATATGCACAGACCACACACCATGTACGCAGGAGATAACACACACTTTAACACATAATCTTGTTCACACACACACATTTAGGGGTAACACACACTTCAAAAAGCAGGGCTGGCTGGGATCACTGCTGCTCTCTCCACCCGCCTCTTGACTTTTAACCTCATCCCCTCACTCTTCTGTCCTGCTGTCTCTTTCATCTTTCTGTCATCTTCTTCTCGTAACGTTTTTGATTTTCGCTTTTCATCCCAGTTGATACACTTGTCTTTATCTTTTAAAATCTGAAGCAAAGTAGCGTCAGTATGGCTGTAGAAGCCGTCTTCTCTCCGTCTGGTCAAATTCAACAAATGTTAACGTGCTTGTCCTTCGATTTTGGGGGTGAAATCTTATTCACATGATTTTGTTTGTAATTTCATGGTGATAATAAAATAAATCTATCTATCTATCTATCTATCTATCTATCTATCTATCTATCTATCTATCTATCTATCTATCTATCTATCTATCTATCTATCTATCTATCTATCTATCTATCTATCTATCTATCTATCTATCTATCTATCTATCTATCTATCTATCTATCTATCTATCTATCTATCTATCTATCTATCTATCTATCTATCTATCTATCTATCTATCTATCTATCTATCTATCTATCTATCTATCTATCTATCTATCTATCTATCTATCTTGAGCCAGACAGACAGAAAAAGAAATAAGGTGGAGCAGCTTTATTTTAAATTATACTTTATTTCATATAAAAACAAAACAATAAACAAATAAATTAGATATTCCTAAAATAATTCTCTCAAGGAAATGTTTGCTTACAGTTAACGGGGGAACAGGTTTGCAGGTATCGGGGAGAAAGGCGGATAACTGGAATGTAAGAAATAAAAAAAAAAGCGAATTCATTTTGACACTTGGTGGATTTAAATATAAGAGCGTCACTCAGAAAACAGGCCGGGACAACAGGATGAAAACATAAAATGCAAACAAATGAGGAGAGTAAATACATGAATACTTCATTAGGAAGAATAGTTTAGTCCTTACATACAGAATGTGGTGGCTTGTTTGATGAATTCTGGAATGAAACTGTCAGAAAAACGGGTTTCTTTGATTAAGATCCTTATCCACACAACCGGCTTCAGCGGTTCAGCGGTTCAGAGGTTCAGCGGGTCGTTGTTTTGGCCGTGGTCAGATTCAGGAGGCAGACTGACGCTCGGTTGGCATTTTTTTTTAACCCTCGGGGGAACTGTGTACAGCTGCTCCTGGTGGCGGCGGCAGGACGACCAATCTCAATTAAGATTTGTAATTTAAAACATGGTGGCTTTGGGGATAAAGATAGGGATGTTTGGGAGAGAAGAGGAGACATTACCATAATAAGAGTCTCTTCATTTGCACACAAGCCTTAGCCACCCCTCCCTACCCCCCAAAAAAACTGCTTCTGGTCTGTAGTCACACCCATTAAGCCTGCAAAGCCTTCATTGTCCAGCCGGGCTGCGGACCTGAGGACCTCTCGCCAACAGATTGAGCTGGGTGAAGAGTTACAGCCAGACAATGAGGGGTCCCTCCCCCTCCTCCTCTATTTGAAATCAATCACACAGGCTTTCACATGCAGACCCCCCTCCTGCCTTTACTCTCCATGCAGCAGTGACAGTGGGCTTGGGCCAGCTCCCCACAGAGTCCTCCTGCTAGACTGTCTGTCCTCCTTTCTGGAGGAGTCCCTCCACAGACAGCCTGTCCCTGACAAAGCTCTCGCGTGGGCAAAGACCGACGGAGTGAAGCAGTCGTCAGAGGATGGCCGCATAGCGTCGTCTTAAGGTTTATGTATTTGTTTACATGTGTAAATGAGTCCACCTCAGAATCCTTTTGTGTGTTAAGACTTTTACTTCATTACTTGAGACATGATGTAGAAATCCAAAAACATTTGTGGTTTTTGTCGAACAATGGAAACAATAACTGGGCTGGTAAACTGGTATTTAATTATATTTTCTCCCCTGTATTTGTCAAACTGACAAATACATGGTTTTATTCCAAGATGTTGCAAGTTTAAGCCACATTTACAGGCTCGGTCTATAGATATAAATATATACTTTTCTTTTTTTTTGGACAGTAAGCATTGACATTCTGAATTGCTAATGGAAACCTTGTTTCTCGGCATCATAACAGCTCAAAAAAGGGGGTCCTGTTTGAGAATAGTTGGAGAAGTTGGATGTGCAAGCCAATTGTTAACATCATCTGCTGTTGTTTTGTAATTTGGGAGTGACTCCAATCCTGTGGGATATCACTGAAAGCCATGAGATACAAATGAAACAATTGTATTTTGGAAAGAAACCTGAACGTGAAGACAGTTTGACCACTGCAGCTGGTTTGGCACTTCGAGATTGACTTCCTCTCTCCTTTTGCATCCAATACCTTCATTTGTGTGTCATTCAGAATAATTTATAAAAGACCATCTTCCTTATGTTGTTGATATGTACATACAATATTTTAATAATCTAATATATTCACAGGAAATCATCAGTTCAGGCACTTTGCTGCCAACACAGCAACTTCTTAGCATGAGAAATCCTGAGATTTAAGACTGTTTTCTTTTTAAATAAGCAACAAAAACTAAAATAATCTTATATAGAGAGATTTATATCCAACAATCAATTTCTTACCTTTAAACATAGCAAAATAAATCTTTTGTTTATCTTGTGTAAAATGTCTTTAGGACCAAGGTTTCAAGCCCTGGTTTGGGTCGAGTTTGTGGTAGGAGATCCTTGTCCGTCAGCATTTACTGAAAAAGAGCTGATCAAAGAAAACTCTTCCAAGCATTTTGAGCACCAGGGTCTCTTCTGTTGGGTTTAGTGCCGCTTTTCTCCAAAGTTACAACTGTTCGTAGGCACAGTGCCATAGGTGACAGTCCAGAGTGTTTTGTCCTCTTTTTCTTTGCCCAATCTGACCATGCTGAAATGTTTTTTTCAAACTTCTGTAATGAAGCCCACTGGCCTCAGTGCTCCATGTGCATATGTGTCATGTATGCATGTGTATAAATGCCTATTTATATCTAAGGGCTTTGACTGGTGCCGCAGTGGAGGTTCATTGAGAATAAAATCTTCAATTTACCCCCCAGTGAAGGTGGTGTTGTACTCAATAAGTCCAACGCAGCGTTTAACTGCCTTAGTGTTGCGTTTGTGTGTGTGGGTTTCTATCGGAGAACCGTCTTCATGTCTATCCGCGAGTGCACGTCCTGGTAACTGAGGAGGCAGGGGTCAGTGGACAAGGCATCGTGGGTAAAAACAGAGTCGTCGTCAGAAGTGCATGAGCTGGACGTGTCCTCACATGAAGGGGAGTACTGCTCAAAAGGCGTCGACAAGTCCAAGTACTGGATGAAAGAGGGAAAATGTATTTTTTAACATTTAATACATTTAGGTATATGTCAGCAGCATACTGAAAACGGAATTAGGTCTGTTCTCAAATGCTTGAAATTTCCAGTTGAACCTGCTTCTCTTTTCATTTTAATTTTTTGTTTTAAACCTTTATTTTGGTGAAAGTTTAAGCACAAATTCTCATTTACAGACATTTTAATGGCGTCAGCGCCAGCAGAGATGCAGATCCAAATTAAATTATTACCGTAATTCTCTTACTGCCGAGTCATTATGGACAGATGTATGAACAGCATTGGATGTTTGCATGGTTGACTAATGTTAGGTCTGTATTTAACCCAACAAAATGTTTGTGTTTAAGTGTAAAACAAAACACTTTAAGACTGCTGTTGACTGTACCACGCGTTGCTTGCTTTTGTTTTTGGTCCCTTTACAAGCTTAGGAAACAGCTTTCTCCTAATTCACTAAATCACTCACATGTACATCTTCATGACTTGACAAAGCGTGCGTGTGTGTGTGTGTGTGTGTGTGTGTGTGTGTGTGTGTGTGTGTGCCTATGTCTTTGTTTGAAACTCACCTCATCAGAAATGGACAGCAGCGCTTTGTCCAGCTCCTCCACCAGCTGCTTAAATGTTGGTCTCTGGGTGGGAATTGCATGCCAGCATTCACGCATCATCATGTAACTACACCAAAAACAAAACGAACAATTAATTTCTTGAACATTCATAACAGTCAGCTTAAGAAATGATGTGCAAAAACAAACTGTAAGACTTTTGTAAGAGAGGTTTTCTGATCCGGTTTAAAACCAGAGAACTATTTATACACTTAATTCTAATTGTTAAAGATGTTGGGACGCTGAGTAAAATGCAAACAGACAAGCAATAATTAAAAAAAAAACATAAACCTAATAATAATAACATAATAACAGAATATGAAGAAATCTCTGTGCCAATGGGACAAGGCAGTGCTGCATGATTCTCGGAAAAACATTAAGAACACAGTTTACTCTGCTATCCACAACTGCATGTTGACATATCATGCAAAGAAAAAGCTGTGATGCAAATACGATCCAGGAATGCCGCTGTCTTCTGTGGGTCATTTAAATAGACTGAGGGAAAATAGAAAGTTGTCCGGTGATACAAATGTGATTTTCTTTTTTTTGGAAACCACAAATACTCGTTTTTTTTTGGGGGGGGGGCGTATGTAGCTTGTATCAGTATTATTGTGCAAACCTGCACCTCTGATGGTGGTTGTGGGCGTGCATCAGTGTTTACAGAATAAACAGCCTCCACATGTGCAAAGGAAACATCAATGCTGGACTGTATATGCGGGTTTTAAATCAACAAATACTTATTTTTAAAGGAAAGTCTTGCATAATTCAGCAAGACCATGCTAAGCTCCATGTGGCATTTATAACAAAAGCATAGTTTCATAGTAGAAGAGCCCAGATTTTGAACTGACCTGCCTGCAGTCCAGACATTTAACCATTTGTGAAAATTATGTAATTTGAAATACAACAAAGAAAACCAAGTACTACATTCCCCTCCCAAAAACGCTTCCCTCAGTTCCCAGATGTGTCTGGACTGAGAAGAGGGCATTTTACACCGCGGCAAAGATCACCAGGTCCCAACTTTTCTGAAAGGTCTTTCTGCCAAATTCAAAATAACTTAAATTACTCAAACTCAAAATTTGCACATTTCCTTAGTCCTCATTTCTATGTTTGTTTTTTTTATAGCGGGGAAAAAGGGAAAGTAAAAAAGTTTCTTCTTACAGTTCATGTGTGCAGTTGGAGGGTTTATCCATGCGGTGTCCCTCCTTCAGCAGCTTGAAGAGCTCTTCAACAGGGATACCAGGGTACGGCGAACCCCCCAACGTGAAAATCTCCCACATCAAGACACCGAACGACCACCTGAAAAGTAGACAGAAAGAGAGGAAAGATGGAGCGTGAATAGCTTATATTTAAATGAGTTTTAATTGTCTTAACCTTTGAGTGTAAAAATGTTTTGGGGAGTTCATTAGCTGTTGAACTTACACATCACTCTGGTGTGTGTAGACTCTGTCGAACAAGGCTTCTGGGGCCATCCACTTCACCGGCAGCCGTCCCTGCAGAGTTAACATGACATATTGAAGCACCATATTTCTTCCTATCTCCCCTTCATATTAACACATTTCCATTCTGTCTCTTATTGCCCTCTCATGATAACCCCCCTTCATCCTTCCCAATTTAATTAAGTCCCATTAAGCCTGCTGCCAATCAAAGAAAAACATCAGACATCTGTGTTGAAGAGTAATAAAGGCAGGAGCCAAGCGGCTGAGGGGCAGATGTGGTTTGAAGCAATACTTATGACTTTTTTTTAAAGCAATCGCTTTTTTTCCTAAACCCTTAAATCCTTAAGGAATGACACAGGGATAATTTTGAGCAACTGAATAACATTAACTAGTGCAAAGCAAATTATAATTTCAAAAATATGCAATAATATCAAACCCACTACAACATGTATGTGTTTGACTGTAACACAATCATTTTCTTGCACTCTTCTGTTTGTCTTAATTGCTGAAAAACTGAATTTTCAAACTGAGAAGTTCCTACAGGGAATTCCTGAAAATGTGAAAGTAATAGTAGTAGTCACTGACGTTGGTGGTTTTCTTGTAGTAGTCAATCTGGTGGACACCTCTGGCCAGGCCAAAGTCTGCAATCTTCATCACATTGTCCTCCGTCACCAGAACGTTCCTGGCCGCCAAGTCCCTGTGGATGCACTGAAGAAAGAGAGAAGTCACAAAAAGCAAACATGAGTTTCAGGCTCTCTCCAGATTAGAGGGTTAACAGGAAGCTTAAACACTCCAAGTGCATGATAACTGATTAAAAGCTTCCCCCCTCTCTCTTCTTTTATATATTATTACTCTGGCTTGTTTTCTTTGAGAGAAGTATTTATTCATTGCTGTACAGTCCAAGCTAAACAAGAAAAAAAGAACAAAACTTAATTTCTGTATGTTTATCTGATGAAAAGTTATTTTATATCTACACATTTTTCTGTTTTCATGTCTGTTTTTTGACTGCAATTTGAATAAATCGAGAGAAAAAAAGAAAGAGAGGGGTGAAAAAAGAGGTGTAGAGGTAGAACAAAAACATTATTGCCATGGCGGGTAATTTCTCCAAAAACGAAAAGACTCAGAAGTCTAAAATCAACATGGTGCATCACTTAAGTGAATTCCACAAAAATATAAATGGCTTTATATAGGAATCCTGGAGTTTTACGAAAATACAACCCATTGGGAGGAAAAAAGAAAGCGCTGTTTGCCCACATTGAATGCATGTCATTAAGTTTATTTTGGTTTTCATTCGAAATAGATGTGGGATTTGAGGGAACGTGCAAAATGAACCATTCTTGGTTTGTGGGTCTCCCCATAATGGAGGGTTAGTTTAAGGCTCCGGCATTCTTAGGAGGCAGTAGAGCCAGAAACCCGATGCTAGACGATGGCTCTGCTGCCCGTTTGCTAACAGATTTATGGCAGCGCTAAAAAGGACAAAGCCCTGTGAGGGAAGGGACGGACAGATGGATGGAAGAGGGTAAACAGGATTGACGCTGCAGCAACTCGCTGCTCTGGAATGCCTGTCTGAGACGGCGGCTGGCAGACAAAGGGATGTGTTTATAAGACACACACAAACAGATTGAATGCTGGGAAAATAAAAGGAATTGAGACCCGGGGTTGGGGGTGGGAAAAAAGGAAGAGGAAAGCAAGTGAAAGAAAGGAAAGAGAAAGAGGTCAAGAACAGCTGGTGCTGCCATCAAGATGCTGCAATAGATAAATCAATCTAAAGTGCCCAAATGCGATTATAGGAAGGAGCTCCCGCCCTCCCGTTCAGCCATAACGGCCTCTTTAAGACTTATGCAGCTCAGATGTCCACAAATGTTTCTACTCTCTGCCTTTCATGTCATGTATTTCCTGCATGAGGATACAGATACGCTTCAGTGACATTTGATGTGTAAACATCCTTGTGGATCCAAAGTGATATTTTCAAAACACCAGACCATCTAAATCAAGAAACCGGAAGCATTGAACTCATTTTGTGGTCGGTTCGTTTAGTGTTAGTCAAATAACTGCTTAGATTTTAGCCCTAAAAGATGTTAACTTCTTGACAAGTTCCCCAAAATGCGTAGTTAAGTCACAAAACTCCAGCAGCTACACAGTCTCCCAGTTAGATCTGTCGACGCACCCTTCTTTGCATCCATGAACTGCTTGCAGAAAGATTTACAGCAGCTCAGAAGTGAAGAGATGTTATTTAGTCTCTTTCAAGTGAACGCACCCTTTTAGAGGCCAGGTATTCCATCCCTCGGGCCACCTGGTAGGCACAGGACAGAAGGTCTTTGAAGGTGAGCTGTTCCTCAGGCACCTTGGTCACATCAAAGGTGTAATCCATGCCTGGAGGTCTCCTGGCCCGCAGGTACTCCCTCAAACTGCCCTTGGAAGCGTACTCCACCAGTACATAGAGAGGGCCTGTGGGGAGAAACACAAACTAGATGAAGGACGGGGGCCGCTGGCTGTTACTACTGTTACCATAGCCTCAAGATCTCCAATAACTCTCAGTGGAATTGTCGCTAAATTAGATTTTTAGATTAAAAGAAGAAGGCAAAGGAGACTTGTGTGTGCATATGCCTCATTTGTGTTAGGTAATGCTCACCATCCTGTGTGCAGACTCCCAGCAAGTTGATGATGTTTTTGTGTTTGTCCATCACCTTCATTAGCTCCATCTCTGAGATGAGATCTGCCAGATCTTTGTCTGTAGCATCATCTGAGAGAAAATAAATGGTCATGTAAACACGCCGCCTTGATAGTCTCAACTAATTTCAACGTGTTTCCCTCCATCTGCTCACCCCTACCTTTGAGCATTTTTACAGCTACAGTGGTGGCCTGGTCCGGACAGTCCTTGTTGATGCCATAGGCATCAGCTCTGACCACCTGACCGAAGCAGCCTTCTCCTAAAGGTTTGCCCAGTGTTAGACTAGAGAGAGGAAAACAGCAGGAGAAAATAAGTATGTCCAAATCAAAACTGTACAAATCCATAATTTGAACCTCTGGTTTCCTAAACTATAGGGTGGATAGAGCCTAAAAATGGGCTGCAGGGCTTTTTATTTTTAGGTCTCCACATAATTCAGGAGCTACAATTTTTAATGAGTCTGGATGCCAACAGCTGCATGAAACGTAAAACACTCACAATTTAAAGTGCACGAGCTTTAACATTTTGAAATCTCTTTTATGAGCATTTTAAATATAGAAGTAATTCCAACATTGCAGAAGACTTACTTCTCTCTTGGAAACTCCCAGTCTGGGTCGTAGGGTAACTCAAACTCCACCACTCCAGCCAACATGGGGGAACAGCTGGACGAGAGGCGAGCCACCCTCATCAGAGACGCACTAGACTTCCCCGATGAGTTGGACTCCACTGAGTACTGAAGGAAGCCATGAGAGATTTTAATTAGTAACCTTTAGAACACACAAAGATATGTAGTGGAATTTGATGTCTCTGGCGACTACTAAAAGTTTATACCTGTCTGCGTAGAGGAAACTTGGAAAGCTTCTGAACTGGGAGGGCATCGAACGGCTCCCTTCTGGGGTGGACCTGCATCCGGCACAGCACCACGATGATGATGGCCATGATTAAAGCCAGAAATCCACAGGCATAAATGATGATGTCGGTGTACTTGGTTTCCATGGCGTCCACAACTTCAGCTGCTGCTTCCTCTGCAGGAACATGTACGTAGGTACATTTAATCCAAAGGTGGTGAAACAAAAATTAAAAACAGTGTTCAAATATTAGATGCTATTTTTGAAGTACATAATATACAGTTTATATATAAATAAACTGCACCGTTACATAGGTCAAATACCAGAGAATGAAGAGATGTTGCACACTTTTTTTGAGCAATGATTTGACCAGTTCTCCTTTATAGGAGCTAATAGCAGGAAACATAGACATGAATAACAGGAGCGACAAGCATATTGCACCTGCTGCAGTAGAAACCCAAGAGAAAATTAAGAACAAGCAAAACGTGGTCTCCTTTGGGATTTTCTTTCTCACGTTGTCATAAAGCAGTGTAACGGTGTTTGTTACCTGAAAGAACAGTGAGCCAGGCAGACTGGTGGGCAAAGCCGATTGAATTTCCAGCCAGACAAGTGTACTCTCCTGCATCCTCCATGGTGACATTGGACAGGTAAAGCACCTCTACGTCTGACATGTTCAGGCTGCCGGTCTGCATGACACAAAAGGCAAAAAGAAGATGTAAATTGACAATAATGTCTGATTGCCTTACATAGAGAGCTGATGTTACATGTCCTTAAGATGTGCCTGCTCAGCTCTTAACCCACCTTGAGCACCTTAACGTATGGAAACCCATTAGGACCGTAGCGACTGCCATTGTTTTCGATGTGCTTGAGCCACTGGACGTGAGGTTGAGCGTCGCTGTAGACCTTGCACTGGAACTGGACGTTGCTTCCTACCACCGCTGTCGTGTTGGCAGGTAGACCAGCTTGCAGGATGGGTCTATGGGGGGAGCGCTCTGTATCGGGAAGGAGACGGGAATAAGCGAAGCAAACAGAACGTTAAAGCTCCAAAAACTAAGGGACATGGAGACTAAACTGATTTTCAGAGCATGGTATTTAAAGGCTCATTTTACTGTCCTTCAAAACATGTTTTGTCTCTAGACAGGAGTCCATGAATGGAGGAATTAGAGTAAACAGCAGCAAAAAATATCCATGTATTGAACAATTTATGAGTCAGTCGATTAAGATATTTGTGGAAAATGATCTTAAAATAGCCAGCGACTGTCTTCGTCTGCTTTAATGTGTTTCTGTTCTGGCAAAAGAACAGAAAATGTCATTTTGGGATGAAGATTGGTTCCATTAGCGTGCCTCTCCTCCACTGGTCTCTTTGATCTGCGGTCACCCTCGCCCTCTGATCTCGTTAGTTGTCTCGTTAGTCTTCTCCCCCAATCAGCGGGGATGGAAACAAACAAACGAACAAACAAACCCCAGCCCTCCTCAATATCTTGTCACAAATCAGGTAGAAAAATGGTTTGGACGCCTGACCGTCCAAGTCCTGCCCGTCACGGCCAGTGCCAGACGCCCCCTTAACTTTCTGTTCACCCCACCCCAGTTATCCAGCTTCTCTATATTGGAGGCTTCTCTTTGAAGTCATGATGCTTTTTTTTTTTTTCTTATGTGAGTGCTGACTATTGCTGCTGCAAGTTCTGGACCGATACTTTACAGAGAACATTGCGGAGAGAGTCACGGCAGTCTTGATGTTAGTTAAACAAGAAACTCAACACGTATTTGCTGCTTGTGATTGTGTTGTGCTTGTATTTCTTACCCAGTACGTCAAGAACATAGCTGTTAGTGATGGAGCCATATTTGTTCTCTACTACACAAGTGTAGTTTCCTCTGTCTGAGGGCACCACGCTCTCCATCACCAGACTCCAGTGCTGGTGTCTTAGCTGGCAAAAAAGTGAAAAAAAAAAATAAATAAATAAATAAATAAATACAGAAGCATAGAAAAACAACTCCTGAAGAGTTCAGGCAATCACAAAGGTCAACCATCCTTACCTTGATTCCACCAATGCGGTGCTCTCCTCGGAATTCACGTCCGTTTTTGAGCCAACGGATGCTCGGCATTGGGCTGCCCGTGGCGGGGCAGCGAAACTTCACCGTGTTGCCTGCAGGGACAGCATAAAGCTTCTTCTCCATCCGCTGAGTGTGGGTCCAGTAAGGACCTGTGCAGACAAAGAATAACGAATGAATCCTCTGCCAGAACACTTGCATAAAATGTGACGTTTACGCGGCATACATTTCCCTGCTACAAAGCAAAGAAACTACACACCTCTGGAGAAATAAACATTGTCGTTTTCGATCTCAGCGGATGAGTCCTCCAAGCCATTGTCTTCATCATCATCCCCAGACCCTAATGAATCTGGTAAAAACAGACACAGAAACAACATTAAGCTCCCTCCGCCGCTGATATTTCAACAACGTGAGCCCTGACATACCACCGAAGTTAAAACACAGCTCTTACGTATCGTGCTCTTACCTGCCACGGTGATTGTGAAGTTCCTCACAGGATCTTTGGTCCCCCGGACTACACAAACATAAACGCCTGAATCTTCGTACGTCACATCCTTAATCTCCATAAAGACACTGCGCATTTGGATGCGGGGTGTGGGTAGAAGTCGGACGCCGTCCTTGTACCAGTTCGCCGCCATGCTGAGCCGCGTGTTCATGTCGCATCGCAGCTTTAGGACGTTACCTGGCTCTAACAGAATGTGTTCTGTGGTGTCTTCGCTAAGGTCCTCAAGAACCTCTGTAGAAACCAAACATGGAGTTAGCACCATGAAATGTGGGCAGTGCCTCACTTTTCTGTGACTATTTTTACTGTGAGGTTTTCTTTTTTTTTTTTACACGATCATTCATTCACCTTGTGTTTCTTTTGTTGTTTTACAAACACCACCACAAAAACACTGGCAGGCCTCTAAAATCTAAAAGTTATTCCCTCAGCTATGACCTTCACCTCACGAACCCCATTATCTCCCATCCCCACATAAGTGCAAGCACAATGAAATTACCATGGAGACCAAAAGGTTTTAATGACCCGGCCCTCCTCCACTCAACCCCTCCCTTTCATCTTATTGTTCCTCTGTGGATTATTGTGGGTCTGAGAGCGATATAGCTAACACCGCAAACTCCCTCCCTTTCTGGCTTCCTCCAGAAAAGAGGAGAAGAAAAGAAACACGGAAGAAGACTGGCTGAAGCTAATGAACATGTTGCAATGTGACAGTGGAAGGAGAGTAAATCTGAGGGGTGGTGAAGGTTCACTGGAGATCTAAGTGAGAGAAGAGTGGCGAGGCAACTTCTTTTCAGGCCACACGGATCCTCACCACACCAATACCCGCTATCGACTTACTGTTTCACACAGCAGACACCCGAATGGAAGAGACTTAAACAAACATGCTTAATCTCAATCTTTTTTGTGGCTGATCTTGGTATTCTGAACATTAACTAAAATATAAAGTCACCTTGGGGGATTTCTGCAGCAGTCAACTCCACAGTTTTGGAAATGATGGTACCTGTGGAAAGAAAACATTGTGATTTAAAAGAGCGTAACACAGGGGTCAAAGCTGCTAAGCTACTGCTCAGTAATGGCATTAGGATCAATGTGCCTTACCAGGCAGCACCTCCAGCCACGCTGACTGCATGGCCTGAACCGTCTGACCTGCGTGGATGCTCTCAGCCATGCAGATGTACTCTCCTGCATCCTCCACGGTGACATTGGACAAATGGAGAGCTTTCACTTTGGACCCATTGCTCTCCAGTGGCTGCATAAACATGAGATTACTTTAACAACACTGAATACTATCAATCACATGGCAGTGCTTTCGTGGTTTGTGAATCACTTCTCACTGTCAGGGCCTTGATGCGAGGCGGTCCACCCTGGCTCCATCTCGGGACACTGACATCTTTCTTCAGCCACTGCACCTTGGTAAATGCTGGCCTGTGGACTTTACACATCATCTTCACCTGACCACCTACCACCCCTGTGGTGTTTTCTGGGTAACCTGGCACAATCAGAGGCCTGGACAATCGAAGATCTGGAGACAAAATGATGGGGAGAAAATAAAATTAGATCCTGATAAAAGTATTTCACTTATACTGAGATTCATCCTCCTACCTGACTATGAAACCAGGGCATGCTCACTAAAGCACTCTTTGCATCCTTATTTGTTTGATTTTAGGTTACATGGTGCAGCTATTTAACATAATAAATGATTCTAAAGTGTAAATTAACAGTTACAAACCACCAGAGTCTCAAAACACCCGAGTGAACGAGCCAAAAACGGTCAATACGAGTCCTGGCGGTTTCAGTTTACCACAGAAAGATCTGGCAACAGAAGCACACCATGTTCCTAAACAATCACTGACATTTAATGCTGCCAGGATTTGGCCATAGAGTGCCCTGATAACCCTGCTACTATGGTGTCACCATCATCCACAGTGCCATCCATTCAGTGGATCACTCACCCATTTATGTGTTTTTGCACTAACTTGTTGAAGCATATGTGCACCCTGGCTCGGGACCTTGCTCACCACTAACTGAACAAGCAATTTTCCAGGGCAATTTTCTGTCTGATTGCTTCCTGCGAGCACTTAGTGAAAAGGCAATCTGTTCCCCAGTCGGACTGAAGTGCTGCCTTTTTTTCTAATCACCCAAAGTGCAAGCAGGTAATGCTTTCAGGAACAAATACATGCTTACAACCTTGTTAGTGGAAAACCAGACGTGGCGATTGGTCAAATGAAAGAAAACAAATTAAAAAGAACACGTTGGTGGCTAGTTTCAGGAGAGACACATACTTCCTGTTTACTCTGAGCCCAAAAAATAAAGAGCATGAAATCCCAACAACACATCCCTTTTTACCTAAAGGAGCCAACCTGAAAACTGCTGTAAATCACAGAGACAAACCACACACACTCCCAACATGCTAATGAACTTGCAGAGATAGAGACGGTGCCCTGGAGTTGAACTTGCGACGGAGTGTGAATTGTCACCCAGAGGCGAGGGGGCAAACACAACACAAAACACAACACAAACACACCGCTCAGCTGGTGCAACCCAGCCAGTCAGCCAACCGACTGGTTTGCTGGCAGCAGAGCCATCAGATGGGACAATGAAGCGGCTTTCATGCCCCGACACAGGAACCTACAGCAGAATGGCCCACTGATATGCACCGTCTGCTCTATCTGCTCAGTTGTTCCACCGATTCAGAATCATCAAGTCCTGTTAATGAATGATTATGAAAAATTAATGACATGTATCACTTTGTATGAAGTCAGTCTGCAGCTGCGCAGCAGGCTGGCTGCAGAGGTTTGTAGATATGTGCATGGTAGCGCTATATTGCAGCATTGAACTTGAGCTGCTAAAAACTTATTTCCCTATCCTCTTTGATATGTTTGTGTTTGATGAGCTGAAAGGCGTCAAACGCAGGCCAAATAAGTGCATGGAGCATTAAACTGTGACTAAAAACCAAACCAACACCGCAGCTGTCTTTACCTGAAGGGGCTCGAGCTTTGATAGAGATCAATGATGTGAGCAGTAAGAAGATATCAGGTCAATCCTAGAACAGCGTCTCGTTCATGTTTCACGCTGTCGTCTGAACAACAAGCCCTGGTTACTTTAAATGACCCCCGCTGGAAAATGTGTAAAAGAGACCACTTCTGCCTCTGAGGACATCTGTTTGGTTTGATCTCAAGTTTGCACATCTCTACAAAATTGTTATCCTATAGTCTTTTAATCTGACCTAAAAGCTTTTCTGTGTGGAAGACATGTGAGTGCCAACACATCGGCTTTGTTTTTGAAAGATGCTGTTTGTGTCAGACGGATTATAACTCAGCTCAATGGAAACATTGTAATGGAATTGTAAACTAACAGTGGCCGGCTTACAACTTGAGCGCCCGTTTATAAAGCCCCGGCCTCCCCCTTCCCACCCTCTACAGCTGGCACACAGCCAGGCAGATTTACACTTCCGAGCCCCAGGGCCTCGGACGGATCAGGTAGCGCCCTTCACGGTAACGGAATCACAGGGAGCTTCCGACTGCACTACTGCGTCCAAACCTTCACCGTTGTCGTCATATTTTGGTTTTTGCTTTCTTTCACTGGCTCATGGCCAGTTTGCCTTTCCAAGAATGGAAAGATCACTCGTTAAAAAAAAAAAACAAACAAAGAAAAAAACAACAGAAAAACGTTTGCAAGTAAAGTTTTTTTTTAACAGTTTTACACCAAAACATACTGACAATGACAGAAGAAGAGTCCCACTGGTTGAGCATTAAACCCTCCAACCAATCATTCTTATCAAACTTTCATGCAAAAAGTAGATAAGAGATAAAGTAAAGAGGAAGACTTTGAAGTGTAAGCCGCAGATGTGACATCTCTTACCTTTAGTTCTCATCTCAGCTCTGACTGTCACCCGGTCCACCAAACAGATTAGGAGAACACAGAATACACAGATCCTGGCCATCTTCTAGACGCGTTGTGTGTCTTATGATTGAACAGCAAATGTAGAAGTTGGGAGCCTGGAGTGGGCCTCACACTCCCGTCCCTGGCATTGGCAACTTCAGGAACCCAGAAACTCTTCAAAATCTGGATCCTGCAAAAGGCAGACAAACACAAGGCAGGCGGTTATCTGAGGATCAGAAACCCGATTCTTTACGGGGATCTGGCAGGGGTATAACTAAAGATCCAAACTTTTCTGCCCAGCTTTAAATCAGACATGAAAAACACAAAGAATTGTTCAGCCAAATAGCGACACACAGAGCCTGTCTTGACTGTGTGCAACTGTATTCTTAAACAGATGTCCTGCTAACTGTCCCCCTCATCTGCCTTACATTGTCCAGGCTCTCCTGCGTCATGAATAAGGAGCAGGGCTGTTACTGCCTGTTGTTTGTCAATGGATGGCGCTCAGACTGTCCCGGGATAATGGGCCCCTTACTAGGAAAACACTTGAAACCTGCCAGGAAGCTACAGGATCTGAAGGAGCAGAGTCAGGTTCGACTGGCGGCTGATGGGCTTTTCAGATAAACACAGAAACAAAACAGCAAAATAGGAGACCGGAGGAAAGTGGGAAAGCATTGTGAACTGAAAGCATCCTCTCCCTGGTATGATTTTAATGGCAGTCAAAAATCATTTAATACAAATGTGAAAAAAAATGAAAATTCAATACAAACTATAATTTTAATTATTATTAATTGCTAATTTTTGTATGTAAAGTATATTGAATGGGCATCTATAAGTGGTGGACTCTTAAAAACAAATCAGTTCACTGTTACACTGATACCTAAATGTTCAGTTTTCACAGCCATGAGACCAGAGCAGAGATTAAGGATCTGTTTACGGCTTTTTGGCAGCAGAACTACTTGTTTGTTCAAATTACAGGCTGAGTTAGTTGTGCTGATTATTTAATCACAAACGTCTTAACTTTAATACAAGCGTGTTTGAACTCATTTTCAGCTGAGGGGCATGTGCAAAAGTTGAGGTCTGCGTGCACAAATGTGGCCTGAGACTCATTCTGCAAGCAGACTGTAAACGTTGACAGAGTGTAAGAGAGCTAAAGGAATATAGTGATGTTTCTGTTCCACGCTGCGCCAACTGAGCACAGGCGCCAGACCCTTGCGTGGTGGCAACACACAGACGCACACATACACACACACACACACACACACAGCCTACCTCTTAAAGTACAAGCTTGAATGAAACGTATTCTTTCTCAATTAAGAACTGGAAAACTTTTTTTCTCCTGCTGCTGTTAATTCCGCTGGCACGCTGCGTGGCTGCTGCGCTCTGCTGCGTTCAGCCAAAACACTTCCACTCTATTCTGGTTCTTAGCTCGAACGACGAAGGGGAGAAGGCGTCACTGCGTGTTTCTGTCACGCCGTTCACACTTATTAAACTTTTTTATTATAGTCTCAGACTCACTGATGTGGTAGTGAGGCAGACAGCTGCCTGAAAACGAGGGAACGCGCTTCGTATTTAATGTACAGTGTTCGCACGTGTGGGTGCTGCCGTCCGTCAATGCACCCGATCGGTTCAATGGGATATCAAACATCAGGGATCCACTTAAAGCATAAAGCAAGAAGACTTTTTAAACCCCCTTTTTTCTTTTATGTTTCCCAAGAGTGCACCACATTACACTCTTTATCGGTCACTCTTGTACTTTATGCGTCTTTTAAGAAAAATCTGAAAAGAAGCTGTCTGACAAAGTTCAAACTCCGCTTTGAATTACACGACCAATTTGTTCTTTTTCTCTTGACAAGTGGTTCATGTAGAAGGTTCAATGTCTAAAATGTGACTTGTTTGTCTCTGACTGCAAAAAATAAACACACGGAATGACAAAATGTGATTTAAATGAAATGGTTCACAATGCGCATGAGAACAGTCATTCATTGGAAATAGCGTTTATGATGCGTAATCTTTTAAAGGTCACGCCGTTTTTTTGCAGAGAGCAGTTTCAAATAAACGGAAATATAAAAATATAACAACAAATTGTATTTTTTTTTCATATTCTATAATATTTTGGTAATCCAACCATCACTTCAGCGTGCCCGTTTAACAAACAAATTGCTCGTCATGACTGTCCAGCTGCTTCAGTCTATTTTAACCCACCTTTCCTCTCAGTCTGTCTTTAGGATGATGACTGGCAGCAAATCACTCCTTGTCCCGCTCCAGACGAGGGAACATTGAAATCCTCATTTGGAATTTTTTTCTGTCCTTTCCCCCCACCCCCCACCCCCAAAAACTGTCTTTGAGAAGGGTTCAGCTTTTGTTTATCCGACTGAAATAGAAATTGAGGTTATAAATCCATCAAACGAAGCCCCTGAAACATGAACGACAGCTGCCGGGCGCTCCTGGTGACCAGGGAAAGGAGACGTGATCCCCGGGTCAAAGTCCAATGCGGTCGACCGCTCAGAACGCAAGATCCATGGAGAGGAAAAACAAGCTTAAGAGGGACTGAATTCGTTGAATCTTAGAAGAGGTTGTAAAAATATGTTCAATTTTGCTCTTGAAATGTTAAAAGAAAAAAGGTCAGTTGTGGCGAGAACAAATGGCAAAAATACGTCCCAGGTTCAGAGTCCCTCTTCAGTCACGCCGGTCTCGAGTAACTGTATGCGTGCGTCTTACGCAGCGCTTTTACTAGTGCTCCTCTCCTGAGTAAGTTTTTCCCGGTAATATTTGAGCTGTGCTGCTCAGCTCAGCCTTCCCAGTTTCCCTTCAGCCCAAAAGAGAGAGAGAGGAGCGAGCGACTGCGTCCTCCGCGCTCCAGAGCCAATACAAGCACTCCGCTGCTCTCCGGATGGCAGTCACAACAACAATGGTCTGAGATCTGCCGGGGGAGCGGGAGGAGGAGAGTGGAGGGGGACAGGAGAAGGGAGAGGGAGAGGGGAGCGGTACACCACCGCTGCTTACCCCCTCCTCTCCCAATCCACACACACAAAAACACCCATCCCTCTATAGAGCTGGCACACAAGACCCTCATGCTTGTCCCTCCTCACCGCGGCGCGCAGAAGAAATTCGCAGCTGCCCGAGAAACTTCTTGCAATCAGACTAAACTTAAAAAACAATACCCTCAGTTTATTTTTTAACCCCCCAGAGAATTAACAGCATAAACCGCGTCATTGCAGGGCTTTACTCTGAAGTTACATAATTTATTGCGCGTTAATTGCTCGGAGGACGTATTCAATTAAGTAGCTTTTGTGAGTGAATTGCCTGCGCGCGAATCGCCTCCATGTTTTAATTGCATCAGTGAAAGAACAACACTGGGTAATCCCATTAGCTGCAGCAGAGAATCAAGATAAATCCTGTTTTTATCACTTTATCACTGAGCCCTAAAGTCTCTGGTTTAAACGTTGCTTGAAATTCACCCTGAAATTAGACTTTATTTAAAAAAAATGTTATGTGATAGTACTGAATGACCAATATCTGTTAGTTCGACAGAAAAATGAATCTTTGTTGCATATGTACGAGATCAGAACACAAAGGAGCAAGAAGAGATCACCTGATAGTAATAAAAGATAAGATTTAAAAAAAAAATAAGAAAAACACCAGCTCACAGACACACTTGCTCACTCATTAACTTCTCCTTTCTATCACATTCTTACCAGTCTCTGCTCATAAGGAATGGTGCATTCTATTTACATCGGAGGTTGGAATTTGGAACTTGGAATCACCTCCAAGTTGGAACATGGACCTTTTCAAGAATAGGTATTCCTACTGCAGGGCTTGTTAGCACCCTTCTTCATTTAGCACATACAAACAGATAAAAAGCAAACAGTGCTATATGTTTGAGTTATTGTGAACAAAACAACAGGGAATTGTTATAAACTGTAAAATTAGAAGACTGTTTACTTTGCTCGAGCCCTGTGATAGACTGTTGACCTGTGCAGGGGGTACCCCTCCCTCTCGCCTATAATGAGCCGGGATAGGCTCCGGCAGACCCCCGTGACCCTGCAAAGGATAAAGCGGGAATAGAAGCCTCCCTCCATTGGCTCCCCGTAAAACTTAGAATCCAATTCAAAGTTGTATTACTTATATATAAAGTCCAAAATGGCCTAGTGCCGCAATATTTGCAAGACCTGATAGTTCCTTATGTTCCTAATAAAGGTTCTCTGTTCTCAGAGTGCAGGTTTACTTGCAGTTCCTAGAAGATCCAGATGTAGATTTGGATGACGGGTCTTCTGTTATCAGGAACCATCACTATGGAACCAACCTCCAGTTTGTGTTAAGGAGGCTGACACCACCTCCACCTTTAAAACCAAACTTAAAATGTTTCTGTTTATTAAAACATAGTTAGTACTTCAGTGTGTTAGGACCAGTAGTCACAGCTGCAGCTGCAGGACCAGACTAGAGCAGCTGGTCTTCAACACAGCTTCATCTAGATCTGCTGCTGTAGACCTAGATCCACTGACTGGTGCCTCTCACCTCCTCTGTTTCTCTTTCCCTTCTTCAGCTCAATCCTCAGTTATTAACAGTATCTCATAAGTATATTTGTGCTTCATTGTTCTTGTAGTTTGTTGTGCTGGTCTGTCCCATCTTTTTCTCTTCTGTACATGTTTGCAGACCAGATCCTCAGGAGCTGCATGCTGACCTGCAGTCCCACCTCTGACCATCCCAGTGTTCACCTCCACCTGTCTGTATAGACGTCTCTGTTGGATACCTGCTGACATCCTGACCTGCAGTCATCATCTCTGTTGTCCACCAACTAGCCATGTATCAGCCATATATACATTGAAGTCATAGTTCTGCTGCTTACGGATAGTTTTACTAATGTATCCTGTCTTATGTACATTTGACAATATATCTGTGTTTTTCTTCTCGCTGTTCTTCATTCTCTCCCTTTGATCTCCCTTTTCCTGCTCTACCCGGCTGGCCTTCAGCAGGAGGGTTCCCCTTTATGATCCACCTCCTGATCCAGGTTTCTTCTCCTCTTAAAGGGGAGTTTTTCTTGCCACTGTTTGGATTAAGGTTTTTCTCCCACTAGGGGAGTTTGTACCTGCTGTTGTTTATGTAATAATTGCTCGGGGGTCGTGTTCTGGTCTGTAATAGACACTATATAAATAAAATTGAAAATTTGAAAGAAAATGGATGGATGGATGGATGGATGGATGGATGGATGGATGGATGGATGGATGGATGGATGGATGGATGGATGGATGGATGGATGGATGGATGGATGGATGGATGGATGGATGGATGGATGGATGGATGGATGGATTTACTTTGCTCATGCAGAAAGAAGGTATGTTGGAAAGTCACAAAGTCTGTGAAGATTTTGTGACAAGATGACGATCCATTCGTCTGCTCAAACCTATCCAGCACCTTTTCCTTTGGGATGAATTGAGATTCTGAGTGTGAGCCTGAGGCTGGAATTTGGTGGAAACCTGAAATCAGAGGAATTGATGATTCTGTAGCAGCAGATTGATCTCTTCAATTAATGATCACTTCAATCAAAGATGATTTGATCACACATTATTTCAAAATTTTACAAAGATCCTGCAGAATAAGGCCTCGAGAATCATTTAAAGAGCATTCCATATTTGACATTTGTCAGACGTTCTGGTGGGGATTCACCTTTGCCAACTATCTGAACTGCAGCCAAATAAATTCTCACCAGAGTCAAACCACACCACTAAAGTCATTTCCTCCTCTTTTAAATTGCTTTGGATTATTGTTTTACTATCCTTTGCTGGGCATTTTTTTTATTGTGAAGCAAGACAGCAAATCCAAGAAAGAGAGGGGGCAATCAGTATCTGCAAAGGTCCCACCCCACATTCAACCACAGTGACATGAGCCCTGTGTCAGCCAAGTCAGCTACCAGGACTCTTACGGAAACGCTGAACTGAGGCCGTGCCCATGTGGACGCTCTGTCAAATTCAAAGTAAAAGCTCCAGATAGATCACAAGACAGGGCGAAGAAGCTGCACACTCCGTTTGCTTTTATTTGCAGGTCAAACTCCTCGAGTGGCCCCGAGTATGAGTGTGGTGAGCTGAAGTTTATGTGCTGAAATGAATTCCAGATTTGACCTTTGACACCTCCCAGTGCCACTCCAGGTCAGACAGAGCTTTACAGCGAAAGTCAAAGTACACAAATAAACGAGTCCAAGTGGAAGTCATAAAGCAGATAAGAGCTGTGCTAATGCCAGCCGGCGCTGGGGTCGACTGCTGGGCCGCCTGCTGGGCCGCCTTCAGTTTGCGTCACAGCCGTGTTTGTCTGTGACCACGAGGCAAATGCAACCAGATTCCACAAATGATTAATTTCAAGTTGAATTGGGATTAGTAAGCAGTCCTGTGCGTGTTTGAAGTGCTAGATCATTAGATACCTGTGTTTTGGGGCGGCGATGACGGTGGTAATGTTATTGCATCTTATTGTTGTGTTAATGAGATAGAGGTAGAATTACTGGCACCTCAAGTGCTTCACATGCATACTCAATTCCTGCAATTAAGCACATTGACACACCCTGAACTTCTTTTCTTTTTTTTTTTTTTTGGGGGGGGGGGGGGGGGGGGGGGGGGGGGGGGTATTAAGTATCCAAACATGTGTCAAATACTGACACTAAAATCTCCAGCTATATAGTTTAAATTTTTGTCACTGGATGTGGATATTTCTTATATTCTAGATTGACGCTGCTGTCAGTTTTAGAGCTTCCCGAAACCCCCTGAACCTGGATAAATGGGAGGGTTGTGTCATGAAGGGTCTCCCACAAAAACAAAAAAAATAACTATGATAAATAAATTTTCGGGATGTGCTGTCCACTGTGGTGAACCCTGAAAAAAGGACTGTGAAATACCTTAGAAAAACAACAATGGAGGATGATCCTGGCACTAAAAATCTTGTTTGGAGTCTGGAATAGACTTCATGCAAGTTTCTGCCATCTACATCAATGGCATTTACACTTCAGGATGAAAGTAAGTCTTTTTTAGAGTCACATGGTTGCTGTACTGTACACATATTTTTGATTGTGTGCTTAAATCAGTAAGAATGCATCCAGAAGCGCTGGAACTGATGTGATCTAAAAGCCCTAACAGACTTACTGACACAAGAACCAGCAGATCATTTCCAGAGAATCAAGTCCTGATATTCTCCACAGCTGTCTTTTAACAGACGTACGAGACACAAGAAAAAACTGTTTTCATCTCTGAGCCTGAAGCTTTATTTTTTCACATAGGAATTTTAGTGCCACTGTTCCAGTTCCAGTTCAAATGGTGCATTAATTTAGAGTTTGTAGTAGATGTAGTAGATCATTCAGGAAAATATTAATTTGAAAGAATTAAATATCTCAACGTCAGGCCCTCATGCCATTTTTATCAGTACCCGACTCTCTCGTCGCTTCTTTATCTGATGGCATCAGTGATAGAGCGGATCCCTCCCGGTGCCTCCAGGTCCAGATAGCACTGATGTCCTGATATTAATGGGGCTGCTTGGTGCCTGACAGATGATAACAGAGTGAGGAGGAGGAGGGGTCTGGTCGGGGTGAATGACAATCACCTGAGGTTAGGAGGCTGAGTGTGAGAGTGCACTCACATGCATGTGTGTGTGTGTGTGTGTGTGTGTGTGGAGGGAAAGTGAGGTGGAACAAAGGTCAGGAGGAGTGTGTGAGGTGTGGTCAGGCGCTCATTAGTCTGATTCACAGCAGGGACACATCAGAGGAACATCAGGGCCCATTTATATTTAGATTTGTGGCTCTTCAGATGAGGCTCCTCTCCAACACAGTCCTGCCAACAAGTGTGTAGCATACTTTACATCTATTACCGTCCGGATTAAGCGCATTGGTTAAACATATAACCACGTTTTATGCCACTGTTAAAATAAAACCAAACCCAGCAGTAAATAACAATCATTTATTGATTAGGGATCTAACTGAATCCAGCAAAACAGGATTTTCAGGCTTTGTGGATGAAAAAAAAGGAGGATGATGCAATGTGAAATCGTGATTAAAGGGATGAAATTATATCATTTTTTTGTCATTTTCCACTGAGTTTGCTCCGTTTAATAATGGAAAACAGTGTGAAAGTATACAAATAACATTTCTGTTGGTTTTCATCCACCTTGATTTCATAAAGGCAAACAAAATCACAATTCGCTCAAATAATTAGAATCATACAATCAGCTGTTTATTGTGACACGTTTACCCACAAACTGACGGCTGAGCCGACGGCTTAGTGTTTTTATGAAGAAGAAGTTATTATGTTTATTATCTCTTATAGCATCTTATTTATGATTGTTTTAGGCTGTTATTAAGGTATTGTTCCATACAAAAAACCCATGAAATTAGATTTAAAGGTGTTGTACTTGGGCAGCACGGTGGCTTAGTGGTTAGCACTGTTGCCTCACAGCAAGAAGATTCCCGGTTCAATTCCCGGCCCGGTGGGTCTTTCTGTGTGGAGTTTGCATGTTCTCCCCGTGCTTGCGTGGGTTCCCTCCGGGTACTCCGGCTTCCTCCCACTGTCCAAAAACATGCAGGTAGGTTAATTGATCATCCTAAATTCTCCCTAGGTGTGAATGTGAGTGTGATTGGTTGTTTGTCTTCCATGTGGCCCTGGATAGACTGGCGACCTGTCCAGGGTGTACCCCTGCCTTTCGCCTACTATGCGTCGGGATTGGCTCCGACAGACCCCCGTGACCCGGAAACGGATAAAGCGGGTATAGATAATGGATGGATGGATGGATGGTGTTGTACTTTAGTTTAATAGTCATCAGTCACAATCATTAATAGGCTATAGTGGATCTGTTATGTTGGTTTCTGGTTTGCTTTACTGCCTGAAAGTAAATGTATTTTTCTTTTTTTTCAGAAATAAGCCAATAGAACCAGAGAGAAGAGGTTGTGAAATGCAGATAGTTTTTTTTCTTTCCTTTCCAATCCACAAGACTTTAAACATAAAACTTGAATTAAAAAAAAAAAAAAATTTCTCTGCTTGGTTCAAGCCAGTGTCTTTGCATCCCAACTTTAAGGCCATCCACTCCCACGCCGGTTGGGTGCTGGAGCTTCCATTGTTGTGTGTTCACGATAATCATTACCTGCGATGTTCGCAACACAATGGGACAAGCTGAGAGTACGGGCTTTGTGATGCAGGGGGGCTCTGCTGCCAAAACATGAGCTGAAAAAAGAGAGCAGAGACGCAGGGGGGTTAGACAGAGCAGGGAGGAGCGTCCCACAGCAAGGGACCTGCTTTTCAAACATGCTATCTGAAATAGTAGTCCTGACAGTTCAGACACATGCTGTGCAGCCAAACTCAGTTCACACCCACAGAACATGGTGCTGAATTGTGAAGGAGATCCAAACGTGTCTGAATAGACAAGACAGTGGGGAAGTTGTGTAACGTGTTCATACAGCATACTGACAGATCATTTATTATAGTTCCATTTACTGATCCAGGGGGACAACTTGAAGTCTGAAGAGACTCACTGAGGAGCAACATTCAAGCTTCAGTTCAGCAGGAAACAGCAGAAGCTTTAAGCACTAAATCTTTCAAGAATACAAGCGTAAGAACAAACTCAGAGACAACAAACTGACATATATATATATATATATATATATACCTATTATGTTTGCAAGATGCTTCAAAAACGTTGACACATATCTAGAAAATTATTAAAAAAAAACTGTCTCCGTGGCAGGAGTGGACATGAGGAGAGAATCCCACACAGGCTGAGAGGCTGTTTTCTCACAAAGATCACCGTATAATAACACAAAGAAAACACTCTTGTTGTGCTTTAATTTGCCAGTTAATAAATCTTCACGTTCTGGACACATGATGTTTAGTCAATTTTAACTGGTTTTCAGACTGTGTGATGCAATGTTTTGTTATGGCAAGAATCTAAAAAAACTAAACGACGGTCTTCAGAAATAAAATCATAAAACAAATTCCCTTTTCCTCCAAAAATCCAGGATAGTGTGGCTGTTACCGGTTTACTCTTATAAAGCTCAAAAAGCTCAGTAGAACTTAATTAACTGAGGCTTTTCTCCTCTTGCCCCGCAGCCACACACACACACACACACACATACACACACACACACACACACACACACACACACACACACACACACACACACACACACACACACACACACACACACACACACACACACACCTGTTTACATGAAGATGGATATCAATAACAGCCAGTGTTGTTCCTCGGCTCCTCTCCCTTTCTTCTTTGGATTCTTAATCACATCCAGGAGAGGCCTCCTGCTCATCCCCCTCTCACACACACAGAAGGCTGAACCCTGTCTGAACCCTGCCGCTTTAATTAATCTCACTGACTTTGTTAATTATTTGTTTTGCTGGCTGACTGCCTGTTTGTGCGCTTGAACACATCCGTCTTTGAAGTATGTGGGATGTATGCCACGGCTGAAATAACCGACCCGGCACTGATAACCTCCAGCACATGCAGAGGATTCCCTCTGTTTTTTGTATTTTGTATATTTATCTGTGGAGATATCTCACAACATGCGGTTTGTTATCAGAGAAAACTGAAGTTTGTAGAGAACTGATGCGACCTTTGAAGATGCTGCTTCGAGCCCTCACATACAGCAAACAGAAGAAAGAGGCCAGGCCCCGACAGAGAGCTTGTGCATGAATGGTCTGAGTGTTTGTGGGACAGTGGGTGTTGGATTTTACTTTGATTGGGGCCGCTCGTCCACAACCTCTAAAATTTGTCTGGACATTAAAACAAGATTTACAAACATGGATTTAAGTGCACACTTTGTAATGCCGCAATATAATCAGGCCGCTAGAGGAAAATAGTTAAAATTCATTAATGCGAGATGACACCGTGAACACTGGAACACATGTTGTTTCTACTTTTGTGGCTACATTTTAAAGCTGAGATGTTTTTAATCAGATAAGCTGTTCGCTTACGTCACTTGTCTCTTGCATCCCTGATTTCACATCCAAACTCATCACAACATCTGTGGGACTTGCTGACTGGACTGTTGCCTGATGTGGCTCTGCACACATTAAAAATAAAACCATCCACCTCTCTTACCCACTGCCACTGATGATCATTGGCATCATAAAATATTTTTCTCAGTGATTTCATGTAATCAATCACTTAGGTTCTGCTTCGGTGGACACCTCTTTCAAAGAGTATTTCATCAGTTTCATTCCAGCAGTTCCTTTAATTTTCCATCATTCCAGTTTTCTTCCATACTTTTCATTATTTTTAATTTTCCATGTTTTTGAATGAGTTTTGTGATGGATTGAGATGCTCTTACACCACACAGCTATGCCATCATTTACTCTACCCCACCATCTGATCACAACGCTGTCAAAACAGTTTACTTTCTTTCAAACTTAACACGCTTGAAAGATTTATTATAGTGTATCATAATAATGGGGCTTCCTGATTGTTAGTGAGGCCACTTTAATGTTGTTGATGCATTCAGATACACTACCTGAACCACCTTATTAGTGGCTTTTGCCTTCTGTTTGAGTGGGGTATTTGATTATTTACACATGCCCGTTCAGCGCTACTTCACATGATTCCACTTCTGAACTTAAACACATGGTAGAGGAACAACAAAGGCGCAGCAGTCTTCCCCTGAATAGGTTACATGAACAAGACTTATGAGTTTCCCACAGCCAGACAACGATGAAGCACAACAATCACAAACACATGCAAAAGTAGCCTGCACCTCTGCTGACATACATATTTACCTTCATTTGTAATCTCTTCTTACTACAGTTTGTGCCTCTTTCCTGTCTAAGGTCAGCAACAATCCCTACTGATCCAAACAAGAGCACAGAGATCTACCTAAACTAAGCTGCCATAACTAAAGATTTTGAGGTTCTTGTTCATTCGTATCAAATCTGCCATCCTTGCTGGTCTTGACAAACACCTTTTTTACATGGTGAGCAATCAGAGTGAAAGAGGATGCAGTTGTTAACTGCCCTCCACACAGTTCTTACACATCCGGATAAAGTGAACATCTCAGTCAGGATGCTGTATGTGGACATCAGCTTTTACCGTGATCATTCCCCATAAACGGAGGAGATCACTGTGTATGCAGAAACTTGACTTCCTTAGTTGTAGACCACAGAACACCCAGATGAGGAGGCATACAGTACATAATTTAAACAGATCTTAAACACAGGAGCACCCCAGGGGTGTGTGCGCAGTCCCTTCCTCAACTCCATGTCCAGCACACTCCACTAACAAATTTGATGATAACACTGTTGAGATCTGATGACAATGACACATCTTACAGGGAAGAGATTCAGAAAATTAGTGTTTTTACAATAACCTAGACTCAAACATCACCAAAACATGGGAAATTACAGTGGACTGAAGGAAATCAAAGTGCACAAAGAGCACTCAGCCCTCTCCATAACGAGGAGGATGTTGAGAGGTTAGAGAGCTTCACATGTCTCTGTGTCCGCATCTCAGCTGCCCCCATCTGTATTTCACATACCTCAGCCCAAATTTTGGGATCTGACGACAGATGACATCACTGATATGAGCAGAGCTCAGCAACAGTGTCTTAAACAGAGCATCTTTATGAGGCTAATGTAATGGGGATGTTGTGCGAAAAGGAGAATTGATTAGATTTTGGTCTCCAGGCTTCTCTTCTCTCCCCTGCAATGATTCTTTACTTTTCTGGGGATACTCTGTCCTGAATGTTTTGGATGTTTCCCTGCTCCAACACATCTGGTACTGAGGCCAATTCATTCAAATCAGGTGTGTTATAGCAGAGAAATGTCCAAAAACCAGCCGAGCAGGGATCTCCAGGACGAGAATAGAGTCACGGCCTTCAGGAGTGTTTTAGCCTCTTTAGGGATTTTGTTTTGTGTAAAAGCCCAAACCTGTATGGTATCATTCTTGGACCGGGATTACTCTTTTAAGGGCAAGCACAACTCCGTGTGGACACCATTGACATGTGGAGATTCTCTCATGTTTTATTCATATTTTACTAGCAGTTTATGAGGTGTGTTATGATGGAGGTGTGGAGGATCCAAATGCAGGAAACACAGAGACAAGAGGAGCAAATAAAAGTCCGTAAAAATGCAATGCCACAGGTTAACCAAAAATAAGAAACAAAAAGCATCTGCTTTAGGGAAGCAGACCACAAGAACACAAGGAAAAGAATACGTACGTCTGGTCATGTGGTTGGCGAGAGACAGGAGCAAACAGTCAGAAGAGATGAGAACAAAGGTGGGCAAACTTGAACTAAATACACAAAGAACAATACTTTTAAAATAAAATAGGAGGAAAACAAACAGCAAAAATAATACAGGTGAACAGCAGCAAAAAACAAGTACATGAAAACAAGACTTCATCAAATAAGAGAATTAAATAAAAAAAATACCCAAAAACTAAACTTGACAAATAATTATTAGTTGAACAACTGAACTTCCCTTCTCCTCATTCCCCAGACTGTCCGCTGAACCCAGGAGTGGCAGACAAGTTTGCAGGATTGCATCATCGGAGCGCCACATCTACACTTGTAAACACTTACTTGCTATTAAGTGTCAAATTATCATGTAATTAATGCTCGTGTGTGTTGTTTCAAGCATTTGGCAGGCAACAGAGGGATTACTGTCATCCAAACACAATGTGAGATATATGCAGGATGTTCGTGAGCGCACGTGTTTGGTTAACTTCAGCACCAAGGCCTGAGTGAATGCAGACTTCCAGCTGCTGTATTCTGAAGGAAATCCGGAAACGTGTTACATGTGGGGCGTATTATTCATGATTACAGTTCAATAAACAGAAGGAGAGATGGTGGAAACAGATCTGTGCTCTAGCTCTTCCTCTTGGACTCACTGAACTGGGACTCATTCATCTTGTCCTTTTTTTTTCTCAGCTTCTATTATTTATATACAGTAATATGCATATACCCATCAATTCATTTTCTATTTCCGCTTATTCCAATTCAGGGTCATGGGGATCCACTGGAGTCTAGTCCATCCCTCAGGGATTGCAGCCTCCATATATGGGGGCTGTAGGTAAGTTATCAAGTGCCCCTGACTTTCGATATCTCTAGCAAAGTGGAGGATATTCTTTCTTCTTGAGCTAAGAGTTTAAACATCGATCAGTGACGTAACAGAGTGAGGGGTTTTTGTGTTTAAGGGGTTTGATAGTGACTTTCTGATGAAATGCATGGACTGTTGTATTCCTGGTGGCTCAACGACCAGTTTGAGGCTTCAGGAAAAAAGAAAAAGAAAAAGAAGACTACACACATGCACGAATGTGCATTTATTTATTTATATTTTTTAAATGAGGCCATTTGTTCTACTTTTGGAGAGTGAATGAGACCCCTGCTGCACGCACCACCAGGTCTTTTATGTGAAAGCCCTCAGGTCTTCATTGCTCTGCAGCTCGCCACTATGAAGACATCAAAGGTGTCACAGTAGCTTTTGCTAATGGATCCACCCTCTGCATTGGAGCAGGAAGCGGGACACCCCCAGCTTTCAGATTAAGATGCAGCCCTTCAGTAAATGACCCTCACACACCATGTAGTCTCTTGTTGGCCTCCATTAACGCAAACCCTCATTTACTACCTGGGGTTCATTACTGAAGGAATTCATCTCTATTTATCAACACTGAAATATAGCATAAGAAGAAGAGAATATTGCATACACGCAGCACGTAATACTCCCACTACATTTGTCTTAGTGTGTAAATGTAAGTGATGATCAGATTTTAGAGTTTACTTCCCTGCGAAGAAGAAAACAGTAAATAGGTTAAACCTGAAACACAGTTTAAGAACATTTAAACATTTAAAAATGTTACTTATGCTTCATGTAATCAAATATATTTTAAATGTAGAAGTTATGTATTCATTTCAGACTGATATGTGTTTGCTGTAAGGTCTAAAACGTTGTAAAAACTACTACTTCATTTATTGCTCCATTTGTCTGTCAGCGGTCGTACACTCCATCATGCTTCCTTCCATCTTTCCTTGCTTCATTTTACTTGTTCCCTTCCTCTTTCACCATAAGGCACTGCAGCCTCCATCCATTAATTCCCTGGATCAGCCCCCGCCCCCTCACCTCAGACCTTCTCTGCTTATTAGATCAGGCCCTCTGTCAAAAAGCAGGGATCTGGGCTCTCATTGTTTGGCCTCTGATTAAGAGCTTCTCACCCCAGAGGATCAGGCCTTTTGCAATGAGTGAAGGAGAAGGAGCTGGGGGTAAGAAAGAGAGAGATCTTTCTCTCTTTGTCTTGAAGGGGTCTTATAGGCCACATTGTTGTCAGGCTCAGAGAAGGTTTCTTTTAATGCGTGCTTAGATTTAGAGGACAAAGGGATGTTAGATGATGAGGGATTTAAATCTTAAGCGCATATTTTCAGGCCCTGTGGCCATACACTTCTCAGCTCAGAAATGCTGAAACCCATCATTTGTTGTAAAACCGCTCATTATGTTACCCATAACCTTTATTTTAATATTTTTGCTATTTTTAAAATAGCTGTTTCCTAACCTTTAAGAGCTGCCAAAGAGTAATTAAAAACAATATCATGTATATTATGAGAAATCAATCTCATTAATGATTTACAATAATGGTCTGAGACTTTCGCATCCCAGGATTTGATTACTCTGAGTTATTTTAACACAGTTTGTTGAACCTCCTTTCTGGAAAAAGGGGAGGGGAGACAGGTGGTTCAATCAGCTAAAACGCTGGAAGCTTCTTTTGCACCAAATTCACCAATTACCTAAAAGAGTAGGTTGTTTGAATGCAAATGTGGGTGCAGCATAAAAACAATAACCGTTCTGGCACAATTCATATAATATAGGGAATGCATAAAATCATTAGTTGCTCATCCCACTGCATACAGCTTACCAGTTTGAATGCACCATCTGTGTACTTGCAATATACTTCACAAAGACAGTATGGATAATGTGAATGCATTAGTGCCACTTGCACATTTTGGAGCACATTCCAAGTTTAACTACCAATTTTATTTAACTACCAATTTCAATGTCTTCTATTGCTGAACGGGCCTGTTTTATGTCAGGGAAACAACAGAAAGTTTTGGGATTAAGCATGTCCCCCCAGAGGATGATGTGCTATAGAGGGAGGCGACTCGCTCTGCTCAGATTAATGCCTTTAATGCTTTTCGTTTGCTTTTCCCACGTGTGTTCTCAATCCTTCGGGAATGCAGCTTCACTGTCCCTTCAAAACAACTTTGCATTTAGGCGTAATTAGAATATGAGTCCAGCTCTAAATGAGACCCCAGGATGTGTTTCTGTGTCCACATGAACAGAGACCAGAGCTGATGAACAAAAATGCGGAGAACTAAAGAGTAAATACCAAAGAATAATGCTAACAGATTAAAAATTATGTAAAATATGTCAGATAGTTGATAGATAAAAAAAAAAAACAACAGAACAAAACATATTCCACCCCACACAAACAACAAACCACAGTGTGATAATGTGCATGGTTTTGCCCTACTTGTAGCTGCAACAGGCCCAAAATAAGTCCATTGGTAAAAAGAAGCTTAAACCACAAGAAAATCAAATGCTTTTACTGGTGCAGACGTGTTATATACTCTACGGCGATTCCTTCATGTTGGATGCATTTCCCTTCAGAGCTGTTAAAGCTGGAAGTACACAGCCGGCAGCTCGCTGCGGCTAATCCGTCTTCCTGTTTCTTCCTGTAATATTTAAAACTGAGGAAACAGCCGTATCATCTTTTGCAGGAGCATTTCAGACACTCAGCGGGGGTAAGTTGAAACGGCTCACCCAGGTGAGGCAGTAACAAATGTTATCTTTGCACTGGCTAAATCTCTCTGTCAAAGTTTCCAATAAACAGAAAAAAAAAACAAAAAACATTTCAACCAATAATTCGTTTGGATTTTGCAGGACTTTTTTGGTCTCAAGCATGTAAAAGCATGTTGTGGATGAAGCACCACAAGGATTTTAACATAGTGACTCTCATAAAGACACTGGTACAGAATGCGATTTGTACGTCTCAACAGGATTTCAATGACAGTTTCTGAATTTTCTGTCCTTTCCTAAGGCCGTGTCTTACAACGCAGTAAGAAACTGTTTTTCCAAACATAAAAAAAACCCTGTAAAACCTGGCTGAGAAACTAGAAAACAAATGATATCAGTAAGCGTCAAACAAAGACAGTGTGTGTTGGTTCATAAACAGACAAAAACGACAAAGGTGAAAAGACAAATTCCTGCGTGAATGTATGACACCGTCTGTGGTGGTGAAAAACCAGGAGCTTTGTTTCTGCGGATGTTTGGATTCTGCTGCTCAGTCAAGGGTAAAACAGCACCACGAGAAAAAAGAAAGAACACCTCGGAGAGTTTCAGCCTTCCTCAGGCCACCAGAAATAATTCACCTTACTTTCTCCTCTCACGAGCAGAGCACAAGCACGTTAAGCTGGTCAGTGACAGTGTTGACCGGCAGGCAGCAGCCACGTTAACGCTGCTACCATTCTCTGCTGTTGCAGTTACAACTGCAACAATGCCACACCTAAAAGTTCAACTTCCTCCTGCTCCTCTCCTGTAAACAAAACACAGATAATCCATAGTACCTTTTGCATCGCCAAATTCCCAGCCTTTATTGCCCAAAATTAACGTTCCACCTGTCTCTTTTACATTAACGGAAACTGGCTCAGTCTTCAGCATTGATTTTCAGGTGGCAGTATTAACAGATGGAGTAGAAACTGCCTTCAAACAACATTGAATAGACACACAACCAATCAGAGAAATGAAGCATGCCATTATAGGGTGAGTGACAACCAGACTACTATTAGTAAAGACAGCCTAAGTGATGAAAAGTGGAGTATTAATGTCATGGTTTTGTGTTTATATTTGTTTATTTTATTTTGAAAAGCTGTATCCTTGCGTTTTAGTTCTGTTTCGACTTCCCCTGGTTCATCCGCCCTGAGTGTTTGCACCTGTGTCTCGTCACCCTTTGTGTGTATATATTGTCTTGTCCTTTGCTTCCTCCCTGCTGGTCTGTACTGATTTATTCTGTATGTGTAGTCAGGGTCCATGTGGGTTTCAAGTCTGCGTTTCCTTTTAGATTATTTCTTTTGGTTTTCCTGTGTTGCGACACCTTTTGTTCCCGTCTCTCGAGATAATTTTCAAGAAGTCAATGAGTATGATTGGCAAGGCCTGGTTCTTTCCATATGTAGACCGCAATGCAAACACCAGACAGTACAGCATTTTAACAGAGTCCGGTGCTTCAGTTTGTACACAAAATAAATATATGATCTTTTTTTTAAATGTTTACATGCTTTTATAATGGATATATGGCTATATGTCTTATGCCCTTTTACCGCCTGGACATTCTTAGAAGCAGTTTGTCCGCTGGTTGTTTGTGGTTTTTCTCAGTGAAACTGCTTAATTGCCATTTTAGAGACAAATTTTTTTTTATTTCTCACTGGTTTTCAGATGTCAGCTTAATAGCTATTGTGACCTCCAAGTATGACCAGTGTTTCCTTCCTTTTTTTTTTTTTTTTTTTTTTTTAAATATCTTTAAGAAAGCACCTAAAGACATGAAATGATAGGCATGTGTGTACATGCTTAGTTCTTTTTTCCTTTTTTTAATTTTAAAATTGCAGGAAAATATGTCTGATGTAGCATTAAATGTGAACATAAAGGATAAAACCTTATTTACTGTACATCTGCCCAAGAGATTCAAGGCTCCCTGGACACTTCCTGGGCTCTTTCCTTGTTTTTGTTTTAATTTGCACAGTTTGTTATTTCAGGCTTCTTCTTCTTTGTTTGTTTGTTTGTTTTTTTCTGTGTTACACCCAGTTATTTCCAGCTGCTCCCTCTAGCATTTAAAAATAACAGTGCATTTGGTGTCTGTGAGCAGAAATGGCACATGCACATTTATTTGCATATACAGTGGGAAGGTCATACCTGGCAACAATGCTTTTGGGTTTGAACACATCCCATTAGTGCTGAACGTTTGCTTTTCAGGATTCAATTTCAATTTTCAATTACATTTTATTTATATAGTGTCTATGACAACATAAGTTGTCTCTAGGATCTTTCCAGAGACCCAGAACATGACCCCAAGCAATTATTACATAAACATCAGCAGGTAAAAACTCCCCTAGTGGGAGAAAAACCTTAAACCAAACAGTGGCAAAAAAAACTCCCATTTAAGAGGGAAGAAACCTTGAGCAGGACCTGGATTATGAGAGGGGACCCTCCTGCCGAAGGCCAGCCGGGTAGAGCAAGAAGTAAAGAGAGAGGAGAGACAGACACACCGTCAAATGTATAAAAGTCAAGATACATAAGTACAACTGTCCATCAGCAGCAGAACTAAAACTTCCATGTATATGTGACTGATACATGGTTAGTTGGTGGACTACAGAGACGACTATATAAACAGGTGTAGACAGCAGACACTGAGGTGGTCAGAGGGTGGGACTGCAGGTCAGAATGTCAGCAGGTATCCAACACAGACATCTATACAGACAGGTGGAGGTAAACACTGGGATGGTCAGAGGTGGGACTGCAGGTCAGCATGCAGCTCCTGAGGTTCTGGTCTGCAAACATGTACAGAAGAGAAAACGAGGGGACAGACCAGCACAACAAACTACAAGAACAATGGACCACAATTATACTTATGAGATACTTCTTATATTGAGGATTGAGCTGAAGAAGGGAAAGAGAAACAGAGGAGGAGAGGGGCACCAGTCAGTGGATCATGTTGGTGACTTTTCAAAGAATTACTTGGACATCCTGCTAATAATACATAACAGTAATCTAATCTAAAAGATACAAGAAAGATGCATGTTAATGCAAAGTCCGACAGCGACACGTGAAACCCTGACCCGATGATTATCGTTCACGTCAGGCTGTGACGCACATGACCACCTCATCAGTCTGTCCGTATAAATAAAATAAATCTGAAATCACTGCGGTAGTTACAAGTTGACATTACTTAATTTTGTGTCATTATTAATCTTGTAAACTGTATTCTCTTTAATGTTCTGTAGTTTTTGGTCATGGTATCCGTAGTACTTTTGCTTTAATTAACAACAGTTATGTATCTGCTTACTCATATAATCCAATGATAAATTACTTATCCTGTGCAAGAAAGTGAAAAACTGCTGAGCTACATACCCAGCTGGAAAGTACATCAGTGAGCACAATGCCTTGCTCGGAGGTGCGTGACCGGTAGCTGTCGAGGGTTGGCGGATCAGTCGTCTTATTCCCTGATGCTTCTGCAGACTGCCCGGAATCTGAATTTTAAAATCATCATTTCATTCCTGTCCCAGAGAAAAGAAACCATCCCTTCCCTTCCCTCCCTCCGCCCCGCCATCATAAATATCTCAGTTCAGAGGCTGACAGCTCAAGCTTGGTTCATTTTCACGCATGTACATTTTTGGAATGTATCCTTGTCAAAAACAATTACGATGGTCCCCATTGGATTTTGCCCCCCTCCGTCCTGACTCTGCCCCTAGCTCTCCCCCCTGAGAGGCATCTGCTGTCAAAACTGCTTGGATAATTTTCCAGGGTCGGGGTGTCCACATCTGTGCCTGATTAGCACAACAATAAGACCCAGCACCCCAAACTTAATGAGAAGGCATCTTCAGCCTGGACTGGAGGACCCCTTTGACAAAGATGCCATGAAAATCCCCACACACAAGTGTTTCCCTCCAGATCTATTAGGCAAAAACCTCCCATTGCTGCATAAGAAAAAGAAGTTTGATTGGAGAAGAAGTGTAAAGCGGTAGAACTGATTCTTTGTACTGTAAATGAACAGTAAAGTAAACTGGATGATAAAATGTGGGTGGAACTGAAAGAAAATGAAAACATCACCCGCTGCCAAAATGAGAGGGCAAGCCCACCTCTACAATACGCCGCCATGGGCCTTTTCATTTGTACAGCAGCTTGCGGTGTTTTGTTTCTTCAATGTTGAATTACCAGAAAACTTTCCCATCTGTGCACCCGGTTGTTAAGGCTGCCCGAGAAGGTTCTTCTGTGAGTTTGAAATAAAATTACAGAGGAGATGCTCACAGATATGAATACAGAGACGAGCACTGTAAACTCGGATGTCTACTGTTTCACTGACGCTGTCGGAGGAGTTCGGACAGCGGACAGAAGACAATGGTCCTGTTTTTTTGTGGGGGTTATGTCCTTGTCTAGGTGTTCCCATACATGGGCTACTTCAGTTGTGGGGTCATAGATCTGTCTTGACTTTGTGGGATAAAACCACATTCATGTTTCATAAATGTTAAGGTTTAGTGAAGAAGCGTTACAGCTTGAGGTATGCATAGTAGCTTTGTTCAGGTTTCATAAAAACGTTCTCTGAAACCAGTCAGAATGAAGATATTTGGGGTATTTGAGGCAGACATTCAACATATTGTTTAAAAATCCTCCTACAGTCTACTTTAATGTTGTACACGATTGTCTTGCACTGGTATTTACCTTCAACAATGATCAAACAATGATAAAGAAAATGTTGCCGGTATTTCTGGAGAGTTTATCTTTCCCTGGAAAACAATGACATAAAGATGACTCATTCTGCACTCAGACGGTATAATTTTACATCCAATGAAAGACTTCAGTGATTTCTGAACAGACCATTGCTCACAGATTAAAGCTAACTGTTTGTAAATATGCAGATGCCAGCAGATCTGTGCAGTTTTCTAAGGATCTTCTAAAAACCCTCCACGTGAGCGCAAAGACCTGGGGACGGATACTTTCAGCCAATCAGTTTATTCCCCTTTGTTGTTGGCTTCATATTATCATGGCTCAGTTGCCCTCTGAAACAGAAGTTGGTTTGATTTTAACAAAAAACAAATAAATAATAAGCAAAAATCGAGACATCACATGTACACAGGTGAGACACTTTCAAAATAAAATTAAAAACAAAAAGACTGAACAAGACTAATCTCAGTAGTATTAGTAAGGTTAGGATCTGCAGCAAAAACTTAATCAACAGTTAAAAGCAGAATTGGGCCACTGACTGGTTAATGGCCTCTTTTGTTTAACTTCTTCGGCTGCTATATTAAAACTAAAAACTAGAATCGCATTAGTTTAGGACAATCTGTAGACCCCTAGTCTTGGAGAACTGATCACAACTCAACCTAAACTTACTCCTGGTGCTGCATGTGAAAATGCACAATATAGCCAAACACCACTGCATAGATGTGTGCATGAAGTAATGTAAGTGGTCCAAATAATCATTCAGCCTGGATGAAACTGCCACTGTGACTACCGCTGTACTGCCTCTGTAAAAATCACAACATTTTTTTACTCCCACTTCGTGATGATGACCAGAGGAGATTCTTTGGTTGCTGTTACTGTTTTTACTCCTGCAAATGTTTTTCATTATGTTCATATTTTCTTATTTTCTGAGATTCAACAGTCGCTGAGGCTCACTTGCTTCTAGTGCAGAAGTCACTTTTATTTTAAACTGTATTTTTGTATCTATTTATTTTTATTTCATCATATTACTGTGTGATTCTGAGGTGAGGACAGTCTGGCAGAATAACAGCTCTGCTTACTTTGACACAGATCCTTTAACTTGTGGTCTCTGTCTGTATTTCAACTTGTCATTTTGGAGACAAGGAGCAGACAGTTCAAAGCCAACCTCAGCTGATCCAGTGAGCGATGTTTACCCAGCCTGCCTTCTTCCCTGGTTGTAAATGACCAATTAATCTAAATCTGGGAGTTTATTGGTCTCCATTAGGTAAATGAGAGGAGAATTCTCCTCCCTCTTTGGGCTGTAAAATGAAAAATGGTGTTAAGAAAAAGCACTTGCTGATTGGCACTGGCACCCTGTGTGGCCGTGGAGCAGTGAGGGGAAGGTGGCGGGTGAATTTCTCTGTCAGAGGGAAGTTTTATGAGCCCCTGTAATCACCAGGCGTTAAACTCAACAATTAGGAGCTGCTATTTTGTCGCTGGTTTATGGCAAGAGGTGAGGTAGCTGCTCCATCAGCACAACAGGGTGGGTGGATGGTCTGAGCTGAAGCATGTGCTACGATGAAAAAGATTAGGTTTAACCGAGACTAGAATGAAGCAATGTTCTGACGAATGCATTGAATTATTGAATGAAGTTTAATAAATATAGCAGGTATCAATTCTTTGGCGTCGAATGGTGTAAACCCTCCTGAGAGAAAGGGCTACACAAATACATATTCCTTGGTCCTTAACAGCCAACTTCTATATTATATTAAAGCTCTCGTGGTTTCATGTGATTCTAACAGAGATCCTGACTCAGACTACAGCTTGCTTATGATTTTAATTTCCCAAATGATGAGGGAGGCAGAGTCTGTAGTTATCAGGCTCCTCTCTTGTTAAATCAGCTCCCAGTTTCCACCCGAGATGCAGATGTTGTTACTAATAGACTTAAACTGTCCTTTATGACAAAGCTTGCAGTTAAAGCCGGCTCTGGTGGCCCTGAGGCAATCCCTTGTGCTGCTATTGGGACGTCCCATGTGTGCATGAGCCATTACTACTATCACCGACACAGCCTCTTTTTTCTTTCTTTTTTCTTTTCGTCTATCCTATGGACAGTATCCAGAATGTTTTTACGTTTGTTGGCTTCTTCGTCCTGTCTTCTCCAGCTCCAGCTGGTCAAGGCAGATGGCCATCCTTCCTTCCTGACTCCGGGTCTGTTTGGGCTGTCTTCATATTAAAAGGGAGTTCCTCTTCTTTTCTGTCGCCTTGTGTATACTCAGGATGGATGTTTGAATATTCAACTGTTCAGCAAACTCTATTTTCAACTGCTTCCATCCACCTCAGCGCACTTGTTAGGCCGACTGTCACGGCTACGTTTTCTGTCTCATGTCTGTAAAGGAAAATTTAAGTGTGTTGGCCTGCTGATCATCTAAACATTATATTTTTCCCTTCTATGCTATTTGCAGTTAGTGAAGGCAGAGTTTAAGAGTAATTTAAACACCTCCTTCTATAAATCTTCACCTTTCCAAAGTCCAGTGGAGTTGTTCTTCTTTCCAAGTCTTATTTGATCCCAGCGCATATATATATATATATATATATATATATATTACAACACAAGCTGTAGGCCCTTTCCAGAGACCTAGAACATGACCCCAGAGCAATTATTACATAAGCAACAGCAGGTAAAATCTCCCCTAGTGGGAGAAAAACAAAAGCTTAAGCCAAACAGTGGCAAAAAAAACTCCCTTTTAAGAGGGAAGAAACCTGGATCAGGACCTGGCCGACCAGGCAAAGTTTAAATAAGATCTTTGTTTTTTTTTTCCAACACATCAATGCATCACATGTCGCTTAAGTAACTTCACACACAGCATGCAAGCAGTTGAAGGTTGAGTCCCCCAGCTTAATAGTTAAATTACAGGTTTAGCTAACTGGATTCACTAAGACCTTGAAGGCAAGAACGTTGTGTAATTAAACGTTTCATTGTCAAAATAAACAGTTTCATGCAGCAGTTCAACAGCTTCAAATGATTAAGTTTAAACATCTACAACCACAGACTCACCAGGTTTTAGTGTCTTTCTCTGATATTGTACTAAGACATCAGATGCACACAACCAAATTATTAAATGGTTACATTTGTTTTTAATAATAAATGTATCCAACATGTAAAGATATGATTATGAGGAGACATTTTTACCACTTTACGTTCATAGAAGTTTTATTTTCACAACAGTTTTATCCATATTGATCAAATTTTTCTTTTTTTTTTCTGAGCACCCCTTTAAAATTCCCAAATCTAAATCAAATAGTATATAAACAACAACATCTCTCCCAGGCTAATGTTAAACAAGCGAAGGTTTGACTAAACAGTTGGATTAATTTTCTATTAATCAGTCCATTAATCAACAAGTCATTTACGCGAGAGTGGACGGGAAAGGAAATAATACTCCTGTACTTTGTTCCTTGATGACCCACTCTTATGTAGGCATGTACAGTTCATATCTAAATGAGCCATTAAACATGATTTCAAAATGATAAGCACCTGTTCTCAAAGAGAGCAATCAGCCTCGAGTACGATAAATACATTGCAGGGCAAATACGAGGCAAAATAACAGCAGCTGTCAGACTCTTGTAACTTAATTACAGCACTGATGACAAAACATTTCATCCACCAATTTGGTGTTTCCCATTTCTGTTGAAACTGGCTGCAAATTCTTGTGTATTTTAAAGAACAATTTCATTTTGTAACAATAAGTAACGAATAAAACAAGATGTATTCGTTTCCAAGCTTTCCCCTCCAACATTTTGCACTGATAACAACACAAGATGGGCCAGTTGTTAATGAAACAAATCAGTCCGTTTTAAATTGCATTTTCCCTGTCTAGTTTAACAACTCAGACTTTGTCGGTTTAGTTGTCCAGCAGCCCAGGCACAGGTAATGGAAAAGGTATCACTCCTTAGAGAAAATGTTTTGTTTTTATTAGGATTATGAGAATAACACACACACACACACACATGCGCACACACACACCTGTTTACAAGAAGATGGATATTAATAACAGCCAGTGATGTTCCAGTGTTGTTCCTACCACACACACACACGCACACACACACACACGCACACATAAGTTACAAAATCCAGCCTGGTCACGTCCTCCATCTGTAATTTGTTAATTACAAGTCTCAGTGCTGTCTAAAAATGTGTTCCAAAGTACTAAACGTGTTGCCAAAGAACAGCCGTCTCCAGCTTTAGGTGGCCAAACACAAATGGGAAAACATGAACTAAGTTTCTGTTTGCTATTTTGTTTGGTTGTAATGTTGAGGGCTGTAATGGTTAAAGAGTAAAATCTTGATTTATTGTAGACACAATGGCATGTTTTACATTTGTAAAAATCTGCTAAAGGGAAGGGCCATCCCCAAATCAAATTTTTTCTTTTGTATCATTTATCCATCTGTAACCTCAGAGGTATGAAAAGTCATCAATCCTAATAAAACCGAAGTGAGCATAAAGGCAGATTTCATTTCCCTGCTCAATCTGTCTCCACTGACCAGCATGCACGCTGCAGTTTTCTTTGTTTTGGTTTTTCTTCCTGTCAGTGGTCACCGTGTGGTTTTGTGGTCTCAGTGCCGTTGATGGGGCAGAAACAAGAGGCAGGTGTTCGGGGCTGTCCAGCTGAGCTCTCCTGAGAGGTGCTGGGGTCGGACCGGTCGAAGGTCACTGCACACGTGTGCAACTCCACGCATTCACATACGCTTCAGTCTGTAGGTGGATGCACGTAGGTTTGTGTGCATCTATGCAAGTCCATGTGTGCACAAGTGAGATGTTGTCATCAGTGGATATGGAGACACAGCTGCACTGCAGTTGATGGGCCCCATGGGAGGAAATGGCAGGAGCTTTTTGTTCCGTCAAAGCTCACAAACATACAAAATGCAGTCAGGGCAGAGATGAGTCTCAGCATCTTTTCAGTTCTAGGAAGCAATGGGATTTATGGAAAATGTGGTCTTGCTTGGAAAAAGGCTTTTTACAGTCCACTGTCTTTAGACTTAAAGTTAACCTGCTGTCGTAATACGACATTCAGTCATAATATAATGACGTTTGTGAATTATGATAATAAATTGTGTGCTTAACAAAGAAGACAATTTAATTCAGCTTTTGCATGAGAATCCTCTCCCAGATGGGAGAATGTATATGAGTTGGTCTATATAAAAGTACAGCATTAATAAATATAATAAATATTGCTGTAAAAGTACCAGAATTGCCAGAAGTCTATTTCCAGTCTGAAGTTAATAAAAAGTGCGACAGTGTCACCACAAAAGCCAAAGCTAACTAATGGAAAGATAAACTGGTTATACAAAGTCATTTTAGCACATACAAGGATAAACGAAGAAATAGAAAATGTATAGTTTGACCATTTACGTTTTTAAATACTGGTTCACTGGGACCAACAAAAGAAAGATGTTTTAGATTCAAAGTGTACTGGCTGTAAACGCTATTATTCTATAAGGTATTTATGATGAAAAAAACGGATAGAATTGAATCAAAAGAGGGAGACAAAGCATGTGACATTAACAGAGTGACCAAAAGGTTGGTAATAAAGGTTAGTAATGTTATCACTAATTCTGCAGACATCGTGGCTGTTTTGAATGGTGGTTCTTGGACACTCCTGTATGAATCCTGCTTAAAGCCTCCTTGTGATTGGTTCAAATCGTTGGGTACCAAAGGAGGTGTGTGTGGGCGGAAGAAATACTGAAACCATTTCACAGGGGATATGTTTTGTACGGTGAACTGGTCAGGCTAAAGAAACACAGGCATCCACATCAGACAGAGTGACAACTAACTAGAGGACACAAAGACACAGGAACTATCTGGTGGAGGAAATATGACAACTGCAAGTGAATGCCAACAATTACACAAGGTTGGGAACTTTTTTGGGGAAAAAAGACATAAAATGAATCCAAGACACCTACAATATATGCCTATGATATATATTTTTTCTGATAAACACCATAAACAGACCTTTTTATAGGAATGTTCACAGATGCATTTAGAAAAATCTTCTTTGCCACTGTGGAATAGTGCACGAGAGGGAGAACACGATGTAAAATGAGCACGAGCAAAGTTACAGTCATCATTACTGTCCTGCATGTCTTTTTATTAGTGCCTGTACGTTATTTATTTGGACAATATTGAAAGATGAGCAGCAATATGAAGGCACACAGAGAAAAGCATGAAAACGCAGTCATCATCAACTCACCCACTCAGTTCGAATCCTTCAGGCACTTTCTATGCACACATGGGATTATTCAGACACCTTATAGACTTCACACTAAATGGCTGGGAACAGTTTGGATGAAATGTGGTCCAGGTTTGTAGACATTTGCTACTCACATGAAATGCTTTGAGAGATTGTGAAGAAAACTTCAGGGCTGAAGTGCATGTATGAGGATTACTTTACTAAAGAAAAAAGAAGTTGAATATTTGATTATATTAAACAAATACACTAAAAAAACCAAACTGTGATAGTAAAATGTGATATTTAAATAAACATCTCAACTCCACACGAAGCACCGTGTGCAGAGCAGATTTGGAGACGTCAGTATGGAAGCAGTTTGAGCTTTTGGCCCAAGTGGTGAACCGTGCAGTTTTGTGGTGCCACGCGTCTTTCCTGTGTTGGTTTATGATCGTGTGGTGACATAAGTGATTCCAGCTCTGAGCGATAGAGCCTGTGACGCAGACCCGGCCTAAGAAAACCCTTCAGACACAAGTGCTTGTTTTTGTTCCTAAAAAGAGGCGCCACAGTTGGTCTTCCTCATTGTGAACTCGTGGACATTTCGGTTCTGCAGTTGTGTTTAAACTGGTACAACTTTGTCAGGGCCAATTTCTGAGGACAGAAATAATGAGGGTTTTGTATTATGCAGAATTTATAATTACAAATAGAGGAAGAAATGATTGTGTTTAGGAGGAAAATAAATATAAAAAAACCCAACATCCTTGTATTTATCTAATTGCTTTTGTGTGTGTATCTTTGTTTGTGGACTTATAAGAGCAACACGCACTCTCCTTTTTCCCTTTGGAATTGCAGTCATTATGTCGATTAATTACCTGTGAAATGGCTCTCAGACAGCGGCAAGCCTGCCGCATTCCTGCTGCCAGCAAACGATTTGGGTTGGCACTGAGCCACCAGGCACACTCACGCATATGCCATTAGATTTTACATTTCAGCCTATTAACACATAACCCTCACTGATGTGTTGTGACTGCAACAGGGGAAATCCTCTTTGGACCAGCGCAGCACAGGATGTGCATCATGTGACAGGCAGTGAAGACAAATGAGCTACCGGTTTACCCTGAAAATGCTTAAAAGATTAATCTAATCTGTAACAATCTTCTTTTTTTTTTTTTGCAACATTATGTAAAATGGTGATTTTTCCAACGACATTGCTAAAATGTGACAGCTGCCTTGCTTTGTAATAATTATATCAGAACTGATCCAGCTCTGTTAAAGCAAAAGCATTGAACGTTCCTCCTTTTGCATCTGTTAAAAGCAGTTTGTGTTTGGTGAAATCTCCAACTTGGACAACATGCTTCTGAAATGATGAAAGGGTGACTAATTATTTCCCAAATGTAATCAATTATTTTAAAAACGGCTTCTTCTCATGATCACCCATCCAACTTTAAAATTACCCATTATTTATGCTGTTGCATGTTAATCAGACTTTGCTAAATTTTTTTGAAAACAGCATTTGCTCATAAATTCCAATGGAAAAACAGATTGAAACGACTCAGTCATGACTAAAAATCACTCGCACACACTTGGGGATGACCACAAGGCTTTTATTCATTCACACACAGTAGCCTGCAAACAGGTCTGTGGTACCGACCGCACGTGGAGAACCACTGTGGCCTGAACCATCTGGGTTTGAGTATCGCACACAAACAGCGTCGCACGGAGGGGTTTCACCTCAAAACGAATCAGTTCTCACAGGCACAAACACAGTTAAAATACAATCAATCCACAACAACAGTCCTGTCATTCTTTCTGTCGTGGCTTTGCAGGTTTCCAAGGGAAATGAGCACGAGCAGCTGTTTTCTGGAGACAAGTGGATGCAAATGAAGAAGAGGCAGTATGAAATGGGTAACTACAGTATTAAAGATAACCATCTTTCGAAAAAAAAAGTTTAAGCAATGAGACTGTAAGTAAGAGAGTAACGCCTACAATAGTTATTGCTGGTCTTAGACTAAAAGGGAAGTCGTTGCAGAATGATGTCACTTTGATCAGCTGGATTATCCTCTTTCAGAAGTGGCCTCACAAGTTACACGGTGTGATTAATTTGCCTGAATGATCATCAAACATAATGGAGCATCACTTTTGTCTCAGCGAATGTGCTCGGTACTGGCAGGCCCCTCATTGCAGTACTGCGACGCCCCGGGCGGTATGCACATCTCAGTGAAAGAACGGAGAGGTGGAGGGGCCCATTCACTGCCAACTGACCTCGACTGAATCCCGCTTCCTTCAGCGCCTACCCTCGCTGCCGCTCAAACGACAGGAGTCTCCCCTCTTCCCCCTCCACCTTTCATTCACCTCCACTGACTGACACGTCCAATCAATGTGCTTTTTGTTCCCAGCTTGAGAGATTTCTGTCCCTGTGTTTCATTTGCTCCTCTGTCCATCTTGTTTGTTCAAACCCCCACCCACCCCCGACTCTTTCTTTTCCACACCAGAACGAATATATCTGTCACGCTCCATTGATTCCAGTCTTCTTTTTCTCCAACATGTATCCCTGTTTCTTTTGTATCTCCCTTTCCTGAATGATGAAGATGTGTAATGAGGGAAATTGTCATTTTTAATATATTGTGTGTTGTCAGACTTTTTGTTTTACACCCATAATCAACCTGAAGTGTGAACATTATTCATTCATTCATTTTCTATACCACTTAATCCTGTGCAGGATTGCTGGAGCCTATTGGCTCATTGCAGGGGTAGATGGGAAAATTAATTTAGTCAATTCTACATTCTACATTTGTGTCCTTTGTCATTCATACGTGCTGAGATGTGTAGTTTCAGGGGGACATCTGATAAACGGTCATGTTAAAAGTGTAAATATTCAAATGTCATGCATTGTCAGAAAGGTAGAGTTTATACTTCTGAAGTGGACTGTGTTTCAACTGCACGTTTACGGCCTTGCTGAGTGTTAGTCAACGTAAATTTATAGAAACCAAATTTATAGAAAAGAACAAAGGAGGTGAATATGCCAGGCCGGAAAAAAAGAAAGGAAGAAAAATGTCTGGTTTCGCCCTGTAGGCTGCTCTGCTTGTACTTTATTTCCGAGAGCATCTAAATGTGCTTCTCCGTCTCTGCAGCCCTGAATGATAAACAGCCTCGGTGATGCTTTTGGTGGTTACAGGTGATGTCATGGTTTTCTTTCTCTGCCAAAATAAATCTGCCACTTCATAAAAATGTAGGCGGAAGGGCGTCCAGTCATCACTGTAAATTATTCAAGTTCATAGATGCTCATTTTATCTTTGGTCTGACCCTGTTATTTTTAGTTGGTTTAAAGTTTTTCTATTTTGCTCCTATTTTAATCTGTTTTATACTCTGTACAGCACCTTTGATCGGCAAAAGCTGTTGTACATGTGCTCCATAAATATTTTTTTCTTGCAGTACACAGCTACTTGGTAGTGTTTTGGCATTAAACAAATGCTTGATTGGAGCTAGGAAACATTTCTGACTCGCCAGGAGAAAAAGAAATAATAATAATAATAAAGCCATCTGCACAAATAAAGTTTTCTGCCAATATTTTACAACTTAAAATGACTGATTTAAAAATGTCTGGTAAATGTTTTTGACTAAAGAGAGAGAGAAAAAAAAGAGTGCCACATGATTCTGGAAAGCATTTGAAGAAGGTCAGTGGGGACAGCGAAGTTTTGTTGTGTTAGATTTACGTGCCTCGGCGTGAACATGTGCAGATTCACAGCTCCAGAGGGGGTGAGGCCAGAGAACAGCAGATGACAGCAAAGTGAAAGTCGGAAGTGTGAAGGGTAAACGTCCTGACCCCAATCACGGATGTCTGTCAACTGCGGCTCCTGACCAGAAAAATGGAGCAGAAAGTGAAGACAGACACAAAGAAAGAGGCTGGAGGTCATAATGATGCTGAAGTCATTGATGCATTTATACAACAGAGCTCCTTTGTTCTTTCAAAAGGGAACAGAAAAATCAGATCTACGGATTAAAATCACACAAACATGGGTCAGACGCCTCATAGCTTTCTTTTCCTGTGTGAGACGTTTAGATCCGTGATGGCAGCTTTACGGTTTCATCTGTCCATTTGAGCTGAACACAAAGGCAGCAGCTGTTGTTGAGTTACAGCTCGGTAACAGGTGAAAGGTTTGAAATTCACTTCTTGGTGCAAACATATTAAAGATGGGCCACACATAAAACATTGTAACAGGTACCAAATGTTTAAAAAAAAAAAAGAAAAGAAAGCTATGGGAGAAGCTGCATTTTTTAAATATTTTCTTTTGAATTCTCGGCGCCTGCTTTAACAGACAGTATGAACCCAAGATGTTTAATGTTTTTACCCAATCAGCTTAATTTGATAATATAACCGATTTCTGACTTTCAAAGCTGGAAAGAACAACGTTGAGACAGTAAAGCTTTTACCCCTATGTTACCAGTCCAATACTTAAATGGCGTTGAGGATACCAAACAATGACAAAACGTTTATTTTTATGGATAATTTCTTCTGCAACTACATCTTGAGGTGTACAAAAACAAAAAGAACATTCTGGTTAGATGCTTACTGACAGTTTTATGTTGCGACGTCACTCATTCAAGCTGTGCATGTGAGAACGCTGCGTAACATTAGACTGTCTATATTCATGAAAATACTCCATTGGAAACATGGACTATTGTTTTATGTAATTATTAAAGGATAGTTTCTGAATCCTGCTGTCACTGAACTGCTTAAAAATCATGATTTTTTTATTATAATCATCTAATCAGCCACACACTCTGGATTGTGCACATATCCAAGCCATCAGTTCCAGTCTTAAAGAAATTAAGGTTAGTAAAGTTAGTTCCCTTTTACCAGTTTGAGCAAAGACACAGCAAAGGACACCTTTGGTGGTTGATGTGAAATCATTTTTAAAGACACATCCACTATTGGAGTTAAACTCTAAACCTCTGTGCAACACGTTCAGTGGGTTTCCTTATTTATCTCTTAATTTTAAAGATGCTGGTGCTGTCACAGGTAAGTTCAGAGTCGGATCCAGACGCAGACAAAAGGCAGGAGATCGACAAATTTAGAACTGAAATAAACTTAAATGAACATACTGACGAACAAAGCCAAGGGCGCTGCAAGACAAGGGTATCCAGCAGGCAATCCAAATCCAAATCCAAATCCAAACAAATGTTGAAACAGGACAGAAAGCAGGGCAAGAAACAAACAGGTTGCTTAGATGAAGATCTGGCAAAGAACAATACAAACTAGGAGGTACTTGTGGAGAACACACTGAGCGAGGCAATCACAAATGGAGAACAGGTGCTGTAATCAGCAACTGAGAACTGCCGTGAAACTACAGCAAAAGAGGAACCCAAAGGGATGAACACTAACGTGCATGTTTCTGGACTAACGCGCATGTTTCTGGACTAACGTGCATGTTTCTGGACTAACGTGCATGTTTTTGGACTAACGCGCATGTTTCTGGACTAACGTGCATGTTTCTGGCCTAACGTGCATTTTCTGGCCTAACGTGCATGTTTCTGGACTAACGTGCATGTTTGTGAACTAACGTGCATGTTTCTGGACCGTGGGAGGACCAGTGCAGACCGCCACACCACTGTGCTGCTCAGCTTGGGATGTGATCACAACCAAAACAAAGGAACTTATCAAAACCACGGCGGTTTCCAGGCATCTTTGACACTGTATAATTTTAACTTCAGATCAGAAAAAAGGCATCATTAAGTTTAATGTGAATTCCTCTCAACATAGTTTTAGGAAATGAATTCTTTCTAATTGCTGATATTCTAGGGCAGGTATTCCAGATCACTCCTTCGACACGTGTAAACGGAGATATTGGAAGCGCTCTCTGCTTTTCCTCAGCCTCGTCTCTGTGTCTTTACTGTGTACTCAGCTGACGGAGCATGAAACCTCAAAGGAGTACTTGCTCTGTAACAGCCTGGAGCAGGGCCTGAAACTAGTGCACTGAACATTCAAAAACTTTTAAGGATCAGTACAGAGTTTTGTTTGCTTTGTTTCACTTTTATTGCCTGAAGTGAATACATGAAATGACAATGAAGTCATGGTTAGATGACTACTGTTGACATGTGTGTGTTTTCGTGCCGTCTCTGTCCTCCTGTTATTTTAGGACTGAACGCTCGTAACCCGGCAGCTGCTATCAGTCCTGCCTGTGGTCGCTGATTGTCTGCAGCTGTTTGAACGGGCCCGCTTATCAAAGAAGGCACATGTTCCTGTGATGTGGCCCTTCAAGCCATTATCAGCAGAGGAGAGTTGACCCCGGCCTCCAGCCAAGGGGACCTATAGGTGGGTACGCTTCTTCAAGCAGTGTGGAGGCGTGGATGAAGGAGTCAGAGTAAGTTTGCAGGGAGGTCTTGATGCTACATAAATGTGTTAAAGTATATTTCTTTTACTAATCAACTTACTTTAAATTTAGGTTTCTAAAATTTATACTAGGTTTTTTGTCACTGGTCCAATACTGTTATTGTTAAAAAAGAAAACTGAAGTTTTCACATTGTGACATCTTATTTAAGAAACATATAGTTTATAAAGTCAGACATTAAGAGTTTTTGCAAAGAATTTCTTTAAATTTGACACCCCCCATACACACACACCCACTATGCTTTTGTATTAAATATTTATTGAGAGAGGGTGAGCAGCACCTCTACTTCCTCCACAAACCGAGGAAAGCCTGAGCCCCAGCCTCCATCAGGTACACCTTCTACAGAGGCACATCGAGAGCATCCTGACCAGCTGCATCACCGTTTGGTACGGAGCCTGCACCGCATCCTGCCGCAAGACACTCCAGCACACAGTGAGAGCGGCTGAAAGGATAATCTGTGCCTCTCTTCCATCCCTTCAGGACGTTTACAACACTCAACTCACGTGCAAAGCCCTCATTGCAGGTGATGCCACCCAACCCTCACACAGCTTCCTCTGTCTGCTGCGGAGTCTGCGGGCCAGGACCAGCAGACTGAGGGATAGCTTCATCCATCAGGCCATCAGGAAACCTGACCCCCCTCACCATGCTGCTCCCCCAACTCACACTAACCATCGAGTAACTTATCAAGAAACTTGTCGTACTGTGTGTATATATGTACAAATTCATCCACTCCATCCATTCCTTTCTGTACTATCCAAATCCGGGCTGGTCTACTTATATACTTGTAAATACGGGACATATTTTTTAAAATAGTTTTTTTCTTTTTATATGTATTCTTATATACGCAACATTTGCATATATAAGACTGCTAGAAACAACCCCGCCATGAACTGTCCATCATATAAGTCTCAAAGCTTTAAAAGCAGCATTTCTCTTTAAGATCTGCATACAGAGGAACTTAAATGTTTAACATCTAATCCTTTGAAATCAAAAGAGGAAATGTCTAACACAAGTTGTCTCTGGCTTGCTACTAAGAGGGTGGAAATGGCACAGGATGATAAACCTCATATTGAGTGCATTAGTTAGGTGATTTATGGCTTTTATGACTCCTGAGGTTGGATGCGTTTTTCTCCGCTGTTGTTGCCCATTGATGAATCTCAGCCAGCAGGGTTATGGGATAAACCAGGAAGAGGTCTGCTTCTTCCCGAGATAAGCTGTGGTATGTCAGGCACATACTCGCACACCAAATCCCAGCGCTGATAGCACTCCACTCTTTGATGTGGCTCCTGGAGGGAAGATAGGGGGAAAAGAGAAAAGGATGATTGAGTGGGAGGGAAATTGAGAGAGACGACAGGAATAGCTTCAGGGACGTTGTTTTGTCCTTACACACACACACACACTCACAAAGTTTTAATCCTTATCATTTCACCTTCTTCCTCTCTCCTTTTAGGTGGAAATTGAGAAGCAGCTGCTTCAGACAAATTTCAGCGTCTGACGGTGTTTTGTGGCCACGGGCCTCACCATCAGGACGGAGAAGACTCTGGCTTCCTGCTCTGTGTCAGTAAATACAGCAATACATTCAAAAAGTCAGAGTTTGTGCATCCAAGTAAAGCTCAGAAAGAATATTTGCATCATTCTAGGAAAAAGAGAAAGCATGGTGGTAAATAATTGAAACAAGATTTTGCTATTTGCTTTTAAACCTGGTAGCAATTTTATCCATCAGTTAACTCAAAGTGATGGACAAAAGGTGCATGTTTGTTTGCTCATTTTCTTTCCTTCCTTTCAGTAACCTAAATATCACAAGAAAAGAAAAAAAAAACCCTGACCGGAAACAATTGATTTGAAAGAAAACTGGAATTGGAAAAAGCGTTTTATGCTTTCATGAGGTGGTTTGTCATTCGTGTCGATATATAAAAGGGTGATGGACACACTTTGTTACTTTTGCTTTTAAAAAAGTCAAATGAAAATCCACCTGTTTTTTGACATCTGTTGCTGTTTGCTGCATATTATAGTTATTTAAGGTTTTGTGAATATCTACATGGGTATTTAAAAGAAAAAATAAGTTTAAAAGAAGTGACACATTAGCAGATTTGTAGAAATTAGGACAGGAAACACTGACAGGTAGTGTTATAAACCAGTAGATATTACAGAGGAAATGTTCACATTGCTCTAATTGTGTTTTGGTTTACTTTCTCGGCAGATATCAGTAATAAACAGTAGTGTGTTGACAGATATGTATTCATCCATTTATTATTTTATAAATTAATAAATTGAAGCAGTTCGTGTGACTAATAAACTGTAATTATGAAGGTAAACTCCGGAAACTATTGATGGTTTGTGTCAAACGTGCAGGATTGTGTCAAAGCACTAATGTGTGAGAAAAGAAACAGCAAAACAACATTTATTCTAAATTCAATATTCTGCCTTTAATTGTAGTGACCAGACAGAAGTCATTCATCGCCTAAAGACATTTGAAGGCCCGTCGTGGTGGATGCATCATTCTGTGAGGAAAACTGCTAAAAAGAATGGAGAAAAATATTTTAAAAATGTAATAATTTTAACAAGATACCGTAGCACAAAGCGACCTAAGGAATCACAAGACTGGCCTGAGGAAACCTGTGAGAGTCCTGGACTGACCCAGGCAGAGTCTGGACCTGATCTGGACAGAAAAACATCCGCAAAGCCTGACGCTTTCTATTTAACTTGTTTATGCCTGGATGTCTCCTCCAAGAAGAATGAAAGCAACTTCCAAATGAAATATGTGCCAAGTTTGTAGACGTGGGGCTGCTATTGCTGTCAAAAGTGTAGACAAGTGCAATGTGAAAAGAATAATTAATGGACGTAAATATATTTAATTTAAATAAATTCAAAAAGCACTCCAAACTACATGTGTTTGTTTTCTCATTCTGAAAAAAAACTATGCAAGATAGTAAGTAAAATATGTTTTTACACTAATTTGAAATGAGTAAATAAATCTAGGAAAAAAGAAAACTAGAATTTTTAAATATATTTGAATGTGAAACATCCATAAATCTCTAAAGAAATCTTGTGTGTGTCCTGTTCTTGTTTTCTTCCCTGTGTCTTATTTCATTATTCCATCAGTTGATGAAATAATGACGTCCTGACGTCTACGGGAGCGATTGAATTAACTTACATTTGTCATTTGGGGGGGGGGGGGGTGGGGGGGTAATAATGTGCACAAGTCAACTTTAAATTTCCAAGGACAACCATCATTCCTCTGAAGCATGAAACTAGTCAAACACTGCGACATGCATCGCTCCCATGGGCTGCGCCATCACCACAGGGTGTAATGCTGTGAAATTTGAGGATTGACGCGAGAAAGTGCAGGAGAAAGAAAGGGGAAAGGTGTGTGTGTGTGTTTACTTCCTGTAGGATGTTACACTCTGACCTCTAAGGATGAACCTGGTCTGAATGTGGCGGCTCTTTAGGGCCACATCCTGATGTATAAGTGTGTGTGTGTGTGTGTGTGTGTGTGTGTGTGTGTGTGTGTGTGTGTGTGTGTGTGTGTGTGTGTGTGTGGCAAGAGGAAGTGATAAGTCGATTTGTGCCTGTCCATGTTTGTGTGTCTGAAGTATGTAGATAAACAAACGTCTGCTTGAAAGTCTGGACAAGAGTCTCTTTGTGTTCGAGTGGAAGGAAGTCGTTCAGCAGACTGATGCTTGCGTGTGTCTGCTTGTGGACAGCAAGATGAAACATATGTTTGCACCGCCAGCGCGGTTTTAGCAGAAAACGTTGGGAGAAGAATCTACGTTCCTTCTTTCATAGACATCTGTCCACACAGACAGATAGACATGTGTCACAAGGAAACACACTTTTGTCATTTTTGAGGTTTCACATTTAGTAGAACTAAAAAATATAATAACAAAGTCTTTATAAGGTCTTACAAATTAAGAAACAACAACCTCAGATGAGCAGCACTTGACATATTATACCATGCAGTCATTTATTTTATCTAAAGCAAAACGGAGAAGAAGGGTGTTTGGAAAATACACTCAATCATCAGCAAGTATGAGCACCTCTTTGGGATCAGAAGTGTTGGCAGTTGGCTGGTCTGAAGGTTTCCAGTGTGCATTGAACACAATGCCAAGGAGGAAAGATATCAGCTTTTGTCTTTGCCACCTGAGCCTACTAGGCATTATAGGCATCTTTTACACATACTTTTCCTTTTGACTGTATCATGTAATTGTGTACATTCCTGTCATGTTGTTGAGATTTCAGCTCGAAATGTCAGTTCCACATTGTAACCTGCTCCATCCTGATACAGCACGAGTATAAAGGTTGAAATGTATGTCAATTAGGATATGTGTTGCGAATAAAACAGCAAAAGTATGGATGTCACCAGGAATGTTGTCTGTTACGTGTTTATATCCCTGTTATTTGCACAATTAAAACAATACCACACTGCAGCCAGAAAAGTCAAGATGAAAGTCTTCATAACAGTCTTCTGAGCCAGTTAAAAAAAACATAAAACACTAACTTGTCTGCTGTTACGATGAGTCATGAAGGAGACCAAACCAGCCTAATGAAGAAGAAGACGAACAAGGTGGTGACAGAAATATGAAAAAGTCTGAGGGAGACTGAGTAACCTGTCGTTGTTTGGACAGTTTGAGGGGGACAGCAGCAAGAGTGTGGATGAGGAAGAGGAGGAGGAGGAGGAGTACAGCAGCAGAAACACATGGTCCCAATTTCACGGTTGTGGATGGAGGAGTGCCGGCGGATGCAGGGGCAGGAACAAGGCTTGCAATCTGGAGACATTAAACCCTCAGTAATAGTCACATTCACTTCCACAACCAGGAAACTACCACTCCAGTCCGAGCACACGCGTATGTGTGCTTTACTGTCTTTCTTTGTGAGGACCAATAAGAGTTTAACAACTTTGATGTGATAATGTTGGCTTGTTCTGAGTCTAGAGATCAGTATGACAATTAAGGTCAGGATTAGATTTAGATTCAGGGTGTTTAATCAGAAAAATTAAGATGAAGTGCCATGCAAATGTGTTTTGCAGTCTGTGTGTAAGTGAAGTGTTCTTTTATATTATTCCTTCACTCACACACACTCCAAATAAATTTCTCTCGTCCTGTTTGTTTTACTCTGGCTCCTTCGTGCTCACACACACACACACACACACACACACACACACACACACACACACACACACACACACACACACACACACACACACACACACACACACACACACTAAGCAGCCCAGGCCATAACAGAGTAGTAAAAAGTATGCAGCAGGGCAGAGCAGGACACCAAGTGCCTGACTTCCTGTTGCTTTGTGTTCTTCCTGAGCTCATAATGAGACCTGTTACAGTAAAACACCCCCTACACTTTCGGTCCATCTCCTCTCTCCTTCAGCATTCCATCAACAAGCCCCCCTCTCCCTCCCTCCCTCCTCCACCACATTCCTACTTTGTTTAACACCATATTCCTATGCATGCTGTGGGATTGTTAACTTTCTATAGCCAGGCTGGTGTTAATCAATGTTTAAACTGTCTTTAAGCAGGGATGGAAATAGGCCGGGATGACTACGGTAACTACATTCCTGTGAAAGATTCCAGTTTCCAGTTCCGGTTATTAACTATATAGACAATACATTATTTTACACTGATAACTAAACAAGAAATGATAGTTATTCTTCTATAAATAACATCTATATTGTATGTATTGCTCCCTGCTTCCCTGACATTTTACGTATTATATTTTCCACAGTTACACATTAAATCAAATGTTGTTATTAATTTAATTCTGTACCTGCTTGGTTAGTTCTTGCACAGTCCTCAAGCATGCATGTTGGAGTAAGTGTTGGTCCTATATCAATATTTATCAGTGAAGGTCCTCCAGACCCACTACATCTTTTAAATACCTCCAGACCATTATTCAGCAACCAACAATGGGTTGATGAATACTCAACTGGCAGCCGTATAGTATCAAGCAAAGCAGTTGTTTCCTATTCCACCACCTTGGCAGCAAACAGCTTTAGGACCAATTTAGGAACTTACTAGTCGAAAATGAAAGTAGTGCTCAGCTAAAATGCTTCAGATTTTTGTTTTGAGCTCATGTTCAAAAACACAACTCAGAGCAGACGCTAATGGTGACTTTTTAACTTGTGAAGGGGCAAACAGGCAGGAGGAGTAAATAGGAAACATCTTAAACCTCATGGTCTGCACTGGCGGTACGATTACAGCGCAGAAGCAGTTCAAGCCTGAGTCAGAACAGGTTCGGTTCAGCATAATGGATCGGAAGAAAATTTGATGAAATGAGGGAAATAAGTAAAATAACGTTCACGGCATTCATGTTATCCAAACAGCAGGCAATCATGGATTTCCCTCCTACGGTGAGTCACACAAGGAACGACTTTCCCAAAAACCTGAAATGAAAAGGAAGCATTTAAAAACGGCCAGCATGAATGGGTGCACATTGAGCTGCAGAAAAGGCTTTTTTTTTTTAACCCTAAACACTATCCATCTGAAATGGGCCACCACCAAAGTTAATGACGATTCAGTTGCACACATCAGATGGTTTCTGTTCATCAACTGACCTCAGGGAAAGAAAAAAAAAAAAACGCACTACTTTGCTGTTAACACAGAGACACACACAGAGACGTGGAGACTCAGTCAACACTCTCTGCACTGTGCGTCTTAAGTGCAGCTCCTGGACTTCACTGGAGGCATTTCATCAATGTCAGGGCAGGTTTGAAAACGTCCTCTGTCAGGCAACACTCGCAGGACACGTAGGCTCCTAAAAAAGAGCCACAAACCTAAAGACATGCTGAAAGGGGCCCTTAGTGCGTCAATGGACCGCTCTCTGTGGGTGATTGAGGAAAGGAAGGAGGGAGCGTGCAATCTGTAAACATGGAGAGGAGTGAGTGGACAACTTTGATAACACCAGGAAACAGTGGCTTCTTTATTTTATATGGCTGCATGGATAAACACCACATTGATTTAAAATAGTTTTACTTGATTGTGGTATTTTAATTATTTCAGCTTGAAACAACGTCCACGGAAAACTTTGTCATGAATTTGAGATCCCTATTTTAATTCAATTCAATTCAATTCAATTGTATTTATAGGGCGTCTATTACAACACAAGTTGTCTCTAGGCGCTTTCCAGAGACCCAGAACATGACCCCCGAGCAATTATTACATAAACAACGGCAGGTAAAAACTCCCCTTAAGCCAAACAGTGGCAAGGAAAAACTCTCCTTAGGTGTCACAACTAAACTAATTAATGGTATTAAGGAGTTTTAAGCAAATCCAAATTTTGACGCTGCCAACATGCAAGTGAGGGAGTTAAAAGAAGCATCCAACAAAGTCTTTGTCTTTCCAGACAAGGTTAGGTGAGGAAATAGGGGAGAAAATACATTTCTCATTGCAAAACTGCTTTTGACCTTTTCAACATCTGTCCATCATTACAAATTCAAGGAAATCTCAGTGTGAAAAGGCCAAAGACAGGAATTACGTGGATTACTAAGGATGTTTAGTAATGGCAGTTCTTTTCAGTGCACCAAATCTCTAGAAGCAGTTCATTTAAAAAGATTTGCTCACCAAATGATGTATCACTTGATCAGACCTCTGAATGCGTATCCCAGTCACTGAACTGAAACAACAATTCCTGACTCGGCTCATGAGTCACCCCTTCCAGCAATACTGACAATCCTCTTATAAATTTTTTATTTTTTTTTATTTTAGGAGTTTCAGTGACGGCTGGAGATGAACTATGGTTCGAAATGCTTGGCTGTGGTTCAGCATTGTTCATTGACTGCTGTTCTGGCGGTTTAAGCTGTTGACTATCGCTCGGGACTCACGTTCACTTGTGTGTTCACTGAATAAATCACTGAACCTGCTATGATCTGCGAGCCTCCGCCAGCGGTATGTAAATATATTCCTGGTTGAAGTGTAAACTACAAAAGGTGGTAAGATCAGAGAGCACGATACTTTAAAAATCTTTCATGCACTCTCAGTCTTCGCTCATTTGCTGGCTCCTTAAAGCTGAAATGTATAACAAACAGACCTAAATGTTCATGAACAATTCAACTCTATGGTAGATGTACATGACTCTTTGGTCCTCAGGCAGTATTATTGTGTAAAAACATTTGTCAGTCTGCACAAGCTGCCATCCGGAAATGTAAAATATGAGTCTGTATTTCTCAAAGAGGAGAATATGTATCACATCTGTAAGAAAGAGCAAATTGTTCAAATGTTGCATGTCATTTAATCCCACTGTGAAAGGTTGCACCGAACTTTAATGGTCACCCTTTTTGGCATGTCATTGTAACCATATAGAGAGAAACACAAAATCCTTAAAATGTGCATAATTTGTACACAAAACGTGACCCACAATCGGCATACTTTTTTTTTTAAGTCCATGAAAACATATTGATCTCACTTCATTTCTGTGAAAGAACTATTAAAGGATTATTTATTTAAATGGCAAAGAGATGAAGATGGAAAACATCTGCAAAGATCTGCAAAGATCAACCCCAGACCTAATCTAAATATACATGTTGTAGATTTGTTTACATCAAAAGTAACACAAATAGCGTAATCAGAGCTGCTCTGCTCCGACTGATTTTCTTTCACTGATTTGAATCTTCATCCGCTGGATAAAAAACCTCCAACAAAAAGACAGATACGAGCCAAACAGAAATTTGATGCTGTACTTCTTAAACTGCTCGAGAGCTGTCCACCATCTGTGGGCTAAAAATAGCCGTTGGTGTAAATATTTCAAAGGCAAAGACAAAATCATTTTCGGCCACAATTACCCATTTTATCTTCCACATGGCAGTAAAGTCAAAAAAAAGAAAATATTTATAAAATAAAATAAAATTACAGATAATGCATATTTCATAACCTGACCTCTGCCCCTCCCCCTCGACCGCACACGCTCAGATCCTGGTGTGGTGCATCTGCGTCAGCCGAAGTCTGAGTGGCGTTCAGCATACCGCTGGTTCAAACCACAAAACACACGCTCTTCAATGGCTGCCCTTTAATCGAAGACTCAATACACACACACTCACACATTCACACACACCACTCTGACCTTTAATCATAAAAATAGTCTCTGAACGCAGAGAAGAAAAGAGACTGGCTGTGGAAGAGCAGCTCTGAAGTTCTCACCGCGCAGTTTGTTCACACAGACCAACCGTGAAAACATTTCAATGTCAGTACTGTGATCTCGCCATTGGTGAACCAGCCAAACCTGTTAACACGTCACATCTTACATTCGTCCACTAAAGAAGAACATGCCACGGTCACACTTTACATCACCAAGGCGTAACATAGAGACTCCTAAATGTGAGATGACATATAAAAGTGCTTCCTGGGAAAAGGCAAGGACTGAAAATGCTTTTTCCAGTTGAGTCCAGTTCCTTCCTGACTTTCAACCAAGAGACTGCGGGTCCTGTGAACCATTTCAACTTTTTATTTTGCTTATTCTTTACTCTTGCCACTACTGTTTAGTTACGACAACAAGCCTACTTTGTTAATCGTATGGCAAGAATATAGTTTGGACAAAATAGGGCTTTTGTTTCTGAATAAATAAACTTCCTTACGAGTCACATTTAAAATAATTGATAGGAAATCTGTTGTATTCAGGGGACGTGCTCCTTAGACAGTCTTCAACCTTCATCCTTCAGCTGAAAGAAGACTTCAGCACTGACTGACCATCCCTGTTTCCTCCTAAAGCAAACTCAGGGGTGTTCGGGGGGGCCTTTAAGGACAAACCTGAGTACAGACGAACCACTGTGGAGGGGACACATTCACAAACATTAGAGGAAGATTTGTAGGTAGGACCTGAAAGCCTCGCTGTCTGTGAGGCGTTCACAGAGAGTTTGTTTTTCAACCTCTCATAGTTTGAAAATGCTAAGTGTTGAGATGGTTAGAAAAGGAAGTGCTTTTAAATAAAGATGGCGCAGGAGGAGGAGGGATTTGGCGGGGGGGGGGGGCGTCTGGGTTTAATTTATAGCTCTAATAAATCCCCACTCTTTACCCTCTAACCCCTGAACCAGCCAGGCAGCTCCCTAAAATGTTAATCACTCCCCTGTTGACCCAGTCCTCATGGGGCGAGGGAGAAAGGACAGACAACGAACAGTGGCCATATTATTCTGCTATAAAACCCAATGGCGTCTTTGTAATCACCTGACTGCCTTGACAGCCAGACAGCCAAGGAAGCAGTCGGCCAGTGAGACAGTTAGTTATTCAGTGACTTGCATGGTTATGTGAATTATAGCAGCTCTTCTAGCTGCAGCACACAAACACACAAGATTTATCCCCCGTCCAGTCCGAATCTGAAAGGGTTGGTGCCCCCCCCCCTCACAACCAAAAACTAAGAAGCCCCTAGGAAGTGGTTACACACTGAATCTTTACCTTTCTTTGGAGGTTCCACGCAGTTATTGTTGGACTGAGATGTTTCCTCAGTCAGTTCTTTTGAAATTATGGCTAAAATTTGATTCATGAGTCCTATGATGATATGAATTGCTATTTTTTATGTGCAAATTCCCTCTTTAAAAAAGGGATGTTATTTAAAAATAAAAGAAGGTGAGAGATACAGTAGACAGTAATAAAAAAGATGCCAACAAAACACATGTTACAAACAACAAGTCAAACAAATCAAATCAATGAGCTGCATACGTCAGTGGCTCCTGCAGGAGAAATAACAGGCCTAATTGTCTTTAATGTTTTTCATTTTGTTCAACAGTCTGTACGACAATCTTTTAAAAGCTGCTAGTTGACTGAGAGAGGTGTGCCACTGGTGAAATGTCGCTGGGGCCTTCCCGTCTCTCACCAAGAGTTTCCTCCCCAGCATGATAACAGTCTGAACCCACTGTGCAAGAGAAGAGGGCAGATAACTCAAAACAGAAGGGGCCCCAAGTACACGAACCCTATCCCTGGACTTTGGGGCATTCCCAGAGCCGATTCTGGCACTTCCAACATGCAGCAGTGTCCTTTAGTCTTAGTTAAAATCTTAAACTGGACAATCTTGTTGGTAATTCTCGTGATAATCTCTTCTGAGAAGGAAACACCTGCATCTACCGCCGATGCTCTTTTAAGAAACAGTGTGTTTGGGTTACCGGCTGACAGAAGCAGTTTATAATAGATTGATGCCTCATGTCCACATGCAATAACATTGTTCATTTTCTCTAAGACGTGACAGCTCAAGGAGGGGTTCTGTATGGGAGCCAAATGTTTTTACTACCAGTTGCCGCAATTGCAAGTATTTCCAAAAGTCTTACTGGATTAAAATAAAGTCAAGTTTTTCAAAAGATTTCAGCAAATCAAGAAATGCAGAGATTCTTTATACATATTTTTACTTCATTGTAAACTTCAATTTGTGCAATTTGTCTAATCTAGAGATACCAGAAGTTTAAATTAGATGACTGAAAGTGAGCAAAATTAAGCCTTTTAATAGATAATTAAGTTCACCTTTACAGTCCACCAAAAGGTATGACTGAACACATTTAAGGTGAGAAATAAGCACAACCTTTACACATACTACAAATGCAAGATCTAAAAAAAGATTTATATGAGTTGTGCAAGATACATCTGGAGTTCCTGTTTGGATCACACGCCGTCTTCATAAATGCTGCTCATCTTGCTGCCAAACCATCTACTTTGAGCAATTGGACCTTCTGACTGTGACCGGGTGGATGTGAGAGGCCATTTATGTTTCCTACCTGTGGTTATAACTCCTGTCTAAACACACTGGACTCTCAGTGTTGGAGAAATTAAACCACTTAATATAAGTTGTTTTACCCTGGGCTTTTTTTTTTTTAATGTAATTCCTAGAGGCTTCGTTTGAGTTTGAATTTTCACTTTTGGATGGTTTGCTTGAAGTTTGTCCACAGTTACTGAACAAGCATCAAAATTCCTTGTGCTTCTTTGGAGCAACTCAACCCTGATGTGGCAATATGGAAATGAAAAGTCGGTAATTACAGGATTTGAGAGAAAACCAGCCAAATCCCTCTTTTTTTTTATAACATTCTCACTGATGTTTGTACAACTTCACATTCACAGACTTCCCTGTAATTAATGGAACAGCTTCTATATTTCATCAGGCCGTTTGAAATGTAATACTTTTATTGTATTTTAAATTGTGGTAGTGGAGACAAACCTGACAGTTGTGTGTAAGAGCAGGTTCTGTGTCGTTGTTGGATGGCCTTGTCGATGTGTTCAGAAGGTTAAATCTAAACTTGCAAACCTGAAAGCCTCCGTTACTTTTTCCTCTTTAGTAATCGATGCTATATTCATGATTTCAGGACAACATAATCAAAGCGTTTCTTTTGTTTACTCCCCTAAATAACATCTTATTTTTACATTCTGTGTGATCTGGGCTTTTTATTTGCTGTTTATTACTGTTTATTGACAAAACTATAAAAAAAATGTCTGTTGATAATTTAGGCTATGTTATATAAGAAAATTTATTTAAAAATAAACCTGATTTAAAAGAAAAAAAAACTGAAAAAGCAGAAAAATTCTCCAACTGGAGGAGCAGGAGAAAACAACCTACAGGTCTGAAATAAAGAAAATAATTAGATATAGTTAAAATAACTCCATGAATCAGAGTTGTGTGGCGTGTTTTAGGATGTGATGTGTGTTAAACTCAACTATTCTCTGTGTGGTTGGGCAACTGAAGTCTCAGATTTTCATTGCAGCTAATTTAAAATGTTTCTTTTTTTTTTTACTTCAGTATCTACCAAAACGGTGCATGAAAAACACATGAAATGTCTCAATGAGAACTTTGGAGATGGAGTCAGGATTACAACTCTGCAAATTGTCAGACACATTGTAATTTTTTAATTACACTTTCAATCAAATTGATTTAAAAAAGTATTTTCCTCTGGAAACTAATTGCATATACAGCAGAGATCAAATGTACATGGTGGGGTTGTGGGATCACATGACCAAAGATGGCAAAAATCAGTTGAATATTCCAGGAAACACAAATAAAAAAGAAAAGTAAGAAAGAAAGAAGATGTGAGCTGTAGAAAATCATTACATTAAAAAGAGGTGATTTGTATTATTGATTGTTTCTTATTCATAGGTCAGGAATTCATTTCACAAAAAAATGTTAATACAATCTAAGGTTTGTGAAGGAATAGGAAAAGCAAGCAGCAGGTGGTAGGATGTGTTCTCTACATCGCTGGGCCTTTTTTTCCGGTGTCCTAGGACTCAAATTCTCAACTTTCAAGGACAGAAACACAAAGGACGTAGTCATTTAAGGATGTGGTGACCAAGAGACGCTCAGTCGAGAGGAAACCCCAGCTGGAAGGACAAAAGAGGAACTAAAGGTCTCATAAATTTCTTTTTAGTGATGCAGCTCTCACACCCACTTTCAGCAACAACAACCACTTCCTTCAAGTCAACCACATGCACCAATAATGAGTTCGGAGGACACGTATTTAAAGAAAAGAGTCGGATGTTTGTCTCATCTGTCAAACTGTCCGCAGAGGCCTCCACCCCAGGGGTGGTGTCAAATCCTTTGGCTTCATTCTCACCGATGCGCTGCTGGATTTAGGTCTGTGTACTTCTATCCAAAAAGATTCAACAAGAAATTAGTACAGTCATGTTTGACTGTCAAATTAACAAAATTGGACTACGTCTTATGTAACATGCAAAGCTGCCAAAATGCAGAACCATCGTCCAAAAGAAACAGTTATCTCATGATAACGTGTCCTGGTACATTTTTGTGACAGTGCAACTTTAAAACGGGACGGTTTTGTCACTGCTTTCTGAACATCTAAAGTAGCACAATTTCTGCTTTTATTTAATTTAATTTAATTATTTAATGTATTTTTAATCAGTGTAGAAATAAATAGGGAATGGTCCCAAGATAATGTTTATGTCAGAAACTAAAATAAAGCCTAAGCAAAGTTAAGTGTGCTTGGTTTCAAATCTTTAGTATTTATGTAAAACTGTGACTGTGCTGACATCGGTACCAGTAATCTAAATATTGACCTAAATTCTAAAAAATAAAACAATATTCTGATTAAGTTGTTGCTTTTGGAAGATTTACTTCCTATTGTGGTCTTACATAGTTCAGTCAAAGGCATGTGCGCTGCGCCGTACATCCACCGTTTCTTCCAGAATTTAGTGGAACCAAACCCAACATGAGTTCAGCGGATGAGTGTTTCCCAATCCTGGTCCACCGGACCCCCTGTCCTGCATGTTTTTAGATGCCTCCTTCTATCAGCACACCTGATTCTGAAGAATGGTCATCTTCAGATTGTCGTCAAGATCTGCAAGTCTGTTGATGACACAGTCATTTGTATCCGGGTGTGTTGAAGGAGGGAAACATCTAAAACCTGCAGGAGATGGGGTCCCGAGGGCCAGCGTTGGGCCACAGTAGTGCAGTAGATGATAATCTGAATCAATGTGAGTCTTTTGTTCTTCAAACTGTTGTTTCCTCCGACACACAGTATTTAAGCTGCCTTGAGTGTCACCTGATTTTCATTTGCAGAAACTGAAATCAACAAGTAGGAGTGAATGATTTGCTAAATTTATTTAAAAAAACAACTGTATCCGGTAGTAGCAGTTACACAATTTCAAAATAGTCACTTCTAATAATATTATTCCAAACCGTGATTTTGAAAAATAAAAACAACAAAAAGAACACCCGGATGTTGGTGCTTTGCGCAGAGTCATTACTCAGCTGATGTGAACGATTAGCGTCCGCTGCTGCCAAGCAGACCTGTAATTGTTCATGTATGGAGGCCCGAGGATGTGAGTGATTGGATGTCATTAAGCTACATGTGCGTCAACAGGCGTGAGCTGAGGATATTCAGTCAAACTCCTTCTCTCAAACCTACACTTTCCTTCGGAGGACGGCTAATGGCCCAGAACGGCCAGGTAGTAATTTAGACCTGTTAAGATTTAAATGCTTCCTACTGTAAGGTTCAAGTACTCACGTATGCACTCACATGCAGGATTACAGCGCAAGTACTAGATTTGAGGATACCTATTTTAAAGGGGCGGGGGGAATGTAGATATTTTGGTTCTCTGAATAAATACAGCTCACTCTGCTCCAGAAACCCCTCCAAGTGTGTGACAGGGAGGGTAACACCATGGTGGGTCAACCTGAACAAGCACAGCACCAGCTGAGCTTTCTCTTTACAAACACACTCAAGCAACAGTGGAGAAACGGGTCACGCAGATACTGCGAGTCCTCCTGATTGTGCTGGCTTTGTGTTCATAACGTCTTGGTAAATACAACTGGATAAATATTTTTCTCACAGAGAGCTTCCAGTCTGCAACGTAACAGGATCTGGTCCTTAAGATTCGTTGTACACAAAAACATACTTCACATACAGTAAGTATGTGTTTTGTATTTTCTATTAATCTTCTTGCTCCGTCCCTGTCGAGCAGATTCAATCACTTTGGTTGACTTTGCCCAGAAACATGTTTACAATATCATACCAGTTGCTAAATATGCCTGTATTAAAATAAACAATAAACATTTAGTTTTAGTTGAAAGAGTATTTTACCATAGATTTTCACAATCCCATGCCACTAAATCTGCAGCAACGTCTAGGTTTGAAAAGTAGAAGTTAACCGAGGTCATTAAGCTTTAAGAGCATATCTAGTTTTCCAAATCCGAGCCTTGTTAGATATAGAGAATTACAATATTGACACAGCAAAGCTTAAATGGACTGTAATTTTCTTGAATAACGTGCCTTGAGCTGGCTGTGTGCACCTCTGGCTGTTGAGACGTACCCTCAGGTTCAAATCTTTGTGCAGCCATTTGCTCCACTGAGAAGGTTCATGATTTTCAGACAGATTGAGGCAACAGATTTCATGCCGCATGGTGCTGAGCGCTTTGATGCGTGAAGACTTCTTCCAGTCTGACCCAACAATCCTCGCTGCCAAGGACTTTTGTAGACCAGAAAAGTGACTGTAAGGCTCCCAACAATCCAGATAGCATTTAAAGCAATTACACATTATTATGTGTGTAAGTGTTTGGTGAGATTATTTAATTGAGTAATGTTGTTTTTGTTTTGTTTTGCATTTGTTTGCATTTCTCTTCTGGCTGATAACCTTTTCATTCTGCTTCAGTTACTTAAATGCATTTTTATCTTTGCACACAATTTTCCCACATCTGAAAACTAACTTTTGCCCCGGATTGGTGGAATTTGTGAAACCCCAGCCAGACTAATGAGCTGAGAGGCGTTGACTATTTATATTCAAGCCAAATTCAAAGGCAGCGAAGTAGTTTTATGACTCTGATTTAATGAGATTGTTTATTTGATAAACTTTAAAGTAACACAGCAAAGAGTTGCTTTATGTGAATAAACCAATTAGAATCAATCCTGCATTTCAAAGTTAGATCTCTTTGTTCTACATTAATAATAAATGTCAACACCTTTATCTCAGGAAGACTGTTTGTAAGAACACAGCTAAACCCTAATGCAGATTGATCCTAACTTCAAAAAGAATGGAGAAAAACCCTGTTTAAAACTGATTATATTAGTTAAAATGTTGACTAAAAGTGTTGAAAAACAGTATTTAAAAACACCTCAAAGATCATTTCTAACAAACAGCATCCTAGCATGTTGAGAGTCGGGCTCCAGACCCGACTCCTCCAGGTTTGATCTACATCCATGTCCGTCTGAAGAAGCGCGGCTCGCTCCTGAATCAGCTCTTTGTGTCTGTGCACCACAAACCTGATGGTGGTCCTCTGATGGCCCACCCAAGGGGCCCGTCTCTCTGTGGCTTTGGTCTCCTCTAACTCTATGAGGGCCTTCATCATAGCAGTTGATCCCTCTTTCTGTCCAGCCTCTTCCTGGCCAGTGCTCTGATGCTGGTGTCTGGTCTCAGGCAAATTCTGCCTTGATCATAATAATAACTAAAATACATGATTAATATATTTTCCCGTCTGATATTAATTAAGTATTATAGAATGTGCAGCTAGTGAAGGATGATGGAATACTGACTGAATGAGAAAAGGTTATTTAGAAATCACAAAGAATCACTTACACTTACACCTCTAATATTGTACACTTAACATAGACATAAAAAAATCCAGATTCAAAACCAGTTTTCACACCGTGCTGCTGTGGGAGGAATTTTAGTACCCGTGTCCTTCATCCGTCATACAAATTACAGTTTGCAGTGTTGTAATGATTTGTAACTTATGGTTAAATACAAAAACATTGGAACGACAAGCAATTGTAGCGTCACGTTAAAAAGACAAAAACCAAAGCATAAAAATCAAGTCTCAAATTGAAGACTGATAGACATTTTTAATTAGTTGCAGTGAAAGCTGGGACAGTTAAACGCTGATGATTGATTGAAATGTTTCTTTGTGACAATGAGTTTTTGCGGGGGTGTGGAAAAGTGGGAAAGGAAGGAAAAACAAAGAAGTAAGAGGCTGTCTTCATCTGCTGTTCGTCCTTCATCAGTGAAATATGTAATTATCAGTCCGGAAGAGTAGCCGTCCTCCTCCTCCTCCTGTTTATACTCTCCGCTTTCCTCTGTGAATGTGTGTGTGTTTGTTTTCTCAGCCGCCTTGAAATCTCTTTCACAGACTCTCAAACTCACCAGTTCATGAGCAGACACCTCTGGTCCTCTAATGGACCCTTTTTTTTCCTTTTCTTTTTGCAAAAACAATGGTGGCATCGAGAAGTCGCACAACCGTGACCGCCTCCTCCCCCTGTGTCCCACAACAATCACATTTCACTTTTTATTTTCCCTCCCATGTTCAGCAATAATTTACTGTAACTGTGAAAACAGATGCTGCGCATTTTAAGGTCTGGCTTTTTGCAAGACTTTGCACATAGCTGCAGTAAATTTAGCACCGTTAAATCATATGGACATCAGACTTTAGTCCAGACTTAAACAGCCTTGACGCTACTGGCTGGATTGCCACTAAAGGTTTAACATATATTCATGGTGTACAGATGATGCGTTCACAGGACTTTCTTAATTTACCCTGTGAAATATAACAACTTCCACTGAACTGGCACAAAGCACGAACATACGTTAAATGTTTCTGTACTACTTACAAATAGTGAAGCAAGATGAACGCGGAAACTTTCAAAGCCAAACATTTGCATGTTAACATTGTCAGTAATTGTTTTCTAGTGAAACAATCACATGAAGACAAAGTTATGAAAGTTACTGAGTAGAAAATGTGCGTTACGTATGTTTGTCTGGTTTGAACACGGTATAGTAGTGTCCAAAAGTTGCCTCAGCTGCAGAATAAAAACAGAGATCGTCAGCAACAGCGTTTAGTGGGGTGTGTTATGATTATTCTTCCATGGCAGCAGCTATCAGCCCTGTTTATTCCCTGGAAGCAGAGCCTGATGGTTATTCATGTGGTCAGCCATGTGACTGATTGGTGTATGTCCCTGCTGGTTGGGACTGGCCAGGGTTGGGGACCCTCTGGGACTTGGGCAGACCGAAGGTGCACCTGAGCTGGTGTGGAGCGTTGGCTGTCACCAGCTGGGCACGTCCTTGGTGGGTCATGGTGGACTCTGCACCACCTTTGGATGTCGGATGTCCCTCCCCTTCTGCTGCCACCAGTTGGGGTACTTGGTGTTCGGGCACCCCTCGTCTCTGGGGTCCGGCCTGGACCTCTGGCTGGTGGTGGTGCAGCGCTGGGGATGGGGGCCCTGTGGCCATATATATATATATATATATATATATATATATATATATATATATATATATATATATATATATATATACTTTCAGTGAAAGATTTTGTTTCTGAGCCTCAAAGTATAAACATAAAATGAACACCATGTAAGAGGCTAAAACTTGGTTTTTTTTTGGGGGGGGGGGGGGTTTTAACAGACTAACATTGTCTTCAGGTTTATCAATATTTCTTTACAAAACATTGTGTGCAGAGTTTGGCCAGAGTATGGGGGTTGGCAAGAGTCCAAAGATCTCATGACAGTACAAAGCTTTAGTTTGCTGAGAAAGGGGAAAAAAACAGCAAAAATGATGAAAGTCATCAATATCAGTGCAGACATGAACAAGCTGAGATAACATCTGACAGAGGTTTGATCTCTGTGATTGTCGTGTTTGCATTCGTGATGACAAATCAATGCTCCTCCCTCCGTTTGTTTGGCTTTCACTGAGAAACCTCCAGGAAAAGACAAGGACCAGCTGTTCTGACCACAGGAGGACGAGGGCAGAGACAGCGACTTACTGCTCTCACCCGCAGGTCAGCCCACAGCTTGTTTGTTCCAAAGTAAATTCAAATTTACTACAATCTGGTTTTGTAAACAATGCTGATGATGAAATCCTGTTGAGTTTCAAACATCCATGTTCTGTGGATTTCAGTCTCACACTTAAAGCCAATTTACAACCATCCAACAGTGTCTTTTTCAGAAAATGTAAAAAAAAAAAAAAAAAAAAAAAAACAGACAAAACCTGCTCAGGGATGAAAAGAACATGCAAACTCCGCATTCAGAGGATGGAGACTATCCCCACTGGCATTTGAGGAGAGGCAGGACACACCCTGGACAGATCAGCAGTTAATTTGGGAATCTGTGAAGTTTTGTGGTCTGACTTGAGTCACTGTTCACATTTTCCAGCGAGTCCACAGACTTTGACAAAAAACATTCACTTTCATGGGTTACTTGTACAATCTTTTGATATGTTTCTGCTCAAATTCCCATCAGTTGAATACCCTTCACCTACCCTCAAAAGCCTTTAAAATGTTTGAAAGGTTCATCTGAGATCCAGTGAAGTAACTCGGTGGTGCAAACACGGCAACGGTCCTGGAGGGGTTCGGATGCAAAGTGTTTGTTTGCAGAAACAGAATTAAATGCTCCGAGTAACAGGGATCAAATATAGTTTGTCCAAAACTTGCAGTCATTGAAAAAAGGCATTATCTGTATTAAAAAAAAAGAAAAAAGTAAAAAAACAGGAGACCAGATCACAGGGGATGAACATTTATGTCTTTGGTTCTCGGCTTCACACTGCTGATGTGTGTTTGGGCTCAGCGACATGCAAACCAGAGGCTTTTGCATGTGGCTGAACAAAGAAATGGTCCTACTTCCTCAGGACGGTGTCAGTTCAGTGTTCAAACGTCCCGACTGTAGAGCAACATCACACCCTCAGCTCTGATATTCCTACTACCACCTTCCCCAATGAGCTTGAAACACTGATGCCATCCTCTCCTGGACTTTCTTACATAGGATCCACTGTGACGTGATGTGTTTTACACCATATTAAGCATTTGGCCTTGGTCGAGTTCAGAGAAGTTGTTTTAAGCTCCCACAGAAACCTCCCAGATAGCTTTCCTTTGCTTCTTTCAAGAACTCCTCCTGAGTTGAGTCTTTGTTCTTCCATTAGCAAACTCTATCTGCAGTTAAGTCAGAGTTTTATCTCTCTGAGAGCAAAGCTTGACCTTGTTCTTTTCAGATGGTGTCTTGGATGCAGAGAAACAATATCTTAAGCGTGAACAACGATGCTGTTTCTTAAAGTTGTTTGAAAGTAAAACTCTGGTGCAAATCTAGTTTTGCAATGGGTATGAATGACCTCACTAACCTCAGTAGTTGTCTCCAGCTTGAGGGATTTCATACTAAACAGATTTTAATTTTAAAGAAATTAATTTCATTTCATTTGACAGATTTTTTTCAGAATCCTCAAACTGTGATTATTTTCAAGCCTTACATAAAAGTGTGGCAGATCCTCTGTGTGGTCCCAGCCGTTTCGGCCTTATTTTGTTTGTAGAAACTAGTGTTTAATTGTATATTACTGTGATTTTGAAATGACAGAGTCTGTAAACCAACACACTGGTCACAACAACATGAGTGGGTTCAGCGTAAGTTGAGATGTGGTACTGTGTTAAGGTATGCAATTCCTTGAGGATTGCTAGACATAAACATTACCAAAAAAAAAAAAAAAAAAGCCACAATTTTATCTTTGAAATGGTCTACATCCAAACACAGGCTGCAGGGATCAGTGTGTCTCCAGGCTGAGGCGAGCGCCGTGGGGTGAGAGACAGTCTGGCGAGAGCCCTGGTGACCGGGAGGCTCAAACTGTGACCGACGTCTGACAACACAGCTACGGGTCAGTCTACACAGAGACAGACGGGGACACGACAACCGGGGTCTCCCGCTGAAGACGTTAATGATCAGGAGACAAAGAAATGGGGCAGAGAAAACACAGTGGCTTCTTTTAGAGGCAGTTGTGTGTTGTTTTTGGTTGGGGTTTTTTCCATCCAAGTGAAATTTATCCCATTAAGTCATCACCTGACTTAAAAATATTCTCAACAACTACTAAAACATCCCAGAGTCCCAACAAAACACAGGGGCTTCTTTTAGAGGCAGCAGTGTTTTGTTTTTGGTTGGCGGGTTTTTATTCCGTCCAAGTGAAATTTATCCCAATAAGTCATCATCTGACTTAAGAATATTCTCAGCTACACTAAAACATCACCCAACAATAGTCCCAAGTCAGTGTTGCATATAAAGGCAAAATTTAAAAAAAAAAAAGGAATTTACTTTAATGGTTAACTTAACTGCATGCTTGTGATTGGAGTGCATAAAGAAAATAAAACATGTTCAGTTCCATTATTAATGTGTTATAGGTCTGAACTACAATTACAAAACATTGAATGCCTGCAGGCTTTAATTCAGCCCAGTACATCTTTGCAGAAAGGTTTACAAAGGACAAATCCAGTCATGGGTCCTGCTCAAGGATGGATTCATTCCCAAAACCTAAACCACTGTACCAGAGAAACGTGCTTTTGATAAGTTCATTTCATTTAGGAAAGTCTGCGATGGCCTCCTCTTTTTTGCTTTTAATTGAATATGGTAATAACTGTGTGAGTAGCTGATAGTGAAATTAAATTGGCCAACCAGGTTTCCAGAGCTCGGTGTGGAAGGAAGAAATGTCAAGTTGAAGAAAAGTCAGAGAACAGCAGCGTTTAATTTCCGCAGCACTGAAGTGGCGCATGAAAGGGGCTTTCTTAAAAAGTTAAGCTTTGATAAGCATTACAAACTCTTACTTGAGTTAGATGTCATTGTGAAAGAGAAAAATATGCCACTATATAGTGGTGCATTGAACAATAAATTCAAAACAAATGTTTTTTTTTCTGGTTTCAGAAACTTCTCATTTATGTTCGACAAAGTTACATGACACACTGATGACGTCGCCAAAAAAGCTCTAAAACGCTTCACTTTGCAATGCACATGTTGATTTGGTATAGGTTTTCACATCGGATGCCCTCCTTACACAACCCTCATTTATCTGGGCTTGGAACGACCCCTTGGTGACAATCACTTGGATTGGATTCAAAAGTCTCTTCATTTAAAGATTTTCTAGAATAAAGTCTCTGTCCTCCAGTCCGGTTTTGCAGGGTTTTTTTCAGCAGTCAAGCATTCTTTAAATATAGCTTGAAGTATGAAGTCCATGGGTTTATTAGTTTTAGCCATTGAACCTGCACTTACCTCAGTCCCGAATGGACTTTTCTAAGAATTATTCATTTGAATCACATCATTCTGCATGTGTTTTTTAGGATCATGTGATCAATAAGTTTTGCAAGAGCAAATGTTGCAGAGAAAAAGTGCAAAACCTCTTTACTCAGACATATAAACATTTTTATACTCATGAGTCCCGACAGAAGAGAGAACAGGTAAGTTCCAGCTCAATGTTGCCCAACACGGAAACGAAAGCAGACAGAGGCCTTTCTGTCTGAGCTGAAAGGGAGGAAACACAGGCGTCATGCAGCGCCAGGTTGTCCTGACAGGCCAGTGGGCACTTTGACTAATTAAAAGGTGAGACGAGAGGAAGAGCAGGATGTCAGGACCCGAGCCGAGAGCTGGCTGGAACCCCCAAACACTGGCTTTACTGTAAAATGTCTCCTACTGTTGGTCACGTTGACTTCAAACTATAAGAATGTATGGACACACTTATTTCAAATCTTAGTAAGATTATTTAAAAAAGTCAATCTTTTGGGGAAAATGCACATCCGTGGTAGATGTTATTCCACTAAATGTTAGTAAGAGTCTGAACAAAAGTGGCAGACAAATGAGAGTTGAAAGAAACATCTGCAAATACAGGCAGTACAGTGCCTTTGAGGAAGGGCTGATATTTGGTCGGAACATCTAAAAACAGTCTCCGTCTTTTGGGATCGTCAAAAAAGGTGAAAGGGCTGCAGAAAAGATGGGATCAAAGGTGATGGAAAAATGACTCACAGGCACACTGACCTTCGGACAAGACACATTTGGGCCATGTTTTGTTGAAAGTGTGATTTATTGCTTCGCAAATATGCTGAGCAATTTGTGGGTTTTGTTTGGTCATTTCAACTGGATGGATCAGACCAGCCTTCGGTTCCCTAAATATCTTTAAGGAAAAAACATGTTTTGCCCCATATGTCACTGTGGAGCGTCCCTGCCGTCTTAGCTTTGAGCAGCTTGTCTTGAACTCACAGACTGTGCAGCTCTGAACTTCCTGTGGGTGCATGCGTCGCTGCTGCGGACTTTATTTAGTGATCAGTCTCGAGGCTCAGACTTTCACTTGGCATGGACATGAGGTGGTGGACTAGTGGGCCTTGAACCGCTCTGAAAACTGCTGTCTGCCAGTAATTGAACATTTAAGATGAATATCAAACACTTCGTATTGTTTTACAGATACATTGTAGTAAGAAACTCTGTGAATCTTCCAGAATTTTCAGTTTTTCCTGCATAAATTTAAAGCAAACCGCCCACAGATTGGGATAAAATATCCAACTGGGTTTGTTAATACCTTTGTTTTTCCTTCATTTTCTACAACCCTCATGTTTGAGAACAAGAATCAATAGTGTATATGTCATGGCATGGCATACACTAGTTAATATCATTTCCACATCCACTCATATCATAAGTTGCTGCGGTCATTCATGACATGTTTAGTTTGTTTAAAAAAAAAAAAAAGATGCATATAACTTCTGTTTGGTGTATATCCAGAAATATGATTTAATCGAACTAGTGATGACAAGAAAAGATTATTTTGATCATAGCTTGAGTTAACTGGAACTATAATATTACTTAAAAGTTTCAGGACATTTGAACATGTATAGATACATGGCAGTGAAGTGGATTTTACTGTGGAAAGACCAACGTGTCAACATTTTAAAATAAAAAGGGAAGAAAAAAACATTTAAAAAAAAACTACAAAAGACATTTAATATGACAGCTGGTGCACTTGAAACCCTGACGTACAGTGAAGACGGGCAGGTCCAGCAATTAATAATCTGTGTTGATAGTTTTTCCTTTTCTTTTTTTTTTTTTCTCTTGACAGAGGTCATTTTTTGATGAGGCCAGATGAGACCTTCAGCCACATTCCTCGTCAGTCTCCTGGGCTGCCACTCACCACATTACTGCCTGATGGCCAAATAAACAAGCCTCTGCATGAGGCCCTCCTGAGTTGTGCCAAACCAGTCTGGAGAAATCGCCCACCTCTGACCGTCCCAAAATACAGACTCTCCATTTTTACCTCCACTTACGAGAATCCTTTTCAGACAAAAACAAAGTCAGTCCATGCTGTGATACAAGCAGCAGCTGTTCCCTCCGATATCCAGGCTGCAATATGTCACTGGATATAATGATATGTCCTCCGTAGCGCACAAATACACACACCAGAACAATGCTCACAGTATTGCGGCTAGTGGGGTTAAGGATTTTTTTTTTTTGCTTGCACTATTTTACTATCTTCCTGAAAACAAGAACAATGACGAGAGGAACAAACACAATCTTTTTTTTTTTTATTGATTCATTGATTCATTCCAGACATGTCAAAACTATTGTGTAAAGCATAGCAACTTTAACACTAGTATGAATCTAGAAAGAGATTATTATACATTTTACACATAGAACTTACACGGATTTTAATCCGTAAGTCACTGAAGATGCTTTACTGGATCTAAAAAACTGAGAACTGAATGTAGTCATGATTTGAGGTGGAAAAGGAAACAAAGAACTGTTCATTGTTCTGTTTTAATTTCAAACATTTGAGGCTGCTGACTGCTGGGACTGAAAAACAATGAAAACTGGCCACTTTGCAGTCTAAGGATGTGAATGCTGCTGACTTTGTTTTTCAATCCACACCGTCGGCCTCCCTGCCTCATGCAAAGCACCCTCCCTCTCTCTAGTACCGCTCTTCAGTCTATAACTTTGAATTTCAAATGTAAAGATTGAATTTTACATTTTAAACAAATTGGTATTTACATGAGACCAGACATAAGAAGACAGGCACAGAGGATCGATGAGTCCTGCTGGCTTAATGTACTGTTTCTAATCTGATTCAGACTTCCGTTAGGTCTTAAATTGACTACAAATGCAATAAATGTCTGATTCTTTTAATGAATAACAGTGTTTTCTTCTTCTTCTTTTTCTTGTATAGTTCTCGTAAAGTTCTCATATAGTACGATGTTGATAAGAATATTTATGGGATGTGGGACAGATTCGTCATGCCTGTCAAATTAAATTGACATGTAACCTTTAAAGGAGAAACTACCAAGAGGCCAGGCTGTTACTGGAGGCCACGGCGTGTGTGTCTGCGCGAGAGACAGGATCTCTGTGACAGAGATGTCAAGCCGTCAAAGCATCAGGTCCGGAGCTGACCTCAGGAGATAAACAGACAAAGCAGTGGTGTGACAGCTGGAAGGAGGTGACGGAGGTCTAAAGGCCCGTGAGTGAAGCTGTTTTTGTCACCACAGTCTAAAGAAGCCTTTTCTTGAAGATGCAGTTCTTAATTTTTTCAACTCAAAGTAGGGGAGGTTTGCTGATGTCCACCGTTTTGCAGATGATGTGCCTGAAACCTAAACCTAAATTTGCAGAAATCTGGAAAAGGATTCAATATTTTTGCCAAACTGTATTGCCTGCCATTCATTCAGTTCAGTTTTATTGTATTTATTTTTCATAAATATATAACAAATATTAAAATCCACCTCCTTTAAAGCTAACCAGGTCTCACGGAAAAGTTGGAAAGAGTTATTTAACCAAAACAGTTCTCTACATCCTAAAGAGACACTTGTTGTACTGCAGCCCAGCACAACGATGATATATTTAATCAGGATTTGTCTTATAGCTGCATAGTTATAGATAGTTATGTTTGTGTCTTTTGTAGAGAGGGTGGGACTGTTATGAGAGTCTGCTTTAACACAAACCATGACATTTTCCTTACCCTAAACAAGTGGGTTAACACGTCTAATCACATCATTCTTGGTCCCTAAACAAAGCCCGAGACTTGCTGAAAGTCTAAGATCATAGCAACTAAAAAACAAAACAAAAAAAAGATTTAAAGTAAAGTGGCATATGTATAAAAACCAGGAGAGTCTCTGGTAGGATAGTCTCAAAGTGCTCAACCACCACATTAACCTCCAAATGCAAACTATTTCACTATTTCTCAAGTACATAGCATTCAAGATCAACCTAGAGACTGGATTCTTTTATGCAGCTATGTTTGTGTTTAAGAGCAAGAAATAGATAATCAGTACAAAAAGGTTTGAGTCATTTTCTGAGGTATATGGTTTTTACAATGTGGAGATATTTCTTTACCACACGTCTCCTTCGAGTGTCCATCGGCGTTTTGTCCTTACCACTGTCCGGTGATTCAGCGCCCAGCCCTGATTGGTCCAGTCCGTCTGCTGCCAGTGCACAGCGGGAGAGGCATTATGAACCAGTGGGGGTGTCATTCAAAGCTCTCAAAGGAGAAAAGATGGGGAGCTGATTTAGCATTAGGTCATCTCCACCCCTCCTTCTCTCTGTCTGCAGCTTTGACAGCTCCCATCATGCAGGGGACCTGCCGGGCAGATTGACAACTCAATGAGGCGACCAGCATCGGGCTTTTACAAGCACCATTTCACGGCCTCAGTCTCTGTATGACAAACCCTTGACACAATCCAATACACCCTCAGCCACCTCTCCCAGACTCACTTTTTGTCCTGTTTTTTTTTTTTCCGCAAGCCTTCCCTGTCCTACCACTGTCCTTGAGATGAGCTTCATGAGATTTTGCAATTGGTGCACTTATCCCATCTTAATTAAACAAAGATAAATAGTCACAAAAAATGTTATAAAATCATATTGTTGCTTCCCCTTACTTTATAGTGATGTAATGGTAGAATAAATCCATTTGTTAATATGTTCAGTGGAGAGAATAATTTATTCAGATTTTCCAGAGATTCAGTGAGTAGCAGACATCTATCCAACTGCACAGGAAGATGGGGATTCACAGAAAAACAAACTGATAGAAACACATAGAAGTGGAGGGAAGCAAAGATGCAGGCTGATAGGAAAACATGTAATGTTGGAAAGGATAAAGAAAGGAGGGAAAGTGGGAGGTGAAGGCGGGTGGGGATACCGTTACGCTTTGGTGCCTCTCAATTGAAGTCTGTACACCAGCCACAAAACCTGGCTCGCTTAGTATACCTCAAGTTTGCATGTGAAAGCGAGGCTTCATTGTTCGGTACTAACTGCACATTTAACCTGTCTGCTGTGAAAGAAAGAGGAGATTTTGTTGCCTGTCCCTCCCCTCGCACCCGCTCTCGTCTTAACAAACTAATTAGCTGAACGTTTCGTCTGCAAAGACGACTTCTTTAAATTTGTGTTAAATGGTGAATAATCGGCTTCTCGGATGTTTAATTTTCAGCCAGAGGGAGGAAAAAAGCAGAACTTGTCCAGTTTTTTGCCTCATTTGTCTAATCTCAATGTTTACTTTGAAGATCTCCAGTAATTTCCTTATAAGGATGCACATCTGATGTCTGTCTGAGCTATATTACCCAATGTACATTTATTACTTTATTATTGCTTAGGCTGGCAAAGGTTTCCACTGTTTATTTCTAGTAATTTTTCAAAAGTGCATTGTAACTTTGAGTATAGATATAACCATAAAAAAACCAGAACACGCCCGCCATATATATATATATATATATATATATATATATATATATATATATATATATATATATATACCTATTATGTTTGCAAGATGCTTCAAAAACGTTGACACATATCTAGAAAATTATAACTGTCTAAGTGGCAGGAGTGGACATGAGGAGAGAATCCCACACAGGCTGAGAGGCTGTTTTCTCACAAAGATCACCGTATAATAACACAAGAAAGACACTCTTGTTGTGCTTTAATTTGCCAGTTAATAAATCTTCACGTTCTGGACACATGAGGTTTAGTCAATTTTAACTGGTTTTCAGACTGTGTGATGCAATGTTTTGTTATGGCAAGAATCTGTGGGCAGCACACATTCACACCCATAGGTAAGAATGTGCGCATATATATATATATATATATATATATATATATATATATATATATATATATATATATATATATATATATATATGATTTTCCACCCTCTCTTCTGATTGGCTGATGATTTTTCACACTTTCTTCTGAAAGACAACATTTGAGTTGGTTGAAGTCTTGGACTCTTTAGCTTTAATTAATTAATTTAACCCTCTCAAAAGAGAGGGTTTTCCCCCTCTCTTTTGATTGAACTGATGATTTTTCCGGCTCTCTTCTGATTGGCTGATGATTTTTCCCGCTCACTTCTGATGGGTTCATGATTTTTCACACACTCTTCTGATTGGCTGTTGGTTTTTTCACCCTCTATTCTGATTGACTGATGATTTTTCCCCCTCTCTTCTGATTGGCTGTTGACTTTTCACCCTCTATTCTGATTGGCTAATGATTTTTCACCCTGTTCTGATTGGCTGATGATTTTTACCCCTCTCTTCTGATTGGCTGATGATTTTTCACCCTCTATTCTGATTGACTGTTGGTTTTTCACACTCTGTTCTGATTGGCTGTTGGTTTTTCCCCCTCTCGTCTGATTGGCAGATGATTTTTCACACCCTCTTCTGATTGGCTGTTGGTTTTTCCCCATCTCTTCTGATTGGCTGATGATTTTTTTCCCTCCCTTCTGATTGGCTGATGATTTTTTACGCTCTCTTATGATTGGCTGTTTATTTTTCACCCTCTTTTCTGATTGGCTGTTGGGTTTTCACCCTCTCTTCTGAATGGCTGTTGGTTTTCCACCTGTCTTTTAATTGGCTGTTTATATTCCCTCTCGCTTCTTATTAGCTGTTGGTGTTTCACCCTTTCTATGCACTATATTCGAGTCAAAAGGACAATTAGACCCAAAAGCAGGAAAAGATGGCAACCAAAATGCATCACATGAAAGAATGAAATGATAAGGTAAAAAAAAAGAACATTAATCTCAAACAGCCTGGTTAAGGGATTTATTTTTTAAAATTTAAATTTTCCTTGTCAGTGTGGACATTGTGCACACGCTGTATGTACGATGCACACCGAAATTAGTCTCTGCTTTTGACCCATCAACTAGTTTCACTAGTGAGCAGTGGGGCTGCTAGCAGGGCAGCCCCCCAGGGAGCAATTGGGAGTTAAGGGCCTTGCTCAGGGGCCCCCAGTGATTTACCATTGTGGGTAGCCCTGGGCTTGAACCTGGGTCCTCCACGCCTAAGCCCACCACTGTAACCACTAGGCCTCCACTCCCTATGTATATATTATACATATATATATATATATATATACATACATATATACATATATATATATATATATATATATATATATATATATATATATATATATATATATATATATATATATATATATATATATATATATATTATATGTATTATAGCTATATAGTTAAAGATAGAAACAGTGACTTGTTTAAAAAGTTATAGCTTTGATCCTTGTAAAAACTAAATAATCAAACTCATTCTGCAGACATGCTGCTACTCCATATGGGAGGTCATTCTAGGTTGAATTACTGTAAGTGGTTACAGACTTGATTGTCCAGTTGTCATACGTGTAAGTCATGAATGGAAAACCTGCTGCTCCCCTCATGCTCCAACGTGAAAATGGCTTCCAACTGAGTTGAGTCTTTGAGACGAGGACGCCATCTCTCTACCTGTGAAGCCATCAAGCAGTTAACTGGGTTTAGTTTGTGCCACCAGTTTGAGCCAAACCACAGCAAGAGGTCTGCCAACACAATATCCAGTACCCCAGCCCAGCATCTCTGAAGCTCAGTCAAGGGGCCAGTTATAAGAGCTGCTCAGTCGGGGTGCTCGGACCAGAGCAGGTCTAAAGGCCTGGTGCTAGGAGGCTCTAACAGGAGCAGCTGCATCAGGCCCTCAATGTCAGGCTCATTCTTCTAATTAGATTTTTAGAGGCGAAACTCCAGCAAAGGCAAGATCAGTTTCCACTACCCCGCAGTAAGAGTGGACGGGACTTAAAACACTACACTTCTACACTTCTTAAATCTTCAGATTCTTCCATAAATTATGCATTTTATTTTAGAGGAGCAAACATTACCATATGTTGTATGGAGTCATTGTATAAAAATGTAATTATTTTGATTATATAAACATTGACTTCACTGGAGCCCCTTCCTGGTTACCGGCGCTATGAATGAACAGCATCTTCATGAGTGGGAATCCAGCTTGTTAGAGCAGGTGCAGCTTTAAATTACTTGACTTTTTTTTTTTTTTGCAATGTGCAGAAGGTGACAGGTTCCAGTCCTACAACACAAATCTCATACATAATCCAGCGGGCAGGCAGGCCCCTACACTTGTTGAAAAGGGGGAGACTCTCCCTTCGTCTGGAGATGTTTCAGGGCTGAAAGAGAGCCCTCGCCACCCGGCTAACGGGGGCCCGTGGGTGCAGTGAGAAAATGAAGACCTCTGCACCCCTCTAAATCCCCTGGAATTTCTTATTAAGCATAGGTCCCGGTCTGCTGAGGGCCCTCTGGGCCCTCACCCACCCCCTGTGAGGGGTCTTCCTCTCTGGCAGGGAGAATGGGGCTCTCCACTCCACTTTGTGCTGGCTGTCGGCAACCAGGCCTGTTATTCACCTTTCTCTTTCTCAACAGCACAAGAGCTTTCTCCCAATCAGGCTTTCAAAGCCCTCAGGACTTCCTCTTCTTTTCACTCAGTTTTTACGTAAGTGTGTGTGTGCGTGCATGTGCATGTGTGTGGCATGCCAAAAGAGAGAAAGGCATAATTGAATTTGACATTTTTTAATGGTCTCCTTAGATATTTTTGTCTGGAGGCACCAAAGCAGGAATGAAGCGGAGTCTGATTTCAAAGATTTTCTTTCACACGTTCATGAGTACAAGTAGGATTAATGAGGATTATGTATATGAGGAGAGGTAATGAGTTTTGATGAGAGTAGAGAGGATATTTAGTGTAAGATTTCAAAACATCAGTGAGGTAGGATTTGGCAACATCAGCTCATGACTTTTTTTTTTTTTCTTCCACATTGTTCTCCAGGCTCACTTCATATTTTTTAACGCACAATCTCGGTATTTCAGAGCAAATTACTGGAATGACACAACATGGTTTCCAGTAATTAAGAAGCTGAAGCAGACTGAAGACACACACTGCCATCTTTGCATGTTTGTTTGTTTTTAAGGGGGACATCGCCATCCTGCATGGATAGTTTCCACATAAAGCAGAAATATGTTTGTGTTACCTGCAACAGCATCAGCTGCAACATGTTTATGCTACAGTAGGAAGAAAAAAAAAAAAAAGATCTATATATTTTAACAAACTCAACAATCTACAGCAGTGGTGTTTAACGCTGGTCCTCAAGAGCCCCTATCCAGCATGTTTTAGACTTGTCCCTGCATCAACACACCTGATTCTGATTAATTATCGTTATCAGCACTTTACTTTTTACGGTCGCACCTTTCATTTTGCTGCTTTAAATTTAATCATGGTCATTTGTATTCATTCTACAATTTTGGTTGAAAGGGAATATTAGCATCATGTGATTAAATTTTGGTCACAAGTTCAGCAGTTTTTGTGCATGTATGTGTGTAAACACACCAAATATGACAGCAGCGAGAGACTTCTCTGGGCACTGCCGTGGATCTGTCGGCTGTGAATGTGTGTGAGTCCGTTGGGAAGTGTTGGACCGATCTGCCGCCACTCGTTTGCCTCCACTCTGTCAGCATGTCCAATAGGAGAGAAGCTCTACATGGTTTCCTCAACCCAGAGCAAGTGAGTGGCCGCTGTGGCTCCACCGGTGGACATCCAGGGTGTTCTTACGGAGCTGATATCTGCTTCAGCGTTGAAAAGATGATTCAATGGTGACTCAGCTCCAGATGCTGAGATTATTGCCGTTCATGTCCCTGAAGAAATGTGTTTCCTCTGGTGTTGTGTCCTCATTTGTCCTAAGGAAATTTTCAATATATATACAGAGGCCAGACGTCCTTGCTTTATCAATTTTCATTCTTGGAAAATGCATCTGCAGTCTGATCTGTTTCGGATTGCTAAGATGGACATCGAGGGAGCGAGAGTTGTCCTGCACAGACCGGGACAGCTGACAGCTGGGTTCAGCGGGGGTAAGAGGTCATGGATTGGCAGCAGTGGGGGAGTGAAGTGGAATCTGAAACAACAGTGATGCACACACACAAGCACACTTCCGGGGGAGGAAACAGGCGTGGACCCCTCTCTCTTTCGCTCTCTCTTTCGCTCTCTCTTTCGCTCTCTCTTTCGCTCTCTCTTTCGCTCTCTCTTGTGGAGTAAAACTTCCTTCATGTCAGATGTTAATGTTCATTCTTGAACAATTAATTTCGTAGAGACATAGATGTTGCTCAGCTGCATTGTGGGGGCATTAAACACATCTACTCACTACATTAATTATTACACTTTGAGAGAAAAGACTATGTTCACACTGCCAAGCCAAAGCTGATTTTTACATTATGAAAACAGCTCCTCTAGAAATAAGTCTTTAATTATTTTAAGCAAACATATTTCTGCCAATGGAATAAGAAAAATGTTCTTAAATATAACAACTAGCAAAATAGTCCAAAATAGTCTTAATTTCCCTGAAACAAGGCTTTTTTAAAAACTTTCTTAAAATGGCTTTTTGCAGTGCAGCTTTTTCCAGATTGTATCTGGGTAGATTTCTTGATAACCGGAACTGCCAAAACCAGTAAGACGAGAAACTGAGAGACGCCTGAATCTGTTGTCATTCTGTAAGAAGTGTAAGCCAAGACACTCATTAAGTATATGATTATTAAGTATTTTAGCGGACTCAGTCAGGTAATTATTTAAGTTGAGCTGCGCTTCCCTATGATTTATTCTGACAGCCGCCAACCTTCTCTTCATCTGCTCTCCTCATGTTGTCTGTTGCACTGCTTCCCTCTTGTGGATAAATGAAGTCTTTACAAGAAAACCTTTAGAGATTATTCCGAAATTATAACTGCAGATGATGAAACTCAGTTTAGTGTCACCTCTCTGTCACCAAATCCCCAAAGTCAGTCTGAATAAATTAGCAAACTTTCAGGTGAAAGAGAAGTAAAAAAATCACTCAATAATACAAAAATAAAGACATGTTTATACGTGGCATAATTTCATTGTTTGTTGCTGGTCCAAGCTTATTCAGTTTTGTCACAAGCTGTACTATATATGATGGCTCATTTTATGATTATTAAGGTAAGAGAAGAAGTAAAGTGAGGGCAGCTTGGTTGCTTAGTGGTTACTAACGTTGAAGCTGCAACATGTGCAATGGCACAACTTACAAGGCTACAACACTGAAACATAAATAAAGCTTGTACATCAATCCTGGATTGTAAGAATGAACTCTAAAGCCCACAGAACAAGCTTGAGAGGAAACATAAGAGCTAAAATTCTTGACAATATACATTACATACCTACTTTACCACTTTGGTTAATCTATTCTATCCTGCTACTAATAAACAAAATCTGAACTCAACCATAAACTGTAGGATCTACATGAGGCTCAGATTTTGATGGTTTACATACTGCAGTTAGGCAGGTAAAGTTCTTCCAGCATCCTTCTCCCTGGATACGGTGATGTGAAACTTTCAACTTATGCCAGTGTTCATGTTGAAAAAGATGTTTCCAACTCCTTTACTCACATCTCTATATTGTGAATGTAAGTTCACACTGGAGGTTGATTAAATTTGATGTAAGGCTCATATTTGATGGGGTGCTCATCACTACTGCTTCACACACAGAAAGTCCTGGGTTTAACTCCCAGTGGAGCCGCTGCTTTTGATTCCTGCATGACCCGTCCTCCCAGATCAACCATCAGCAGTCACTGATAAGTTGCACAGACAAAGATATGAGCACAAGTAGTTTGACATCTGAATATCACACCAAGAAGCAACTGTAAAATGACATTCTGTCAAAATGCACACTCACACACATGAATGTCATTCCACTTAAGGAAACCTGAGTTCTGATCATGGTTTCAGACATTTTCAGTCTCAAATCAAACTCATACTGTTACACAAAACCAGCTTTACTTGTTCATTCGAATAGAACATAAATGTGTACACAATTCATTAAACAAAAGCAGTAATCACGTCTTCTTTACACGCAGAAGGTCCTGGGTTCAATCCTCAGTGGAACCAAACCTGGTGGTTCATCTCTGCTCATCGGGATTTCTTATGTTCAGCTCCTCTCATGTCAATGCAACTGGAAGTAAATTTGATGAAGAGGGAAATTACAAGAAAAAAAACTATGGATGAACTGATCAGTCTTATTATGTGTTGTGGACACCACTTATTACCTTCTGTTACTAAAACTGACTTTACAGCAACAGTTTGAGTTTGGATCACCATGAAACCCATTTCATCTCAGTTGAGTTTAAGGTTTTCTGTAGTGCAATGGCATTTATGATGCATGGTTTAAAGGTTTAAAACAGCAATTATTCCAGCCACGCCTCTCTTTGACCACTCCCCTCACGCTATGCTGCCCCTCACAGAAGCCTGGTGAGGAAGGAGCTCAGCAGGACCAAGGTAAGGAAGGCTGCAGGTCCAGACAGCATTAGCTCCGGGCTGCATAAGACATGTGTGGACCAGCTGTCCAACATATTTCTGTACATGTTTGGTCAGAGGCTGACGCTTCTGCGTGAGACATTCTGCATGTTACTGGTACCAAAGACATCTCCCATAAAAGGCTTCAGGGACTACAGACCGGTGGCACTGACCTCACATCTAATGAAGACGATGGAGAGGCTAGTACTCACCCAGCTCCATCTTCTGGCGAGCCAGTTGTTGGACCCGCTGACATTGACAAAGAGTACAAAAAACAGATCCACGACTTTGTGGAGTTGGCTCTAGATCAGTGTGAGGAAAACCAAAGAGCTGGTAATGGATTTCTGAAAGCACCCATTCTCTGCAACTACACCGGTGAACATTCATTGAAAGAGTGGATTATTACAAATAATTGGGTGTTCACCTAACCAATAACCTGGACTGGTCAGATAACACAGATGCACTCTACGATAAAATACAGAGCAGACTCTTTGTGCTAAGGAGACTACGGTCTTTTTGAGTGCAGGGAGCACTACTAAATGCCTTTTATGTCTCTGTGGTGGCCTCAGCCATCTTTTATACAGTGGTCTGCTGGTGCAGCAGCATCTCTTCTGCAGTTACTTGAATCCTTATTATGAAGAAAACCTGAAACCTATGAGTGAGACAGACTTTATAAGGGTTCCATAGTGTAGTGGTCATCACGTCTGCTTTACACGCAGAAGGTCCTGGGTTCAATCCCCAGTGGAACCACTGTGAAAGGTTCTTCCACACTAATGTGTGGACTAATTTATTCAAATCCAGCATGCAATTTTAAGGCTCAACTCTACAGTAGGAGAGGTCATGAACTCCTCTGCATTTGTCAGCAGTTTGGTTTCATGATGGTGGTTATAAACTCCTTCATCTCTTAAATTAATTTAATGTTTTTAAACAAAGCGCACTATTTGTTTCAGTCTTGTTGGAGGTAAAGCTGTGGCTTTCCCCAGGATTGAGCCCAGGTCCTTCTGTGGGAACTAGATTGATATGAGACTAAAGATGATGATCGCCATCATGAAATCAATTGCAGACTGGTGACTTGTAGGCGGTGTGTTTCACCCAAAGAGAGCGAGGCTAGACTCCAGCAGACCCCAGGAGCCAGAACAGGAAGGAGTGGATATAGATAATGTCCCACTTTCTCTCAGTATTTTTAGGTTTTAGTCAGCATGCATGTCACACTTTATATAAAGGATTTGGGCTTTAGTTGTGAAGCTGTTTGCTGATAACCAAGTGTTGTTTGCTGCTTCTTTCGGGGTTCAGGCTCTTACCTGCTACTAACACAACCCTCTCAAATCTCATCTTGACAAAAATATCTGTTTAGACCTACCTCCATCATCAACCTTCATCAAATTCCTGGATCTCTCAGATCTGTAGAGAAAGCTCTTCTACATATCTAATGTAAAAATAACATTTACTAACCTCTAAGAAAGGCAAAGGAATGAGGTCTTATTTAACATATTCTTTTATCCCTTGACATTCTAACATTTAAAGGGTTTGTTATCAAAGATACGTTTGAATAAAGAAAAGACTGACTGACATGCTATGAAATGATTAAATAAAATTAGAGCTGATGACATTTTGGGGCTCAGGTTTTAGAATACCTTATTACCTCTGACTGTTCCTATCTGCACCGGGTCTTTGTGTGCCCATGGTGTAGAGGGTAGAGCCAGATCAAACCCAGCTCCAACATAAGCCAAATTGGCTCTGGATGGGATGATGAACATCATGCAGCCCCCAACAACCCCAACCCCTCAAGTTCAGATAAATAGGGAGAGCTGTGTAAGTGATCCCTGTCAGTGATTATCAATTATCATCAGTGATTCATATATCTGGTACCGGCTGATAGTTGGTTCTTTTTTGTGTCTCTTTTACATTAGTCAGATCTTGTTACTCCATAATTGAATGCTTACAACAATTATTTGTTAAGTCGCCTTAGTTAAAACATTGATGCAGAATTTTTAATTCAGTTAAGGAATTAGGTACTAGTGTTATTGAACCTTTTCATATGTATATAACTGATAGGAAAATAACAGAAACAGCTCCTTGTGTGAGGCAAAGACTTTGTTTTACTTAATTAACCGGTAACTGAGTAAATAAAAATGTATTGCTGCATTTTATTTATTTATTTTTATCTCTTGAAGATATTTTGCACCTTATCTGCTGATGATGTGTCACTGGGTATTTGTCAGGATGATGAGAATGTGCTCTGTTTTAAATATATATTGACGATATTATTTAGGATTATAAAGTGTTTCTTATATCTGTGGATAACGTGGGCTGCTTTTTGCGACATGCAGCAGCAGGATGTGATTAAGGGAAACGACTCAAAAGTGAAACCTTGTCGAGCGATGACGGCGGCTGATGCGCAGTTGCGCCGCGCCGCCGGAGCGCGGCGCTGTTCTGCGCTGCGCTAATCCGCAGCAGGCCTAGTCCCGTCTGCCCGTCACTTCCCACATGTCTTTCCTGTCTTAAAAACCTCTACATTTTTTCGCCTAGCTCCTCTTTCTTATTTAAAGGCGACGTATCAAAACGCACTGAAATCCCGCGCGTTTCCCCGTCAGATGGGAAGTGGCCAGAAGGAGGTCGTTGAAAGTGTGTTAAACTGTAAAAACGAGAACGTACTCTTCCGTTTTTTGTTTTTTGTTTGTTCTCTGTTTCCCTGCGGGTTCATCGATGACCCCACCGAACTCTGTAATGCCTGAGGTTCACTTCATTAACAAATCCGCCCTTTGTCTCCCCGCTGGAAAGCCTGCGTCTCCGCGGCCATGTCGGGCTCAAACGCCGTTTCCCACATCGCCACCCGGTGACTGGATGGTTGCGTGTGAATGTGCTCATATGTGAGGGGTATTTTTGCACTTGGGAAAAAAAAAAAAAAAAAAAACTTCAAACACGCCCCACGTCCACTCTCTGTGCCCTCAATGACACGTCGCCCCAGGAACCTTCACATGCGGGGTTTCCGTCACTCTCCAACGCAGTAACGCAGAGATCCCGCAGGTCTCTCAGCTCAGCTCAGCTCCTGCGCTTCACCGGCCGAGAGAGCTGCTGCAGTTCTCCTCCAGCCTTTCACTCCTCCGTGTCTCAAAAGACGTGTGCTTCCCTCTAACGTGCACAGAAAACCAGAACCGAACCGTGTGGTTCGACGGTTATGCTTTGTGGTTTGAGCTGTCAGACCTACGTTTGGCACACATATACGCACACACACCCCAGTATAACTGTGCCTCAGTCCCCCCCTCTCCTGTCGTGGCAGAACGCTCATAAGACAGTGACTTTGGGATGCATGACATGTAAAGAAAATGTTCCTGTCGTGGGAAGACTCGCACCAGCCTGCTGAAAACGCTCCAGAGAAAAGCAGAGGTGCGTTTTGTGGTTCAGAGTGCCGGTGCTTGGGTGAACTTTATATCGAGCATATATTAACACTTTGTGGCCTGTTTTTTTTTTTCTTTCTTTCTTTCCTCTCCCCTAAGGCTGGAGGACTCCATTTTGACGAGACCGGGTGTGCAGCCAGAGCCTTACACAGCAACTCGTCTCATGAAAGGAAGCCATCTGTTTTTTCCGGGTAGAGTGCTGCACCATTTCACTGCCTTCTCAAGCGGGGTGGTGGTGGAGAGGACATTTTTGAAAGATCTAATTTGTCTATTCTGATCTCTCATCTCCAGGCGCATGCGTGCGTCTCGGGGGTGAAGGTGGTGGTTGTGGCGTGGAGGAAGACGCCAGCTGTTGCCACAAGTTTGCCATATGACATGTAATTGATCATATCATGGCAGCCTGGTTTAAGTTAATAATTGATGCTTCTAATTAAGGAGAAGGGCGGGGCCGCTTTTTTTTCCATGAAGGTGACGGGTGGTCGTCTTGTTTGTTTTTGGCGGCTGTCAGCTCAGTTGTTGTTGGTTTTTTGTTGTTGTTGGGTTGGTTTTTTTTTTTTCCTTGCAAAAAGATTTACTGCCCCTTCTTGTGCTCTATGCTGTGGACCGGTTGGGGAGGGAGACAGTGGTGACGACTGACAGTGCGCACAGCAGAGAGACTGACTTTCAAGGGGGCAGCCTGAGTCTGCAGGCAGGAAATAGCCAGCAGGGCATGCATCCGTCCGCGGACGAGGGATTATTGAAGTTGTAGTTATTAAAAAGCAAAAGAAAAAAAAAGGCGGGTTGAGTGTCGCTGGAGGAGCACAATACGCCTGAATTTTTAATCCAGGGGCCGCTGGTCCAGGGTTTAGCGCATGTAGAGAGGAGGAGGGAGGAGGAGGAGGGAAAGAGAGAGAGTGAGTGGGTACGTTTCATAGGATCCAGGCCTAGTAGTAGTGCCGCTGGGACTTTCCTCATCCGCTTTCAAAAAATTTGAAATTGGCACATTTAAACCCCAAAATGAGCGGGGCGGGGGCCACCCTCGCGGTGGGCGACACCGGAATGGTAAGATTCTCGTGCTGGATCCCGCGGTGCGTGGCGTTTTCTGCATGATTTTGCTGTTTGATGCACACATAGCCCCGAGTGGGTCGGAGGAGAGCCCGCGGACGCGTGCGTGACAGCGTGTCCGTCAGTGTCAGTGCGTGCGCATTGGACTTGTTGTGTGTCGTGGGCTTTTGCATGACGCCCGTGGCATTTGTGCGCGTGTGTGTGCGTGTGTTCTGTCTCGTGCAATCATTACGCCACTGCATGTAACACAGACGCACACATGTATACACACATGCACACACGGCAATTATACACTGTCAGGCACTCGCGAGGTTAGACACGCACACGCAGAAACGGGTCCATTTTTATCCCAGTTCGCCGTCTCTGCGCGTCACCGTGGGTTTTATTCTAACATGAGGCGTTATAACAGCGTAACTGGCTTCTGCCTGTGCGCGCGCCGTGTCCATGTCAGTGAGTTTACACGCTGACCTTATCGCGTTTGGATGTCATTTTTCTTTTCTTTTTTTTTTTTTTTATCATATCGCGATAACATTTCTGAAAGGATTCTCAGCTCGGCTGCGGTGTTTGTCGGCTAAAATGTCACGTTAGGACGATCCGCGCGACATCAGTGAGCCTGTTTACGTTTTGATTTTGACATCATTTTGTACAGGTTGTTGTTTAGCCATGTCTACGTCTGTCTGACTGAACTGTGCCTTTTCTATTTTTTTTTTTCCTCTCCCACTTCGGAAAATGTCTCATTGATTAGCTGCAGCAATGTTATGACATCTTATTGAGTTAAATGAAAATGATAGAAACGTGCATTTTATTGTATTAACTTACAGAATTGTAATTGCTGGTCTTCAGAGAACCATGACATCCACTGGTTTTAAGTCTGTTGCTGCTGCATGATTTTGATCTTTTTTGGTGTCTTCATGTTTCAGGGAGGAACCATGCCAGCATGAGTGGGCCTTATGCAGGCCCTGCAAGGAAGACTCCTCAATCCAGCTGCCCTTTGACCTCTGCTTGTGACCTGTCCACCCACTCTGGCCCCACCAGAAGACATGGTCACACAGCTGGCCTAACCATGTCTGCTGCTGCCTCCTCCCTCAAGCGTACAACTGTCTATGGGTTCACACAAATGGACCACTCCTCCTTGTCACCCTCGTCTTCTTCCTACAGTCCTCTCAGGAGGCTGCAGCATCTCACCACCATGGTGAGCCAGCCTGACCTGGTCCTGCCAGTGAGGGAGCCAGAGAGGAGCTGGGAGTGGGGGGTGCAAAAGAAGGAGAAGGGGAAGGGAAGGGACTCCTGGGATGGGCGCAGAGATTATTCCGGCTCTCAGATTACTTGCGGAAATGAGAAGTTTTCTCATTCTCCTTCTGGACAAAAGCAAGCTGAGGTCCAAAACGGAATACAAAATACAGACGCAACCGCTGAAAATTGTAATGATTCTGTTGCTTCGGAGAAAAAGTCCAGGGGTTGTTTCTCAGGCCCACCTAGCCCAGCCTTCTCTCTTGAGAGCAGCAGTCCCTTTGCGAATGGATTACTTCACTTTGAATCTTCTCTGTTTGAGGAGGAAGACAACAATGAAGAACGAGGAGCCGCGTCACCCAGCGGCGGCACACAGGACAAAAGTGAGAGGGTGGAGAGTAGTTCTCAGTCCTCTTCCAAAAATGTAAATTTGGACTCCAGGAATGCTGCACCGTCATCAGCCAAGGTGGTCACGCGTTCCCAGTCGTCTGGTCAGCGCAGGAGATACTGGGATGGCTCGGAAGACGAGTGGTACAGCGACTCCGAGCTGTTCCTGTTTGATGATAGTCCTTCGAGGCGTTCAGTGGCAAGTTATCTTCATTACCCTCTGCATCATAAAATGTGCCGCCTTCCTTTTGTGTTAAGATGCATTTTACACAAAAGACTTGCCACCATGCCGAGCGTGCTGAAGGACACTGAACACCTCTCATGACATTGATCTGTTATGACGAAAGACTAATCATGTCATTATTGGGTTAACACTAACGGACAAAGCAAAAATGAAGCAAAGGAAATTGTGGGCGGTGCTAACTGCCACATGATCTAATTTCGAATAGCTTTTAGCAGCAATATTTTTCTAGTCAGCATGTCCTGCGGGACTTTAGTCTCCCACGTTTTACATGATTGTGGAGGGATTTTGGTCTGTCGTCTTTACAACGTTGCTTCAGTGCATTGGGCTCTTTAGTTTTACACACTGGCTTCTTAAGGTCCTGCCGAAGTCTCGCAGCTGTGTTGAGGTCTGGACTTCAGCTGGGCAATTCCAAAACCTCGAATCTCTTATTTGCAGTTATTCATGTGCAGGTTTGCTTGTTAGCTTCATATCATTATGCTGTTTTATGACCTAATTTCAACCAAGCTCAGAATAGATAGAAGAATATGGTTGACTCATTGACTGCAAGTTGTCCAGGTCCTGTGGCAGCAAAAACAACAAATCATCAGTCCTCTACTGCCGTACCTGTCAGTGCTAAGCAATGTTTCTGCTGAAATGCTGTGTTTGAACTTCTCCAATCATGGAGCAGGACACTAAGGCCAAACAGCTCCACGTTTGCTTCATCTGTCCATAGAACCAGAAGTCTGCTGGTTTGTTCACATGTAGTTTTTTGAACCTCTGCGTTTGTGTTTGGACAGAAGAGGCCTGGCAACCCTTAAAAAACAATCCGTATGTGTTCAGTCATCTTCTAATTGTGTTGCTGTGGACCTTCACATCTAACATGCTCACTGTGAGGTCTGAGATATAGTTCTTGGGTTTCTGTTGAATTTGTCAGACCACTGAATGATCTGACTCTGGGAGTCCACTCCTGGGAAGACTGGCCGCTTGTCTTGACTGCTTTCCTCTTGTGAATGACCTTTCCGACCTCTGAACATGGATCTCTGATGTGGAAGTGGTTCTATGACCCTTTCCAGATTGATGTGTGGCAATAATTGCTTCTCTAAGACAAGTGCTTATATCTTTCCCTCTTGACATTGTATTAACACACTTATGATTGCTCCAGACCAGAAAACTCCTTTTCCTGCACACCTGGTGATGATCAGCTTATCAAGGGCAGCAGCTTACTGTCTTCATTCTTACAGCAGCATTAAGGGAGTATTTGTCTCTAGTATTTTCCACATTTTTTTTTCTTAATTTTTGGTGAATAAATCCCTCACAATAAAAACGTTAGTTTTTTTTTTTGTCTGAGGTCATATTTGCCTAATACTAGGATCCACTATTATTCTTCTATGCAATAAAAGGTAGGAATTAAAAAAGGGGCACTAAGTTTTGGGTGAATTATCATAAGTCAGGAAAACCAGAAACATAGTAAATCCTCATGCAGACATTTATCAACAAATACAAAAACAAAAAAAAACCTCTACAAACAGGCTTGAAAGAATCACTATGTATGTTTTAGTGGGTAGGACTGCAGTGTTTAAATACACCAGTGTTGCAGTAACGAGGACCGGACCCTGCATGTCAGCCTGCAAACGTGTGGACTCAGAAATTCCTTAAATCTGTTAAAAGTTACACATTACAGCCATTAGACTCTCAAAGAGTTGGTGGCGGGACACCTTTGAGCCATCACACACACAAAGAGAGCATGCTCTGATAAGGGCGATTGTGGTTGTTTGGACTTGGTCACATCACCGTTATACCTTTTGTCAACATTCCCAAGAACACAACGGGAAATGTAGTTCCCCAAAACCAGGACCTAATTATCCCCGCATTAGACTAAAACCTCAAATAATGGACAGAAGTAGGATATTATTTGGATCTGTTATTTTTAAATTTGTAAACTCGGAACACTTTCTGTATAAAGGGCTTAGAGGCGACTTTGTGGTGAATTGCTGCTGTACACGTAAGTCAATATAATTGACTTGGTATGACTGAGAGAATCAGTCGATCTTAAGTTTAAGCACAGTTTTACATATGTCGATTGAAAAAATTGGTCTTCCTCACTGTCACAGCCACTGATTGGAGACGTTGGGTGTGTAGGTGATTTAGATCAGTGAAGTCAGTGAACGATCCATATGAACGCAGTAAGTGAAGCTGACTTTTCCATTTTCTGTTGGAAAACTCCCAGTATTCCCTGTTCCAGTAGCTGCAGTAAGTTCGAACAGAAGGCGACACTTAGCCGTCACGAACAGTGCCAGCACCCTGAAACTGTAGCCGCTGAGTATAATGCAGTGAGTCTTTACCTTCTCAGAATAATATTTATATTGCAAATAGTAAATTATTGTTCTAATATTAATTATAGTTGGAAGTGTAGCAGAGAGAGAGGAGTCACTGAAATGTGATTAAATGTTTAAAATGTCTTTCTTCTTGCTTTTTGCCTTTTGTTCTTCTACTATTTCCTCAACATTTCCACCTCAAATCATCCATATTTGGGTTATTATTTACTTTCCGGAAAGCTCAGTCAGCTGCCTTCCTGGAGGAAAGGTCACTCAAATTTATAATAATCATTAAAGATTGGCTAAAGTACCTCTAGAAAACACAGAAGCAATGCAGCCTGTGCCTGATTATTAGACCTGGTGGGACACAAGTAGGCCTAAACATAGTATGTCTTTATTGAAGTATCGAGGATGCCCCTTCAAGATCTGCACAGTCCCAGTTGGGATTATGCTGCATATTTCCAATGTAAAAACTTTGCTCGTCTTCTTCACCGCATGAAACTATGTGGCAAAACTTTTCAGTGGTCTCTTGGTGAGAATCAGTCATCATCATTTTCCCCCCTGATGTAATGTAAATAAAGTAAGCTCACAAAATGTGCATTTATTCTTTTAAAATGTATATTTAGAGTAACACCATAGCAGGAGCACAGTACCAGGCCTCTGGCCAGTCATGTTACGTTCCAGTCATAACTCAGAGCTGCCCTGTACCCACTAGTGACTAGTCCACTCAACCACGTCACAAAGGATGGAGGAGATACTAGTGCTGCATGTATTTGCTGTTGTGGTTTTGCAATTTAATTGAATTAGAAATTACAAGTTGGAACTGAAAAGACTAGAGTGAAATCTTTGATCCTTCATTGATTGAACATACGAGACGATCAACTCATTTCCACAAAGAAAACCTAAAACAAGAGACACTCATAAAAGTTGACATTTGTCTTTGTTCATTTATATGTCTGCACTTTTAAATTAGATAAACATTCTTTATGTCTCTGCAGCAGCAGAGCAGCCAGAAGAAAAAGCCTTTGCCGCCTGTGAAGTTTGTGGAGGGAGAAGTTGTTTGGGCAAAGTTCAGTCGAAGACCATGGTGGCCCTGTGAGGTGATTGTTGACCCCGTGCAGGAGGTCTGTCACAGAGTGAAAGGTGGGTGTGAAACAGTGCTTTCTAGATCTGATAACCAAGACAGTTGCATTGATTACAGAATACACAGTTGTAGGTTGGTAATCGTCTCCAACCTGGCCCCTTATCATTCTACACATACTATCTAGACGCAACACTATTCATTTGCTCAAGTTGAAGAAAAGTCGTTTGCAGACTCGGCTCAGTTGGAATTGCAACGTTCAGCTGGTCCGAGTCTGCTTTCACCATGCCTGTTTTGAAACGAACCAAACCCTTTGAATAACGTGTTCCCCTTTTTGCCTGTGGTGGCGCTGCACCAAAGATTCCTTAAGGAGATGCCAAGACAAACAACGAAACTCACTTCGTCCGGCTTTACTTCTATCAGAGCCTAATTTGCCTTGTCCTTGGTCTACCTCTGACTGCAAAACATTTCACATGGAACTTGAGCTTCACATGTATTTGTTTAGGTTGTGTTTACCCACAATGCCCCACTTTGTAGTCCACTTCCTGCAATTGGTCCACTTAAAGCCAACCAAGGCCTAAGTTTATTTAGGCAGGCCAGAGTCGCCTTCTTTCATCTGAATCAGAGGTCAATCCTGCATTCACACCTCACCAAACGAACCGATCTTTCCTAACAAACAAACTCTGGTCCGTTTAAAGCGAACCAAACAGGGCTGGTGTGAATGCACCCTAAAATTTAAAGCTCCTTATGTGGTCATGTGTGACCACATAAGGTGGATCTAATGTTTTGGTTCTTACATCACTTACACACTGAGGTCTGTTTCCCATCTGACGTTTAACATTTTGGCATTCAAACTTGTTACACACCAAGTGTAGACAGAAGTCCTAACATTTGATTGTAAATTTCAGAGGTCTTCCATTTTACAGAGGATGAGATGATGCTTGCACTCTGCATTGCCGTGTGCTGTTTTTTTTCTTTGTCAATTTGCACCTCATAAGATTGTGGTTAATGATTTGTTGTGGTTTCAGAACCCAGTGATCGCGCCTGTCGGCTTTACCATGTCAGGACCTTTGGGGAGCCCGAGGAGCTGGTCTGGGTGGAGGAAAAATCAATCCATACTTTTAAAGGAGGATTTGAATTTGAACAACTCCATCTTCACCGGAGGGGAAAGCAAAGAGAGCAGAATAATAAATGCACTGTAAATATTATTTTTGTGAATTACAAAATGATAAATGGATTTTCTAAATGAAAAGGTTGGTCTTACATGTCGGCGCGGAATGGGTGATTATGTTTTCTGACAACAGAGAGAAGACTCTCAAAAGCAGTGAATTGAGGAGCATCTGTTTTATCTTTCTGCAGATTCCTAAACGCTTTCAAGATTCGTGGAACTGCAGCGTGGCAGAGGCTGAATCTTTTCTGCTAGGGAGACCCAAAGTGGCTTCCTCCGAGTCCACAACCACAGATAAGCCCTTACACTGCAGTTCCCCACCAGAAAGGGAGAACAAGCCTCAACCTGCAAGCGTTCCTCCTTCCATGTCACCTTTCCCAGCCCTTTCTGAAACATTGCACATACCTAACGGATCCAATCCATCCCCAACTATAAATCCAACAAAGCCAAGCACTTTAAGAAAATCTTCTGTCAAGAAGAAACGGACTAAATCCTTAAAGGACACAGGTTGTAAACACTCTAAAAAGACACTGCGTGACATCTCTGGGCAGTCAAACGGAGACAATGGAGAGTGCCCGTACTCCGACCTCGACTCTGTCCCCAAGATTTTGTGTCCTAAAGCACTTGAACGTCAGTCTAGCCTTGCTTCTTCACAGCCGTCTGTCGCAGTTGCCAAAGAGCAAAAGAAACAACCTGAGATTCAGAGTGGTCTTTGGTTCAGTAAATCAGGCAAAGACAGACGGCCTAAAACAACCAGTCCAGTACCGGACCGCTCTCTCTTTAGTAAGATACCCTGTAAGAAAAAGAACTCATCCACTTCAAGTAAAAAGACACTAACTCCCTGTGCCTCCTCCCACAGTGGGGCATCTAGTGACCAGGCAGCAATGTCAGACAAGAATAAGACAGTCGATACCAGCGTGTTAACTGAAAAGTGTGGAACTTTTAAATGTAAACACAATCAGGTTGGTAACAAGTCTTTTGATGTAAGTGGTAGTTCTGCCAAGGAGTCAGTATCTCTGGACAAACAGAAGACCCCGGTGTCAGTTGAGAGTGTGTCTTCAAAGAGTAGAAAGAAAGACAGTAATTCAGTTGATGCTGTTATTGACCCTTCATCTGGCCAATCAAGGAGCTCTGATGTTAAGAAGGACTTCGAGGCCTCAAAGAAAGGGGATGCTGCTGGCCAGTCCAGTTTTTCCAAGACTGCAAAGAATACCAATCAAGCTCGGCATTCAGTTGTGAAAGCTGCAAAAAAGTTTAATGTAACTGACAAGATTTCTGACCAAGAAGAAGACAGTTCAACAGCCTGTTCACAAACCGAATCTTCTGACTCCTTATCAAGACTAGAAAAGCAAAAGATTCTCGTCTCTAAGTGTAGACTGCCCTTTGTTAAATTAATACGCAAGGAGATAAAGGATAGGAAGTATCTGAACTCCAATGCGACTCTTTGTGCCACTGACCAAACTGGACGCGCAAAGACAAAGAAAACTCCTGACACGGATGCCGCTAAAACATGCTTTCATAAATCTGACCAGCTAGACAGCAAGACAAGTGCCTCCGTAGATCACACAGTGACTTTAGAATCCATAAATGTGGCAGTTAAGAAATTAAAAGCTAGTGGGGGGTCTGGTCTGCTTCGCCTCTCATCAGAATCATCATATGGGAATGCGACTGTGGCTTCAAACATGTGTGCAGACGAATTAGGAAGCACGGAAGAAGAGCGGGTTTCAGATTTGAATGTAAGCCCAAGCAAGGAGACTCATTCATCGCCCAGACAGACGGACAAGTCAGAACGCAAGAAGACTGCTGTCTCTAAAGTAACAACCGAGTCCTCAGAGCAGCTAGAGAGTTTAGAGCAAAACGTTTCATCTGCCACAACGCCCACTGCGACTACTTTGCCTTCTCACCATCGTGGAGACTCGTTACGTAAGAGTTCTCCAGTGCCTGAGGGCTCGTCTTCTGGAAAATCTCAAAAAGCTGCTTTCAGATCAAAGCCGGTTTCAGTAGAAGATAAAGTAATTCGAGAGCAGCCTGCCCACCTTCCAGCCAGCAATCGGCTCATGACCAGAGCGCTGAAGGCCATGCATGAGGCGGGCCAAAAGAAACATGCAAAAACCCGGAAACATGCCCAACAGAAACCGCTTTTGAGCCCATTCAGAAAAGTCGACGATCTTGCACGAAATCCTGACGCCAAAGCAGGCTTTTGCACGAAAATAAAATCTGTGAAATCTCATCGCATTGACAATGGTATATGTAACCAGGACAAGTTTTCCAACTCTAGTTCACCTTCTTGTATGCTTTCTGATTCAAATGACTTTGAAGCCGATGTCAAGAGTGAAGATGAAGATCTCTCAATATCTTCAACACCACCTATGGACTTCATACCCCTTACTTCAAGAGTAAAAGCAAAAAATGAAGCTCATTCTTCGAGGATGTACTCTTCATCTTCATCTTCTTCACCATTTTCCTTCATCAATGCCTTGAAAAATGTGGAAGAGGTTTCCTTCCAATCTGTGACAAATGAGAGAGATGGTAAACCCCTTTCTTTCAAGCCAAACACAAACTACAAGTTCAGCACTTTTCTCATGATGTTGAAGGACTTGCATGACACCAGAGAGCGAGAGGGGGCACCCCTAGAACTGGAGATCGGGCCACCAAGTGCACATGTTAAAGAGGAACCCTTAGTGATACCAACAGAAGCCACATCTGCAGGACGTGATCCACAAATGAAACATGTTCTTAGCTATTCAAGTGCAAGGCTACGCAAAACTTGGGTCACGCAAAAAGATTGTGGCACAGGTCAGACTCCCAAGAGGCCCTATAAAAGAAGGGCTGGCTCTGTTGGGTTTAAGAGGAAACCCAACTGCAGAGTACCTTGTCGTCCTGCCAGGTCTGGACCAGGTTTCCCAGGGCTGGAATCCTTGCCAAGAATGGCATGCTTGTCAGCATCGGACTCGAAAGCGGGGAGCTCATCGAGAGTGCTTGAAATCCAGAGCGGCAGCTGGGAGAGACAGACTGGAGGTGGCGAGGGAGAGGTCGGGGCAGAGGAGGAGAAGAGGTTGAGCAGAGTGAAAGAGAGTCTCCAAGTCACAATGCCTTTGGGAAAGAGGGAGTGTGAGGCAACTCTGTGTCTGGAGCAGGCAAACAGCCGCGTTTCAGACTGCACTAAGGATAACACAAGCTTGATGGATAGAGCCGGAAGAGTAGACAAGGCTCCAGAAGGTAAGGACAGTGTAATGGGAGTCTGCACAAAGTAATGATGCAAAATCTAATGCACAAACCTACACAATGGTGCACAAAGACTGACTGAATCGGTGTAATGCAAAAACCATGCAACAGTGATGCAAAATATTATATAATCCTAGGGCATGGTCTGCAACCTCAAATGAGAATAAGTTAGAAAAGTATGGGAAATGCAGATGCAAGAAAATCTGACTTTTCTTTCAATGCCGAAAGTATTAACCCAATTGTTTAATGTTTTGTTCTTTTCAGCTTCATTTTATTTGTTGGTATACATTCACAAGATTATCAAGCAATGAAGTATTTCATGTTTTTTTTTTAAAACCCTATTCTTCTAATTCCCTGCGTTAGATATGAACTTGTCCCAACTGAGGACATGTCAGGGCTGCAGGCGGGCCAGTTCAGGACCTGTATCAATATCTTCCACAGCTGTATATGTGTGCAGAACGGTGCTTTATGCATGACTTTTTAACTTTCCTGGAAAAGATGGCAACATAAGTTGCACTAACATCTCAATATACTTTTCTACATTAACACTGCCATCAAAAGTTCTCGGATACAACCCCACACCATCACAGACCTCGGCTTTTGGATTTGTAGCTGGTAACAGTCTGGATGATAGAACAAAGCATTCATTGAGGTTAACCCAAAAAAACTTTTTTTTTTTTTTTTTTTAATTTTTATCATGCACAAAAGGAGTAGAGTGTATTTTATCTACTGAGCTGTGTAAAGTACCCTGCGATTTTCCCAACAAAAACACTTCAGTCTTTGTAGATTAAATATTAATCACATTAAACCTCTCAAGTCTCTTAAGATTGCAAGAATGGGCAAAAACCTGAGTGCCAACTAAATCCTTACAAACAAATCATTTGTAGGTTTGAATCTAATGTAAAGATGTATTAATACTGAATAAATCCACGATCCACTTCTGATGCTGCGGTTGTTTGCAGATAACCAGCTGTTTGATCTTGATGATGTTTTAAAAAATGGCATAAAACCAATTTAACAATAGTTATTAGTGTGGGATTTAATCAACATGACTGAAGCATTATTGCACATATTCAAATAGGAAACCAGTGTTTCTGGTTGACCTTAAACTTCTTCATGGGTTGAGATTTGGGATTCCATCAGAAACCTTCCAGACGCTGTTGCTTCTTGGCAACACTCGGCTTTGAAGCATGTGGTCAAAGAAGTTGTTTTTTTTTTAACAAAAAACTGTTTGCAAATTTGTCTTTTGCAGCCATGATATAGTGTTTCATGACTCTAAATCTTAGCAGCGCTTTGGTATGCATGGTATGAAACTGTCTTCTCCTGTGTGGCTCTCAGCGCATAAGCGGATAAGAAAACCGAGCAAGAGACTGATAGAATGGACTGAAGAGTATGACCAAATTTTCTCCACAAGGAAGAAAACCAAAAAGCCTCTCCAGTTGATTGGAAAGGTAAAACTCTTACAAAGTAAGCTCTGTTGTGACTTTATAAATCTTCCATATTCCAACACGTGTATCATAGTACGTCGTAAAGAAACCGTTTTCAGCCCATGCAGCCACACACGATACTCACGTGGTTTGTTTTCTCAGGACACTCAACCCATTACCTCCGTGTCTGAAGATCTGGGGTCGGACAAGAATGCAAGTGACCACCCATCCACGGCCTTAACTCCAGAAATACAGACCCCGCCTCCCGAGGAAGTCGCTACAGCGACTCCTTCTGAAATACAGATTCCCCGCACTGAAAGCGCATGTCCCCCAGATACGCCAGCGCTTTCCATCGATACGCTAACTCCTCCTCCAGAGGTTGAGCCCTTGCTACCAGAAGACCTTGTCAAAGTCAATGGTAAGGCGGGGCCTGTGGGTTTCTGTCCCCTGTGTAACTTAAGCACATTCAGACTGGTTGTGTTTAGAAAATGGAACAGAACTTTTAATGTTTTCATGATTATGTGGCTGTAACGTTCAACTTGCAGGTCGTGCGCCGGTGTTGGAGAAGAAGCGGAAGAGGAAACCGACTCAGAAGATCCTTGAGTACTGTCTGGAGGCAGAGGCGTCACCGGGCCCCAAGAAAAAGGTACAACAACGGCTGAATTGTAGACTGGCAATCTTACAATATTAATACATACTGTAATAGTGAAAAGAAAGTGTTTGTCAAGTTCCAGTATTTTTATTGATTGGGACATTAAAAAAATAATTGTGGTGTTAACTGGTCTTAAAATAAGGTGAAGAAAACTTGGTGGTGGTAGGGTGATGATTTGGGCGTACGCTGCAGCCACGGGACCGTAGTAATTTGCAGTCATTAGGTCAACCATGAACTCTATACCAAAATGTTTTGGCGTCAGATGCGAGGCTTCCTCTCCAACAGCAACAGGTTGATGATCCCAAACAAACCAGCAGAACTGTTGGAAAAAAAAGTTAAACCAATGTCTGAGTGATTGTCCAGCAGATCCCTGTAACCCTTAATAGGAGGAAGGCGGTGTAGATAGTGGATGGATGGATGGATGGATGGATGGATGGATGGATGGATGGATGGATGGATGGATGGATGGATGGATGGATGGATGGATGGATGGATGGATGGATGGATGGATGGATGGATGGATGGATGGATGTCTCTGCATTTTGTCTTCGGTCTCATTAAATAAATAAAGGCATTTCATGATCTCATAAGAAACAGGAGTTTTTGTTTTTTTTCTAAATATCCTGATACTTAAAAACTCAAATTTTAACAGGATCTATTTTCCATTTCAAAGGACTGCATTACGAGAGTCATTTATCTAATAACGCCATCCTGCCTTCGTTTAAACTGTTACCTCAGCGCTGTCGTCATGTTCTCCGCTGTCAGCTGCAATCTACTCAAAACTCCTCTAACATGTTAGAGAAAGTGTAAAAGTAAAACATTTGACTAATTTATTAACTCAAAGAGCCTTTGAAGGTGTGTTGTTTCTTTAAACCTGTAGTGAAACAAAAGTATCACCACAAAGCTTTCCAGTCCTTCGGGAATAAGATGCTTAATCCTCGCTCATGTGGTGTTTATTTAAAAGTAAGTATGTTGGCGTATTTCCAAAATCTTTTTAAAGTTAGTGACAGGCTGAGAAGGCTGCTTTAAAGTGACATAACATTTTATTAAACCCTTTCACACTATCAGATCTGTGTGCATATAAATGACCAGAATTTAGAAGAAAATGATGCAGTTCAGTCTGTCCAGGTGTGCAAACCACAGGGGAAGCTTAAGGAAAAAAAAAAAAAAAAGAAAAGAAAACCTTAAGGAGGGCGACACAACATCACAAACAGGGAAAAGTTTGCTCGATTTAAAATGAATAGTTTCTGATAATCTTTCTGTGTTGCAGATCAAAGGACTGAAAACAAATTCAAATGCTGCTCCTCAAACCGGTCAGTGAGTCGCTTTATGTCTCTGTACATTAGTCTGAACTTAATAATCATATTCCTTGATTTTTTTCCTTTTATTACATATATAGTAAAACTTAATTCAGGATTGATGTTTTAATGTTTTTAATTTTATTGGTATTCTTTACTAACTGTGTTGTTTGCATTTCCATTCCCTGACGTTTTCCAATTTCCTGAAGATGGTTTAAAATATTCATTGTGAATACTAACTTTTCTTTCACTGGTTTATGATAATCTTATCTGTTTCATTTGTGTACTTTCTTGATTATGGAAATGAATTTACTGGCAGCAAAGCTATCAAACCTAAATCCTTACCTCCAGTGTCTTTTTTAAATAATTTGCTGCATCTGTTGGCTTTTCTTTTTAGTTGTTCTGTGTCGTCGTTTGTAACTGACTCAGAAACGTTTGTCTTACACCCAGATTGTGCGCCAGCGCCTTTGAAACCGAAGAGTAAACCAGTTCCGGCATTCACCTCCACACCAGTTTCTGAGACCACCACCTGTGCACCCACACCTCCCGTTCAGACCAGTCACGGCGCTCCACCAGCCTCCACGGCAGCGCCTGTCCCACCTGAACCCAGAGAGGTGGAAACAGCACCAGCCGACACAGATGCTCAACCCGATGACGGTCACATTCAGGAAGACACAAAGGATGTGACGGAGACAGAGGTCAGTTCTATTCACTTTTTTCCCTTTTTTTATTTTTTTTCATCACTACACGACTTTGAATTTTTCACGTCTCTTCAGGGTGACCAGTCCAGCCTTGATCACGGCTTCTCCTCTGTGAAGGAAGACTTGACACTATGTGATGACTCCGTTTTACCAGCGAGGAAGATCATAGGTGACCGAGGAGGACCTGCTTCCATGAAGGAAACCATCTGTCAGGTGAGCTTCACTCCAGTTTACTGCTGGAGCATAACTGTTCAAGGTGCATCCAGAAGGTTTAAATATATAATACATAATTGTATAAATATGTGGATAACACTGACCAAACAGTTACAATGTGTATTTGTTAATAAAGTTAATTCCATCTAAAAACCTCTGGAGGAGCCTCTTTGGCGTCATGTCTTTGGCGCTGAGCATGCAGCTAAAAGGGAATTGTGTGATTTAGGCCCGTTGTGGTGGAGAAGGTACCACCTGCCGTTGGCGTAAGTAGGATTGAAATGCACCTGTCGTGGGACAAAGTGGTTTTAAAAGATGTGCCAGACAGTCCTGACACATTAGCACAGAGTTGTCAGTGGCAACACAGAAGATTGATGTGCCCTCTTGTGGTCAGAAGTGGCTTTGCTACGTGGAGTGGCTTTAAACATATAAAACGTCCTTTCTGGACATGTCGAAGGCGGTTTTCTGTCATGTACATTTTCCGTCAAGGATCGTAGATGATTTTCTGGCATCTTCCTTGGCTTGGCCTGAAGGCTTGGGGCCTTCAGTCCCAATCATAAACCTTGACACACTGCCCTCATGATCCTTTATTTTAAACTCGTCTCTGAAAATAGCGTGTATTTCTTGTTGCAGGTATGTGAGAAGACAGGGGAGCTGCTTCTCTGTGAGGGACAGTGTTGTGGAGCCTTTCACCTGCCCTGCATCTCTCTGGCTGTGGCACCAAAAGGGAAGTTTGTCTGTCCAGAGTGTAAATCAGGTGAGTCTGTGTGGGAGTGGTGACGTTAGGTTCAGTCATTTTTTTTTTTACTTGAGGTATCAAATAAATATCTATCCCATAAGGGAGCTGTTGCACTGTCTCTCTGTGGTGTTTTGGCCAAAACATGTGATAGACATTTCAATAAGACCTCAAGAAACTAAATATTTATATTTCTGTTGTAATGGATCGTTTCATATAAATTTCAAAAGCGATATCTACTTTGTGACCTCTGCTTTGAATGACAAACGTTTGTTTCGTTCAGGTAGCCACACCTGCTTTGTGTGTAAAAAGCGCAGCCTGGATGTGCGCCGCTGCATGATTCCTGTGTGTGGGAAGTTTTATCATGGGGAGTGTATCACAAACTACGCCGCGACTGCACCTGTGAACCGAGGTTTCCGCTGCTCCATCCACGTCTGCCTCACCTGCTTCATCGCCAATCCCAACAGCTCATCCATCTCTAAAGGTAATCGGAGCACGTCCAGAATGTGCTGCTGTTTCAGTCACACATATGAGACGCTGAGTGTCTGTCCCGCCGCGTTCGTCCGTAGGTCGCCTGGTGCGATGTGTTCGCTGCCCAGTAGCCTACCACGCGACGGACCTCTGCATGGCAGCAGGAAGCGTTGTGCTCTCCAACAACAGCATCATCTGCCCCAATCATTTCACGCCTCGCCGTGGTGTCAAGAACCACGAACACGTCAATGTCAGCTGGTGCTTCGTCTGCACTGAAGGTACCAGAACCCGTTTGCAGAACCCACGCTGAGGTTTTTCTTACAACTGTTTTCCCCAGACAGACTTAATAAAACAGATTTATCATCTGATTGGTGGCACAGATACCAAACTTTCACACTTAAGCCCTAAAAATCTGAATTGGTCACAATATAACCCCTTTAATAGCATCTTATTTTTGTTTTGAGTTGTATACAGCATTAGTTAAAATGCAAATGGCTCTGAAAATATGGACATTTTCGGCACTGTAGCCAATTTAAATACAGCAAATGTTGAAAAGTGGTTTGCACATCAGACAGAATTAAACATAAACCACACAAAAATATTGAATTAAAAACAAATATATCAAAGCTAAAAAAGGATATAATGTGCCATGAGTATATTACTGTAAAATATAACTTTAAAGCCACTCTATGTGGCAGTACCACTTCTGAACACATGGGACATACAGATCTGCTGTGTTGACCAAAAAGAAACTCATAATAGTGGGGACAGTTCATGGACTATGTAAGAAGAGCTGGACAATCCTTCTGCAATGTTACCCACAGGTCTTCTGAGGAGTGGTTTTGAAACCTCTTTCCCCCTCATACTCTGCAGTGCCATGTCGCAAATGGGTGTTGCTACAGATTTTTGGTGTTGCTACTGAAACAACATCCAAAACGAGTGCTGCCAGAACTAAAAGAGGGACTAGCAGAGCTCTGCTGGGCAGCAGTTTACGGTCCGTCTGGGCAATAAACAGCACAACAAAACATATTCGTTACGGTGTAGGGTTTTTGCGTTTGGGTTTTGACCTTGTAAACGTTTATCATACATGGTTCTTTAGTTTTGGTGTTTTCTGTTAGGATCTGGGTTCAGTTTGATGTTGGTGTTCGTGGGTTTTGTCTTGTTTTCACTCCTCTGACCTTGTCTGTTTCTGTTAACTTCACTTCCTGTTTTACTTTGAAGGTCCCTCTTTGTCTAACTTGTTTTCTGTTTCCTTGGCCTCGTCTGTCCGGATTGTTTGCACCTGTGTCTCATAATCCCTAGTTAGTGTATATCTTGTTGTGTTTTTCCCTTCCTCCCTGCTGGTCCATCCGTTTTTTGTTTTTTTTTTGGTTTGGTTTGGTTTGGTTTTTTTCCTAGTTGGTTTTTACGTTTTCTTTATTTTTCTGGTGAACCCCTTTTTCACACTTGTGCAGCGCTTTTTGTATAATAAAGGACCTTTTGTTTTTGAAACTCCTGCCGCCTCATCTCCTCCATTTGGGTCCTTTCCACTCACCACATGACGATTTTTAAAATATGAACGACTGTTCGCTATTAAGTTTTTATTCACAGGTCGGAAGTCCAGTGATGACTGTTTTTCATTTGTGATGCCTGCCATCACAAATGGCAACCAGAAGACCACACCCCTAATTATAAACGGTTTTATTGCTTTATATCATTTTACCTGAGGCGGTGCAAAAGTTGCTTGTGATATGATGTCACCATGTGGCAAGAAGTGGTTTTGGTACACAGAGTAGCTTTAGTCAAACCATTACATGGTTGAGTTTCACACAAAAACGGAGACTCACTGATGAAGTGTACCCTGAATGGGTTCAACAACGCTGTTCGTCCTCGTGTGATGCAGGGGGAAGCCTGCTGTGCTGCGAGTCTTGCCCTGCTGCGTTTCACCGCGAGTGTCTCAACATTGAAATGCCAAAAGGCAGCTGGTACTGCAACGACTGCAAGGCTGGGAAGAAGCCTCGCTACAAGGACATCCTCTGGGTGAAGGTTGGACGCTACAGGTCAGTGATGAGACTGAGGGAATGTTGAATGGATTAAAAGTTTAATGAAAGGTCATTCCTATGCCACATCTGCATACCGATTCTAACCTGTTGCCAAATCTTGATGGGACACAATGTGCACACGCTCGACAAGAATTCAAACACAGCTCCGTTGGATTTGCATTCTTCATTTCCTCACATGTTCTGTTTTTGTACGTGAAGATGGTGGCCGGCAGAGGTCAGTCATCCCAAAACAATCCCAGAGAACATTCAGCGGATGCGGCACGATGTCGGGGAGTTCCCTGTTCATTTCTTTGGCTCCAACGACTACTTGTGGACCTACCAGGCCAGGGTCTTCCCTTATATGGACGTGGATGCTAACAGCAAAGAGAAGATGGGGAAAGGTGTTGATGCAACCTATAAGAAAGGTAAAAAAGCTTCTTGTGCAGAGTCTAACTCAACCTTTGAACCATGTTGTTTCATTGGTTTATATGTACTTTGTGATGCAGCTTTGGAGGAGGCAGCTGTGCGATTTCGCGAGCTGCAGGCAGAGAAGGAGCTTCGCCAGCTACAAGAGGACAGGAAAAATGACAGAAAACCACCACCATACAAACACATTAAGGTCAGGGACGACACTTTTGCATTTTGAGCTTCATTGGATGTGTGTGGTATCTGTTCAACTTCAGCATTTAGATGTTTGGTACGAGCAACCCGAGGAACAACAAAACATCACATGAGAGGGCAGCACAAGGGAGCTGGCAGACCTAGGCATTTCCGGTCTCACCCTAAAAGTTGCAGCAAAGAAGAAGAAGAATTGAAGAAGAGTTTACTAATCAATGTGCCTTTGAGGAAATTAAGGAAAGATTTAGAGGACATTTTATGGTTAATGGGATTACTTAATTGGGGGAAGAAAAAACAAAGAGTTGTTTGATTTTGTTGCGGGTCCAGAGTTGAGGTATATAGAGCTGGAAGACTGCGATGAAGCTGAATCTGTCCACATACATCCTGTTACCGAAGTCGGTGCTGACCATAGACGAACAATTCAATTCAATTTTCAATTCAATTTCATTTATATAGCGTCTATTACAACACAAGTTGTCTCTAGGCGCTTTCCAGAGACCCAGAACATGACCCCCGAGCAATTATTACATAAACAACAGTCACTAAATATGTAGAAACAGCAGGAATGTTAATCCATGGCATTGGACTGAGATTTGTTTGTGAAATGTACATCCATTCATTGAGATCTATCATCTTCCCTCAGATAGATTTTCACATCACAGCTCTGGAGCCGCAACAAAATTCACCAACTCTTGTTTTTTCTTCCACCAAGTATACATGATTTTAAATCTCTTTTTAAAACTCATCTTTTAAACTGACTTTTGACTCCAGCGAGCACAACCAGTAGGCCAGTCTTTGCATTGTCTTTTGGATTTTATTGTTTATTTTATTGACTTTGCTTACTGCTTTTATCAGTATTTTATGGTTTAATATTCGGATGGATGGATGGATGGATGGATGGATGGATGGATGGATGGATGGATGGATAGGAACTGTAAAATGCTCTTGAGGGTCTAACATTCCTAGATTGATGGACATCTTTCTGATTCATTCAGGTAAATCGGCCAATAGGAAAGGTTCAGATCTTTACAGCGGACCTGTCGGAGATCCCACGCTGTAACTGCAAGGCATCAGATGAGAGTCCGTGTGGGATGGACTCTGAGTGCATCAACCGCATGCTGCTGTATGAATGTCACCCGCAGGTACTGGCTATCCTCCATCAAATAAACACATTCTTTCAGGTTCTCATCACCTTTTTTTTAATTTTTTTTTATTCAGTTTTTAGTATGACAACAATGAATGCTCTGTTGTAGTGTTTTAGTTCAGTTTCATCAAATTTGATAAAGTTCACTTAAGAATGTGAAATCAATGTTGTATCCATAGGAAAAAAACATTCAGATTCAGGACTAATTCTGTTTATTTGTTCATCAAGGCAAATATATGTGTTTGTGTGAAAAAGATACACAGATAGAAAAAAGTAAAGTCAGAGAAAAGTAAATCAAGATGCTGCATGTGTTATATTTCATTCGTTGGTCTTATGAATCATCACTGTTTGAATATTTAGGTTAAGACAGTCAATGATTATTCCTAATGCTGGGAAACATGATCACTTTTTTTCTTTTGTTTTTAAATCAAAAGCCAGGGCCCCTTACAGCTCTAATGTAGCTGAGCATCCTAGATGGTCTTTTGTGTTCATCATCATTATTATTATTATTATTATTATTATTATTATGATTTCAGCTACGATTCATGTTGCATTTGTTGGAATGAATCCGTGTTTGAAAGTTCTGATGAATAAAGAAGTTTCTCAACAATGGCTGATTTTATCTATAGATAACAGCAACAATCTATCCGTCCATCCATCTTTGTCCAGACCTCCAGACAAGCCCAGACTTCCCCTCAGCAGCCACTTAGTCTAGCTCATCTGGGGGATCGATCCCAAGGCGTTCCCAGGCCAGCCAAGCAACATAGTCTACACTATGTTTCAATATATCCAAGAATTGGTCACAGACGTGAAAGTCCTTTTTAAGTCCGGGCAATAGGCTAAAGCCCTACGATAATGCTGGTGCAAGACGTAATGTCTTGATTACGAGGTAAAATTTCGGACAGACATCTATATGCGGGTATATGTGTAATGGCACATTAACATGTCAAAACTTTGTTTGCTGAGAGAGAGATATGGAAAGTTTTATTTTGGTTTTGTCTTTGTTTAACTGAGGGAAGTTCCGGACATCCAATCTGATTTGATTGAATTTTCTTTTTGTTTGAATTGGACTGTAGTCTCCTGATAAGATGGGAATGTAGATTTGTGTAATCTACATAAATATGATTTCATATTTGATTGTTTTTTAGAATTTAAGCAAGTGGGAGCATGTAGATGTTAAACAGCAGTAGCTCCCTAGATGGAGCCTTGGGGAACTCCACAGGTTATTTTTGTTGCTCAGATTCAGTTTCCTATGGAAACAAAGAAGTTTTTCTTTTAAATAAGACTCCAACCAGTTAAGTACTGTGCCAGGGAGTCTTAGCCAGTTTTTCAGGTAGTCTATTTTCGTTGACTGGTTTTATGGTTGATCCAGTGGTACCAGGACTGAGATGTTGCCACTATCTGTGTTCAAACATTGAAGACCGTAACTAGGGCAGTCTCAGTGCTGTGGTGGAGCCAAAAGCCATTTCCCTCCTTAATTCATATTTTTCTGTTCATGTCCATTTTAACTGTCATAGAAGGAATCAAAAGGTGATCCATAAATGCCTTTGATCAGCAGAAATGTACTATAATTAAATCATCATACTGAAGAATTCATCTAAAGAATAATCAGAGTTTTTTAATTCATTTGATCATATGCCCTTGGCATAAAAATTTCTGATTTCAAACTGTTATGTGTCAATGTGATCAATGTGTGTGTAAAACAGCTTTGGTGGCTGTACTCCCTGGTGAGATTTGTGTCCTGAAACAGCTGTGAACTATCTTATCGATCTGACTGATGCTCCTTCTTTGTAAACGAAAAAATGTCTGAATTTTTCAGGTTTGCCCAGCGGGTGAGCGATGCCTCAACCAGGCGTTTACTAAGCGCCAGTACAGCCAGGTGGAGATCTTCAGGACGCTGTCTCGAGGGTGGGGACTCCGCTGTGTCCACGACATCAAGAAGGTGGCAAATCCCGTCTCTGCTGCGGCTTCTGACTGTTAAAGCTGAGCTAGAAATTAACTGAAGATGTCTCATTTGAAGTTGTGGTTTTGAATTTTTTTTTTCTTTGTGTTTCTATCAGGGTCAGTTTGTCAGTGAGTATGTAGGGGAGGTGATTGATGAGGAAGAGTGCCGGTCGAGGATCAGACACGCACAAGAGAATGACATCTGTAACTTCTACATGTTAACGCTGGACAAGGTACAGCTACAGCAGCAGTGTTTCACATTTACAGTGATATTGTAGTAATTTGCTATTGTACGTATTGTAGTTATTGTTATATTTGCTACGCAGTTAATTATTATTTAATTCATACTTTAAAGTTGAAGCCGACGATGATCGCTTCCATATATCTTTCATCTGATCTATTTTATATATCAAATACATCTTGAATGTGTAATTTATGCAGCTTATTCTTTTTATTATAATGTTTGAGATTTAAAAGAAGGCTTACATGGACCAGAGCACAAAAAACGTAGCTCAACTGGTAGAGTGGCATCTTACGTATGGAGGTTTGAGTCCTCGTGCAGCACGGCCTTGGACTGTGTATTTTCTCACGCGCTGTCCCATTTTCTCATCTGTGCTTTCAAAGTAAAGGCCTCTAGTGCCACAAAATACAAAAATAAATGTATCCTGCTTTGCAAAGAAGGCACAACCTGGATTTAACTAAGCAAATAGTTAAGAGCCTCCCAATTGGAAAGTACTGCAGTAATTTGTATGTTTCAGCTTCAGCAAAATGTGATCTGACAGATGCAGTGAGTAGATTCTCGTTCTCTAACATGCATGGCAGAAGAGATATGCTGTGGTTGTGGAAAAGATGTTCCTCTGTTTTAGAAGGGTCAGTTGTTCAATAAAGTAAGAGTATTTACACCTAATTTGAGGAGAACAGATGTTCCCTGTTGCAGAGTGATGGACACATCAGGTTTAGAAGTGTGCTGAGTGAAGTACTGGGTTCTTTGCGTGTTTGTGTTAGGACCGCATCATCGATGCCGGGCCGAAGGGGAACGAAGCTCGCTTCATGAACCACAGCTGTCAGCCAAACTGTGAGACCCAAAAGTGGACAGTGAATGGGGACACTCGGGTGGGACTGTTCGCTCTTGTTGACATCAGCGCAGGTCAGCCGCTAATATCATCAATATTGTTATTATCACTTTGGTAAACTGGTATCACTAAATGTCTCAGTTTTCCCGGTCCCTAACCCTGTTCAAATCGCTAACTTTACACCCCCCAACTTTAACTGTCGGATTGCATTTGTTGTTCAGGCACAGAACTGACCTTCAACTACAACCTGGAGTGCTTGGGGAATGGGAAGACCGTGTGTAAATGTGGAGCATCAAACTGTAGTGGCTTTTTGGGTGTCCGGCCAAAGGTGAGGCACGTGTGCTGGTGTGTTGTAGCTTTTCTAACATACGGTAAAGACTACTCACAAAGACTGGACATGTCTCCTCCTCAAACAGAACAATCCTCCATCTGACGAAAAAGGCCGCAAGCTCAAGCGGAGAGGCCACAGCAAGAAGAAGAAAAAGGTGGTGTTAACCAAAGAAAGAGAAGACGAGTGCTTCAGCTGCGGAGATGGAGGACAGATGGTTTCCTGCAAGCGACCCGGATGTCCCAAAGTGTACCATGCAGACTGCCTAAACCTCACCAAGAGGCCTGCTGGTTAGTGGCTTTACCCACCGGTTTGTGTATATTTATGAGTACGCATTATGAAGCAAGATGTTCTTCTGTTGTATAACAGAAATAAAGTCCATTTGTGTGTCTTCGTCGAAGGTCGCTGGGAATGTCCGTGGCATCAGTGTGACATTTGTGGGAAAGAGGCAGCGTCCTTCTGCGAGATGTGCCCCAGTTCCTACTGTGGTCAGCACCGCGAAGGCCTGCTCTTCATCTCTAAATTGGATGGCAAATTGTCCTGCAGTGAGCACGATCCCTGTGGGCCTGACCCGCTTGAACCTGGAGAGATCCGAGAGTACACACCCGAGCCCAGAACCCTTACCTCAGGGCTCGGCATGGCTGTTATCCCCACCACTGCCTCCAACACTCCCAGCAGTCTCAACCAGACTGGCAGGAGCATCCAGGAGATCAGCAGCGGTGGAGGCATGTGTGCTTCTGAGTCATTTCCTACTTTTTCCATCCCCGTACCCATCACCATTCCTGTCGCTGCTCCTGCTACCTCACCTCAGCACAGCAGCTCTGATGTTCCCAGCAGCCCGCATGTGTTTGACCTTCCGCACTACTCACCCATTTCTTCTTATGAGGAGGAGAGGGATGTCTTAGATGAAGACGAAGAGGAGCTGCTGGCAGAAGAGGAGGAGGAGGAGGAAGACGAGGAGGAAGAAGAAGAAGAGGAGGAGGAGGAGAAAGAGACTCAGAAATCTGACTATAGTGAGGAAGGTGGAGAAGCAGCACTGGAAAAGGTGGGGCTTGAATACCTGGAGCTTGAAGAGGAGGAGGAGGAGGAGGAGGAAGATGATGAAGAAGATGAAGAGGAGGAGGAGGAGGAGGAGGAAGAATGATGCACAGGATTTTTATTTATAACAAAACTCAGAGTCACTACAGTAAGAGAGCACTTGAAGTTTAACGAATCACAGACCGTTGCTGTATTTAACCAATAGTTGGATGTATGGAGGGATTTTTAGGAAAAATGTAATCGTAAATACATAAATAAATTGTGAAGCTTATAAATGAAAACATAAACAGAATAAATACTTTATAGATTTATAAAGAATATCCAACAATTTCACAGTTTATTTATGTTTCCATTGTGTAGTTTTATCCTAATAATCACCTCATTACAGACTTGCACCTTTATAAGGGAGATCTCATGAAACGGCTACATAGAACTCTGAACTTTTAAACATGTTTCACCTCAGCATATTTCATATGTTGACCAACTTCATCTGCTGCTGAATATTTTAGATATCATACATCATGTCTGGAAGGTGGCCCGCAGAAGCTCTGAGACTGATTTCTGTTACTTTCAGTTTTGATACCCAGTTCAGGATTTGAGGGCCGAGAAAAACACAGCGGTGTTCAGTGTGTGACTTCTACTGGGTTACGTTTCATTTAGATTCATACTGTTTACATCTGTTTAGATCAAGAGTGGCTGTAACAAAACAAAACAAAAAAAAAAAACAAACAGAAAAACATTGTTGTATCTGTGCATAATTAAATCAGTTGGAGTTTTCTGTCTCCTTGATGAGTTTGGTTGTGCTTTCAAACCTGAACATCACGCCACATTTCTACTGGACTCAAATGCATCCTTGCGGTCAGCGGACTAACTGAGCACACGTCTGCCAAAACCTCCCGCGTCTACTTACATCCAGGACTTTTCAGTCTGAAACACAGGAGTTGTAATTTACATGAAACCATGTCTTGTTTCCAGACTTCTTGATGCCATCAGCTGGTGCTTCAAGATAAGACCATCAAAAATAATATTCCAGTTACTTGGTTACTTGGAATTGCTAGAAACGTGTCCAACAATTATGGTTGTGTCATTTATGATTTCCTATGAAAAAAAATAATCATACATCAAGTTCAGTCCGTTGAGTTTTTGATCGACTGTAGTTTTGGATTTCATCCATGAGACTATTTCATAATTTCATGACAAAAAAAGATGACGTGGATTCAGTGAATGACATTGTTCCTCTCGTTAGGGTGGCAAAGACACAAATGTCACGTGATTTCTCAGCCCTGTAGGATGGGCTGTGTTTAGTTGGACTGCACATTTCACAGACTGATGTGACTGAGGGCAAAACAAAATGAACACTTGGCCCTTGTGATCCAGTGGCTGGACTTAAAGCAAAGATAATGCAGGAGGTTGGTTCCAGTGTGTATACGGTGTTGTATGGTAATTATTTAAATGCTTTTATGTGATGCACAACAGATGACAGGGGAGAGGTTTTGGTGCTCCTTCCTCTTTCTTGACCCCCTTTCCAGGGGAAACAAAAGTCTTTGAACGTGAGAAGCTTGAAACAACGGACTCCTGCTGTGATGCTTGCACTTATGTTCTTGCCACGTGTTTCGTTCTGTCTTAAAGCTTAATATTCTGTGTGTGTTATCTGCCAATGCCTTAGACTGTATTTCTTCTAAGATATTTTTTAAATTGTTTGGCGTCTGTGAGAGCCACGTTTCCCTACAAATGCCTTTTTACAATTCCCCAAGAAGTAATTTCAGTGTAATTATGACATGTTAGATATCTGCCACTGACCTGTTTAAACATCTGCTATATAAATATATAAGAAGAGGAACTAAAGAAATAAGCACCTTGTACTGGGATCTGTTTTTCTATGTATATGTCTAACATAAAGCTACTTAAAATTCTATGAGCACAATCGCATGATCTGGTAAAATTAAAGTCAGTTACATTATAAATTTAACAATATGGATTCAAATCCAATTAGTTAAAAGAAATTTCATCACTCAGCAGTCTAGATATAATTTTAACAACTTACTGCTTGAAAAGGAGTGTTTTCTTTTTCTTTTCAATAGTTATGGTTTTAAAATGTGGTATGAAATAAAATCGAGACCATGGTATTCCTGCAGAACAATTCCCACAAAGACGATAAAAAAAACATTTAAAAAAAAGATGACACAGCAGTACCATAAGTCCACAATCCCATTAAAGCAAAGAGCTAAAATCTGGGTATTTAAAAAGCAGTGCAAATAATTATGAATTTTGTTCTTAAAGAATATAGGGATGGAAAGTCCAATCAGGACTCTTAAGTTAAATGCTAACAGATTTTTTTTCATATAACTGTGCAATAAAAAAATAAAACCAGAGTGAACACAATTCCAGAGACATTCTTAGCTCTTTAAAAGTGAATTAGCATGTTAGCATGCCAGCCACTAATTAGCAATACTGGATAAGTTAGCTAAATGCTAACATAAACGTAATTGTTTGAGTATGGATGAAACAGTGGTGTTTTGAAATACAACTAAAAAAAACAACCTCCAGGCTGTTCTGGGGAAAAGGTTTTAGCCTGAAATCAAACATGTTCAGGTTTTGAAATGATCAATTAGCACTTGTGTTGATAAACTCAAACTGCATCACTGAAAGCACGCTGTAGCTAAATGCTAATCGGTTTTATTATAATGCAATTAACTATGTAGTTGTGTATGTGTATGCACGTGTGTCTGTACATGTATATATATATATATATATATATATATATATATATATATATATATATATATATATATATATATATATATGCATGTATGTATAAACACCAAAACCTAATATTGACTAATACTTAAATGTTAATGCATACCTATATTATTTTTATGCTCTTATGCTAAGCAAACTTGACTTCATAATATTCATAATAATAATGATCATATTAGTTCTTAAGTGACTTTAAATGCTCCAATGCAGCAGTATTTTTCCTACTTTATAATTCCTTTTCCTTTCCAAGCAATAGGCAAGTATTTGGCGTTGAAGTAACGCCACAGAGGAATTTCAAGATATGTGTCAAGATGCATGAATACGGATTTTTGATACACTTAGATTTTATAACCAAATATCACCTGTTTTTATTCAGATGCTTTTCCTCAAATTCATAAACAATATTTCTTATGGGAAAATATAGTGAATCAGTCAATGAAATTTGAGACCTGTTAGCAATTTGAAATAGTCTTTCAATAAGCTTTTTTTTATTTTACATAACATATTTGAACACCAATATCTGTTGAACAGCTTTTAATAAAAATATGCATCAAAATGTAAACACATGGACTGTCAACACGTCAAAGCAGCAACAAGGTGGAAACTCACATATGTCCATTTATTTCGCCTCATCTCCATCTTGCGGCACAAATAAAAAGGCAATAAATTAGCAACCCAAGTGTTGAATATAGCTATAAATATTGCTTTACATTGAGCAGAGACTCTTTGTACTACATTACAACATTCCTCCTCAAGGTTTTTCCTGTGTTGGTGAAATCAGCAGCCCGTCACTGCAGTGGACAGGAACTTTGATCAATCTTTCGTAAAGTTGAATGTTTCGTAAAAACATTTTGATGCTCAAATGCTTATTTGACAGTCTTATTTCAGCATGTATGCTACACATTAAGAACTTCAAAACAGAGAAATGAGTGTAGAAACATAACTCTCACTTATATTTTATTTCAGGCAGCTTAGGCCATGCAATGTTAGAATAACCACTAACTTAAACCCTTATTTATCTACCTCAACAAATTCATAGATTGCGACCCAAACGCTGATGCATCAGGTATGTATTGTGCATGCTGCCATCATGGATGCATTATAAGAGCATAACAGTGTTTTGTTGCAAATGTGAATTAAGTGTTTAATGCTGTGCTGCCTGTGCCAACACTTAGACGAGCTCCATGTAAATTCAGTTTGTATTTTTCTTCCTATTATTGCAGACAGTCAGGTTGAAATAACCTTGTTGGTAGTTCCACTTATTCTGTCTTTGGGGAATTTGCTTTTAGGCCACATAATGTTTTTTGTTGCTTTTTTTTTTTTTTTTTTAAGTAAAAAATGACTAAGCTGAGGCGTGCACCAGCTCCTATAATACATCCATGGTTGTCTTGCAGCAAAAGTAGTAAACACGAAAGATCTAAAAGTAGAATGTAAGTCATTTGTACTTTTGGTACAAAGGCTTTTTTTAATGTTATACCACTTCCTAAAAGGGGTAATATGAGTTACAAGAGAGTGTTTGGGTTTTTGATGGCAAAATATATCTCATCTGTGCTGTGACAACAGACTTATACTAACAGCTTTGAACAAACCAGTTCCCTCCTTAAACACAGCACTCGCGCAACAATAAACTGCTTCCATCCATGGTTTTTCCTGCCAGTCCAGTGTGGTCCGTCTTTTCTGACAGCACTGTTTAAGCATATATATTTGTTTTTTTTTAACCACTGCAGGTTTTAACCACATCTTCTAGTGATTTGATACTACAGCTTTAGGGAGGTTTGTTCCCTTCTGAGCTGTAGAAAAGTGACCATTCGATTTTGCGGTAAAACACAAGTGCAAAGTCTTTAAATCCATCTATAGCTGTTAGCAGTTTCAGAATGTGAGAGCAGTGGGTCTTCCCCCATAAAGTCTTGCAGATCTCAGTTCTTTATGGCACAAAAGAAATAAACCTATATTACAGGGCACAAACAGTACTGATTAGATTTTCTGTGATTTGGACACCACATCCAGGGATGAGTTTCAGCCATCCAGCATATCCAGGTTTTACTTCATCCCAGACAATGTGGGGCTTCTGTTTTCCCAAATTCCCCATTGCTCCACCTCAGTTGTTATGACAACAGGAGTAGAAGTACGAGTCTTTCTTTTGGCCCAAGTCGACACCCGTTTCCTCTGGAGGAACAAAAGAAGAGATGATTTTTTTTTTCTTGCAAGATTGCGTAAACAAACAAATCTGCGGTTAGATTATTCAACAGCTTGTGAAACCATGCTGACTGCAAGCTCTTTTTTTTTTTGGTAAAAACAAGTGCATCACCATGAATGCTTTCAAAGAAAAAATTATGGAAAATTGTTGTCAGTTCAACTACAAACATTTAGTGTTTCCACCAAGTGAGGATAAAATAAATGTTTCCTTTTCATGGATTTGCTTAGATTTCTGGGCTTTTCAACAAAATAAAAACAACACCAACCAAACCCTTACTGTTATTACAGTGTGTCTGTACAACCACACAGTCGTATCTGAATTCGATTCTCACCTGTCATATACTGGAACGCAGTGTTGTTGTAATCCTCGGCAACTTTCTGAAACAGCTCATCTGGCAAGAAAAAGGCAGATCAAAGCTCATCAGTTTTCAGCAGCTCGCATCAGTCGTGACCTGACAAAAATAAATCCAATCACATTCTGAATATGTCAGTAACGAAACACAATCACAGCAGTAGCTCACGTTGACTAGACGGTCTGGTGTCAAAGGCTCAGTGACACCAACTCCACATTGTTTTTACTTAAAGTGATGCTAAAGGCAAGAGACAAGCTACCATTCTTGTTCTTGCCCGACAAATGATCAACTCTCAGGTCACCTCTGTGCAAAAGCTGGATATCAGCGACAGCATTTCACCCAAACACGGCTATTAACAGTGCGTATTACTTTATTCTTCTGGCTTACACTGCTAAAGCCCTCAACATTCTGCAGCAACAGCCCTATTACATCATCTGTTTCCTGAGTGAAGCGTTTTCACAAAAAGGCAACTGCCGTGTCTCAACCACGCACATATCTTACATTTTTAATAACAAAATTATTCCCAAAGAGCAACAGCTTTAATAATGCCCTTCTGCATGCAGTCTCATTTGTATTTGTATTTATTTTTTTTCTTCACAGAATTGTATTTAAGTTAAGATTATTTGAATAGCGGTAACATGGAATCCTCCCAAACCTGCTGGCCATCCATATTGGACGTAGCTTAGTTAGCACAGACGTAAAATAACAAGTGTTGAAAGTACAGAATTGCAAACAACAGAATTTTCATTTTTGCATAAATAAACGAACACTGAAGGCTGTTTTCTGTACAAGTGAGACAACGTTGTATTGATTTCACATACATACAAAAACAACCACATTTTATAATAGCTCATGCCTTCGATCAGAGCTGACAAGCGTGGTCTGAAGATGACTTTAGGTAAAACTTACCCACATTATTTCCTGTTTTACTCGAAGTCTCAAAATGCTGCGCGCCAATCTCTGTGAATATGAAAAGGAAGTGTTATACTTCTATACTATACTTCAGACGCCAGTCAGACAAAAGAGGAGAGAACTCTGCAGATGCAGGTCAAAGATTTCTACCAATCTTAAAAATGATGCTGCACATGATTTATGGGTGCAATTATGTTACCTCATCGTTATGACCTTTGATTATGCCGCTCCGTCATTTGATTACTAAAAAAAAAAAAAAAAAAAAAAAAAAAAAAGCACTTGGAACTATTCAGTTCAGAAAAATGAAACCGCACCTTCAGCAAAATCCTGAGCATCGTGGTAGTCGACTTGGCGCATGCTCCGGTCTCCTTCGATCAGGTCGTTCTTAGTGCCACATAGGTAGATCTTACAGTGCTGCAGGAGGCAATTCAGAGCAGAAGCTTTACTGATGAAAGAGGACAAAAAGCTAAAAACATCCAGCATCCAGAATGCACACTTTCAGTCTTTCTTTTCCCTGTAAATCCTGTACAGCCAGTTGAGCAACGATATGCAGAAATATACCAATAGAAAGACTAACAGCTAAAGTGGTCAACCTCGATGTCTGAAAAATGTAAATGTTTCTGTTGGCATCATCATCTGGTCAAATTCTGTTTACTTATTCAATTTTAACTCTAATTTCTATACTTTTTTAGACTTCAGCATGAAAAGAGATCTAGTATAGCTTTTTTTTTTCTCCAAATGTGATGAACTACATCATCACAAATATGTTGAACTACACCATCACAAATATGTTACACAGGTACAAAAACCTTCAGAACATTTAAATAAACTTAAGAGAAAGAAAGAAATGCCTTACCTCCTCGCAGTTTTGCAGCTCTTTCACCCAGAAGCGAGCTCGCTCAAAGCTGCTGCTGTCAGTCAGATCTGAAAGCCAAAGATTACAAACAACCAGGTGACTTTATGTACAAACAGACTTATCAGTATACGACAATCTAACTGCACACAATTATAAAAGTCGGTAAAATATGATTGAAGAGAAGACAGAAAAACTATCACGGAAATGTCTCCAAACATATTTAAGAAAAAGATTTTAACTACAGATATGAAATAAAGCTACATAAAGATGGGAGTTAAGGAAGCAGAAGTGAAACAGATATTAAATTAAACATGATACCATTGTGACTAATCCACTGGGAAATGCCATCAGCTATTCCAAAGACGCAAAGTTCCCAATGTGGAACAAAGAAACAAAAACACGAACGTCGCTCAGAAACTACTGCATGTATCTGTTTCACCTTCAGTCTGCTGTGATCAGATCTGCATATGAGACTCGTGTCAGAGACCGTGACTGAGCCTGCACCCCTGAGCTGCTACCAGGAGTCCTCCTCGGTCCAGACGTCCAAACTGACCACGATGTCCAGGAACGAAGGAAAAGGGGACGAAGCTGCTTTGATTCAAGTCTTCGCGAGTCAGCATGACCTGGACGACTGAGAGTCTACGCCGGCATATCTGAGCGATCCAAAAATATTTGGCTGCATCCTTCTGTAATGCCTGCAGGGATGTTCCTCCCGATGAGGGAAAACCGCTGGCCTGATACAGTAACTAACCAGAGAGGCTTTTTAACTTGTGTCACTAATCTTATTTGAATCTCAGCTGCTGCAAGACAGTCCGATCACCTGATTTACGACCATACGGTGGTTTACAAAGAAAAAAAAACAAAACAGAGACAAACCCTCTAAAACACTAAATCAAAAAAAGGAGTTTTTAGTGACAGAAAACAGGAGAAAAGCTGTCAACTCTGTAATTAATTCACCCTAATACTCAATAGAGCAACAAGGTTTGTAAATCAGAATTCATCGTCTTAAGTTAACTTGAAACTGTTAGGAAGAATGAAAACAAAAGCCAGGCTGCTTGTCTTGTTTGAGAAAAGGATTTTTTTTGTGTGTTTACATTCTCTCCAGGTCACAGAGCGACAGAGTTGAGATCACAGAGAGCGAGCAGAGCCTCCCAGTGCTTATCATTTTGTTAGACTTTGTTACTAAGAAAAGAAAAAACCACCAACCAACATGCACTGCCATTTGCTCACTTGATCTACGCTGAAGAAGTGAATCAATAAATGCATCCAGCTGCTCTAAACCTTTGTTGCTCGGACATATCAGCACCAGTGTGGATTTACCGTAGCAGACGACAGCGGCCCGGGCGCCTCGGTAGTAGATGCGGCTCATAGCTTCGTAGCGCTCCGATCCAGCTGTGTCCTGAATGAGACGCAGACGACGGAAGGAAAGAGGGACATATAAAAGAAGTAGAGGCTGACGTCAGTTTTAATGGAGACCTGATGTCTGCAACCTGTTGAACACTCTATCCATACGTAGGCGTGGGTAATTTCAAATGTCACCGCGCTCGACTACGACAGATCTGATGTAATGACAAGTAACAGCAGCACTCAGCAGGCCTTAAACGCAGCATGAACTTCAATATGAAAACCAGCAGACGGGTTTACATTCATTGATTTCAAAGGTAGTAATTCACTAGATTAACATCTTTAAATGCTTATTTTTTTCCACACTTTCCACATTTTTCCTGTCCAAATTGATTCGCGGATTAAGAGAAGTAGAGCGTAACAGACTCTGAACTTTGCAGCCAAAAGGGAACCACGATTGAAGATTCATGTTTTACGCACACTGCTGTCATTTGTAACCAGATTCCACATTTACACACTGAGATCCTTTGTTACCAGCTCTGACAGCGAAGCATGTGAGCCTGTATGTGCAAAAGTGTCCGACTATGTGTGAAAGAAGGCATATGGACTGCGACTACTAATATTTGCTTGTTTTTGTGCTTTTAGAAGCAGAATTGAGACGTGAGGTATTGATCTGTTCAAGAACAAGTACTGGCACTCACCTGTGCCCAAGGCGTACATGGCTTTCATTAAGAACAAATTTAACCTTTCAAATGTGTGAATTCAAGAAAAATTTAACTGCCACACAATTTTTATAGATACGGAAATTAGCACAGATGATTTATCTGTCTTGTTGGTATCATTTTTACAATTCTGTTTTAATTTATTTATTTATCACCATCTTTTGCCTCCTACTCTTATTTTCCAAATTCAGCTACCCAGAATTTCCCCATGTGCGACTAATACAGAAATTCTTACTGTCATTATTTTTACTCTTAAACTGCTTTTTGCGTGAGGCTATACGTTTCTATTTTTAAAAAGACACGAGGCCTCAAAGGAAATAACTTTTCCGTCCATTCAGGTTCCAAGTATCACTTCCAAACTCATTTCTTGTCTAAAATGACCACTCCCATCTCGTAAGGACCAAGACACCAGCGGCCAAATGTCACACTTGAAATTTCGACATGGTGGTTTTTCCTCTCGTTTCAAGCATCAGCCTCAGTGGACATTCAAGGAATTGTTGCTTTTGACATTTGGCATTCCTGGTCATCTCCAGAGGTTGTCACGTATTGTGTGTCAACAAGGGGACTTCATGTAGACTACAACTTAACAAAAAAAGAAAACATTTTTGAACGCTTTAGTAGGTGTTGGTATATCCCTCAGGGGGACACATTTCAACACTAGAGTTGCAGTTATGTCATGTTTGGAAATAAACTGATATAATGCATTTTAAGCTCTTCACATGAGATATCCCTTATATAGATATATACTTTATTAGAAAAGAAAACCCACTACTGGTCAAAGGACTGTTACATCTGGTGTGATCCAAACAACGATTGTCAAAGCCTGCTTAATGAAATCATGTCACGGGAGGATTATTAAAATGAGTCTCTGTGGCATTTGAATCTGTTTGCTTATATGACGGATACACATGAATGAAACCCTTTAATAAACGAGGGTGTTGAAACTCTAGAATTAGACGTGCCATAAAAATGTACGATGAATGAGAAAAAAAGGTTTTACGGCACTTTGTAGATGCTGTGTAAGTGTAGACCATTTATTCATAATGTAGCGTACACATGATCTCTAAACCCCTACCTTCAAATGAGGGTTATATTGATTCTTTTCAGAATACACATGATTCCAGCCCTTAACGCTCGGTGAGCTCAACAAAGTCAAGTAGCCTCTAACTCACCCATATTCCCAGGGTAATCACTTTCTCTCCCACCTGGATAGGTTTGGCAACAAAGGCAGCACCGATAGTCTGTCAGAAGGAGAAAATGAGTGCAGTTAAACATAAGATTTATTAAAATCAGCTCATAATGCTCTGACATGAAGCATACCAACATATGCAAATGTTGTGATACAATTGTTTTCTATTTACACTTTTAATAAAGAAAATTTAGTTACAATAGTCCATTATTGAACTTTTTTTTTTTTTTTAATCCAAAGAGTACCTGGCCTTTTGGATTTTGGGTAACTGGAAAATTCTGAGTAGTTTTATTCTTGTCACAAGGAGTGATTTTCTTCAACACAACCTACCGTGCAAAATCAAACTTCAGTCACAATGAACTTGTGATGTGACTGAATGTTGCATAAAGTGTATACCGTGACGAGTCAAGCATTCTGAAAACTGCACATAACACATTAGTTTTAAAGAAAATCATCTTAAGCAGAGCACAAGTCAGAAAGAAATGACCTCCATGACATAAAAATGCTTATCTAAAAGGCAGAATCTGCTCAAATACACCGAAACATTACTGCACTGTGCGTTTCAATCAGAGCGTTTTGTGTGACAAAAAAGCCACAGACTTGTACCTCTGAAAGCAAAACCTCCCTGAGGCTGGACACACAAAAAAAAGGAATGACTTTCATGCAGACACCAGGAAATGAGCGAAATCAGCAACAGGCTGACACGGAAATTGAAGAGGAGCAGCTGACACTCACATTCTGGTAAGGGCCAACTAAGAAGCGATGGTGAACGTATCTCTCCACCAGGCTCGTCTTGCCCACGCTCTCCTTTCCCAGCATCACCACTTTGGCATCCACACGCATGGCGCTCATCGTGTCGCTGGCTGCAAAACCCCAGGACAAGTCCGAGGGAGAGCAAGCGGGAGCGGGCAGGAGTTGAATTTACAGACAGGCGCCGGGGTTATACTGGGGCTGCACGATGAGAGGACACGATACACAAATCAAATTCAAACCCGGAACAACAATGCTCCAATGTTTTTCATTCTTTTTATTTATTTACTGTTCATCTCTTTGTATCCCTTAACTTTACAATCACCTCAAAAGAATCTCACAAAACGCTTTAACATGAAAGTGAAACTACTTTTCCTAATCTGTAAATCAGTCACAACGCCATAATAAAATCGTGTCTTTTGATTATTAAACAGTTGACCAACTCTGCTATTAATTTCAAACTATAGTTTAACAAGAAGATCCTTGTTTATACTGTTTATGATACTGACAAAACCTAATAAAAAGGGGTTCAAAGATTATTTCTGCATTACTGTAAAAGAATGATCCACAGGACGAAAAACAAATAGTAGCTCTCACTATATTACCTAAAGTTAAACAGTGCATTATTATGACAGTTTGAGTTTGTCTAAAACTTTTATAAAAATGTGAACAGTAATATTTAAAATGTACATGTGTTTCACAGGTTTATACTCTAAATAAACTACCAAAAGCGAGTTTCGATTAAACGGCATGATGTTATACATGATCAGTGTTGGTAAACATGACACAGCAGCCCGCCACTGTCACAGCCCATCGTTACGACACTCACCTGGTTAACGTGTACGTCTCACACAGCGGAGGTGAAAACCGAGCCGACACCAGCCTACCGAACCTGTTTTAACATGCGCACCGTGGCGGCCGGCTGTCTCGTCATCTCTGCACCGCCGAGCGGAGCAGCCGGGCGGTGTTTAGGTGCTGCTGGCGGCCGTTAGCACCGATAACGTTGTTGCCAGTGTTGCACAATAACTGAAATTACAAAGCAGCGTTACTGAGAACATTTAAAAATCGAGAGGCGAATACGTCCTGTTCGCACAAGAAAAGCTTTTTACTCTCGTTAAGCAGCCAGAGACAAACGGAGCAGGACAAGGTTTCAGTTGGAGGAAACAAATAATCTCCAGTTGATCTTTGTTTGTGTAGACAGGAACCAAGGAGCAGCTACTGGCGGTTTCCAGGAGCAGGAAGTGACAGATTTACATGAAACACCGGACGTGTACCGCGGTATTCCGTAATCTCCCTCGTCATTATTATTAAACTTTTTATGTTGCTGTCTAAATTGAATGTAAATATATTATAGATACATATGTATTTAGTTTATTTTTTCTCACAGGACTTGTACAACAAATACTATATTTCCTATGTAAATCACATGGAAAAAAGGTGTACCGATATCATTAAATGCGTATTTTTCGCACCAAACTTTTTTTTTAATCAAAGAATGTAATGGGCACGAAAAAAAGAACAAAGACATTAATCGATATGTATTTATTAGAGTTTGTAAAGATTAAGTTACTGAGTTTTACTACGCTGGTAAAGTCGGGCAACAAAGTCACGTGTTTCCGAGCTCGTCTTCGTAGATCTCCGTTCCGCTTGTTTCCGTCAGCGGATCTGGCAACACGGGCAGGCAGAGGAAGACGCTGTCATGGCCGTCAACATGGCAGAGGCAGAGGCGAACGAGGTAACTTCTGGTGGGATCTTTCAGGAGATCTTCACGTCCCCGCTGAACCTCACTCTGCTCAGCCTCTGTTTATTCCTGTTGTACAAAATCTTCCGCGGGGACAAGCCGCCGGAGCTGAGTGAGGAGGAGAAGCCGCTGCCTAAAATGAGGAAGAGGGACTTTAGTCTGGCAGAGTTGAAGCCTTATGATGGGGTCCAGAACCCTCGGATCCTCATGGCGGTCAACGGGAAAGTGTTCGACGTGAGTAGAGGCAAGAAGTTCTACGGACCAGGTGAGTCGGCACCGAGCGGCTCTCGTGTTGCGAACGTGACGACGGCGAAGATGCGGTTGGCGTGTTGGTTCACTTTTATCGACGCACGGCGTTTACTGTCGTTTCTTACGGATGTAACTGCGTTTGTAACTGGGATTTGGCGCCACACGCCCCTTGGCCAGCCGAGGTCTCCTTCTATAACCGGGGGGCTGCTGCAGCCTCGACCCCGGAGATCGTCTATAGTGAAGATGCCTTCTCCTCGGAGTCTTTTTAAAGGCCGCCATGTTGTGTTGGTGCAGCAAAAAAAACAAAGCAAAAACTGTTCGCCAAGTTTCTTTAATAGTCTTATTTTTGATTGTAAAGGAGATGGTTTTCCAAGTCAAGTTTTCTAACATGGCTTTTCAGTTGTTTTTTTTTTGTTTTTTTTTTTACTATTTGTTGAAATTGAGCACATTTTAATATTCCACTAGACTCTGTTAATGTTGGTCAGATACAGTTAAAGTTGTTCGACGTTCTCCTACTCAAATAGAAAAATTCAACCTTTCATAGCAGTTGTTTACTTAGGAGCAAAAACAAACAAAAAATGTCCTGCCCACAAGGTAGTTATTGATTTTGACTGTGTTTGGACCTGGTTTTAATGTGCATCTTGATGATCTGACAGTTCTGCACCACATTTGTCCCTGGTTAGTTTGAAAGTGTTTTAAATAAGATGGTTGAAGATAAAACCCTTTGTTGAGTCACTGTTTCAGTGCAAGTATAGTTACATGTGTACACGTACGTGTACATGTTATTATGACATTACTAGGAGGGAAAGTGAGATGACTGTAACTAATTCATTTGCTGATCAACTAATGTCTTTAACGACTAATAATAATTGTATCTATAATTTTCAATTTTTTTTTCAGATCCTTTTTTCCTAAATGACAAACAGTGATCAAAGTGATTTACCGGGATGAAATTGTAGTTTTTGGATTGTGAAATAAGACTAAATAAAATAGGGGACAGTTAAAATAACGAAAGAATAATTTCTTTTTTAACACAGTAACTTTGTAAAACGTCTTTTGATTTCTGCCCTGCAGAATTGAGGATTATCTTGTTTTCTGAAATCAGAACTAGTTCTGGCAGTTCCGCAGAAACATTTCTGCGACTGGACGGGGTTGCGCATCGCTGTTTTTATCTGATCTCAGTTTGTAACCTGTGCTGCATGTAACCTCTGACCAACTAGATAGCTGACTGTCCTGCAAACACCTACAATGATTAGCACATCACCTCCAAATCCTTAAGTGTTCTTTCAGGAATGTTGCACTGGCTCAGCATTGCCCTCCAGGATGCTTCTCAGCAGCGTGGATTATTTATTTAGAGCTGCCCGTTCTTTGAAAAGTTTAGTTCTAAATATTAACATTAATGGCTTTTATAAACCTTTTTTGTAACTTAAAAATCAAAATGTATATGTATTTATAAATATCCATTAAAGAGCTTTCAATAAAATACCTAATTGTTATTGTTTAAAAAGCAGTGGTGTGGTAAGTTGTGAAGTTGAGCCATTCGTGATGGGTTGTGAGACAAGTGTGACTCGTTTTGTAAAATGCTGCTGCCTCGATTCCTTTAGGTGTCTTTGTTTCCTCACCTCCTTCACTTGCACCCTCAATGGGAGGGACTACAAAGCAAAGAGGAGGCAAGGAAAGGGTCAAGGATGTTCAAACTGAGATATGAGCATGAAAAAGTGAGAAGGAAGGTCACTTTTTTTGTATTTGCCAAATTCTTTTTTTTTTTTTTTTTTTTTTAAGTTTGCCAAGTTGCCATAAAGAAATTTTAATATTTGGGAAAATGAAGCATTACCTCAGTGTGTGTTTGACTGGAAGACACAAAATAAAGACACTTTTTTTTTCTTAAGGGAACAGGTTTGAGCATTTTCTTTTCAACACACCATAGGTGAAATTAATAACCATCAAGTTTAACGCAAATAAATACATTTATAACCTAAATCCCAGAAATAAGTGAGGTGTAGAGGGTATCGTTAACTCCTTTAACTCTTACTGCGCTGTCTGCAGTCTTTTGTAATGTATTATTCTCACTGAACTAAAATGACCTCTGTACCTGCAGTGATTCTAAAATTACACCTAAACATCTGGGTTTAGTTCAGCTCATTCACGCCGTTTTATTATAATTCACATGCGCTGATCCCCGGAAGTGATGTTGAGACCTTGTTTCATTAACCATTGCTTCTTTTAAGCTTTAGTTAAAAGCATCTGATCAAACACTACAGTTAGATTTCAGTGACTACATGTCGCGTTTTGACAAGTGACAAATCAGAGAATAGTGTATCAGCCTATGTGCTTAAGTTACCATGGTAACGGTAAACTTTCATTAAAGTCTAAAGGTTTTGTGCTGCTAAAGACGCTTTGTGCTTTAAGAAAGGAAAGTGTCTGTGGATGTAGGCTAAAATTGTATTATAGTATTACAGGATGTAGTCAACCATAATTACACCAAGAAAGAGACAGAAAACACAAGGAGAGCAAAAAACGATTCCCACCTGCACCTCAGCGGATTATTGAGATGAGCATTTACACGGGATGAAAATTATCCCATGGTCTTGGTAATTGCTGAAAAGGGAAGTTAATTTACTTTACAAATCAGACATGGTAAATTCACGCAGGATTAAGACCAAAGATGTACTCTGTTGTTAATAAAAATAACAGGTTCCAGTGTGAATATGGTGTAAGTCTGCGTTCCTGCACACCCCTCGGTGTGTACTAATAGGCACTCAGACGTTCCTCCTCCTTGACGTCAGTTTTGCACTTGTCCATCCATCACATCTCAATTTGTTGTCATATTTTAAACATTAAAACGGCTTTGGAAAGCTCAAGTTTCATGGATGTGTTACTTTGACACGCACCATCCACCTAAACTGTTGCTGACCAAACACCCCTGCTACCATGGCAACAACAAGCCCACGGATAACCAGAGATGGACACAGTTTGTTTTTTTCCCCTATCACAGAGTGTATGTCTGTATTAGGATATCTATTATAAAATAAAAAATACAATTCCCTGCCATCTGTAAAGTGAGAACCAGTTAAAAATCTTGTTTTGTTGGTAAACAGACTGAAGTCATTTCAGAAAGTCTTCAGGTGACATTTTTCCTTTTTTTCTAAAAACAAATTTGTTTTCAACGCTTTTTTTTTTCTCTTTTGAAGACATATTTGATTAGCATGTTCCTAAAAAGGCTGATACTCCACTGAAACTAAAGGAAATAACACTTCTGCTGTGGACTGTTTTCAACCTCCTCACTCTTGTCTTGCAGAGGGGCCATATGGTGTGTTCGCTGGCCGCGACGCTTCCAGGGGCCTGGCTACTTTCTGTCTGGAGAAGGAGGCCCTGAAAGACGAATATGACGACCTTTCAGACCTGAACGCCATTCAGCAGGAGAGCCTCATCGAGTGGGAGACTCAGTTCACTTGTGAGTGGAAGTGTGTGACGTGTTTGCAATGATTATTGTGGGCAAAATATCCCAACAAAGCCACTTATTTTAAGTACTGGAACTAGACCTCGTATGTATTACAAATAACCACTTTAAAAAGTTGTGTAAATGTGGAACACTTATGTTTTTAACTATTTAAAGACTTAAAGAAGACTTAAAGAAGTTCAGTTCCATCTAATGAATCCTTCCGTTGCAGTTAAGTATGACTACATCGGAAAGCTTCTGAAACCTGGAGAGGAGCCTTCAGAGTACACCGATGACGAGGATGGAAAGGACAAGAAGACGGACTAGGATGCAAAAAGTGACCAAAATGGAATAAACGAGAGATGCCTTAATGTTTGTAATCTGACACAGTGACGGGCAGCGCCTCCATATTCTCCACACGTCCTTGTACCCTTTGACCAAACCTGGATTTTACACACCATCTTTATTTCCATGTAACTTCTCTGAGGACATTAACAGTTAAACATGCAGCATGCCAATGTAGAGCTGTGTAGTTTAGAGCCACTTCCGTAAACTGATCCTCAGATTAGTTTCAGAAATTTACCGAGCAGCTTATTCATTTATATTGATCGGTTTGATTTTTGTAACAATATGCTGTTTCATCGTAGGATGCATGCAAGAATAGCAGGAGCTAGTTCTCATTTAAATTAAGGAAAATATATTGGGAGAAATGTACCCGGATGGCACATTTCTCTGAAAAGCATCATATTTTTCTTTCTTATTCTTATAATTGTCCATTTCCCCCCCCAAAACATCTACTGTAAAAGAAGTATTTTAAAGCTTTCCAAATGTGCCTGAATTTCTCAGAATTGGTTTTAAACACCATCTAAGTGTTAGTATAAATAGCTGCAAGCTTCTCTTAAAAGATTACAGTTACTCATTTGGATTTGTAGAAGAACATGCAGAATAATTAAAACCCTGCAAAACAAAGACTTGAAGAAGCTGCTTGCCTGGAGTCCCTTTCTTCTTAAATCTTAACTAGTGCAAGTAAGCAGGAATATTACTGGGATTTTCCTTTAACTAGATAAGCGTGATCATCGGAGGACAGCATTCTCGGATATTAATTGTAAACACTGTGACACATCTGTTATAAGCATCTTGTCCTGATTTTATCCGCTATTGCCAATATGCTTAGATTGTGTGCGTTTTTTTTATTTATATATATATATATATATATATATATATATATATATATATATATATATATATATATATATATATATCTCACTTTTTTTTTTTTTTTTTTTTTTTAAGGTGGCTGAAGAGGTGTTAAACAGTCACGCTCATCAGATGATTTTAATTTTCAACTGTATTTCTGTCAAGAACTGATCGTCTCCACAGGTCACAGGTTTTGTTCCTTTTTTGTGACTAGGATTCACAGAGACAATCCTGATTGCTGTACCTGGTGACATGTGGTCATCGCTCACTGGTCTGTCTCGTACAGATCTCATTCAGACCTGAACCCATGTATGTCACCTATCACACTAAATAGCAGTTATCTCCTGTTGAGGTTGTTATTTGTTACCTCTTTTGTCTTGTAAAGAGTAAGACACTGGTGTTTTTCATGTGTTTCGTAGTGCAGAGGAAGGTGCAAGGAAGAAAGACAGAGGGCTTCTTTTCAAACACCCATGATGGCATAGTAATGGCATAAACACTAAACCCATTACAGCAATGGTCTGAGCTTTGAAGGTGTTTCCCCAAATTCAAACATCTAAATAACCGCCTGTCTCAGAATAAACAATGGACTTTATGACAGTAAAATCCTACAGAAATGAATTTACTTTTTCTTTGTCACCCTAACGACTAACTCACCATAAAGTGAGAGAACCTTTTTCAGTATAAATGTACATATTTCTCATCCTGTCATACAGCTGTAATACTCAACATATGATTTAATAAAGAAATGTATAAAATGAAAAGTTGAATGTCTTTATTTATTATACCACTGACATGTATTAGTGAGATAATATGGCCTTTTGGTGCAACCAAGAGATAATATTAAAACCTTTTTTAGATTTTATGTACCTTTTTGAGAACTTTTATTATTTATCTGCATTAAGCAGATTTTTCTTTTCTTTTTTTCACCAATTTATTACTTGCCATTGTGTTGATTTTAAAGCAGAAATATGACAAGTAAAAATATAAATTATATAGTACAAATAATTGTTTTGTACTAAATCAAAAAAAGTTATGGTAAAAGATACCATAAGGTATTTATTTAAGGTTACATAAACATTTAGCATCTTACATTCCAGCTTTATCAAAGAATGTGAATAGAGATCATGTTAGACCCGTGGGGAAAATACTACATTTGGAAACATTTTGTCTGAATAATTTCGCAAAAGGTTGTTCTAGAATGTAATCTGAGCGACTAGAAAGCGACGAATGATTGTTGCGTTTGGGTTAAAAAGTAGTGTCAGAAGTGGGATTCGAACCCACGCCTCCATTCGGAGACCAGAATTCCCGTCTCAGCGGAAGGCGTAAACCTTGAGTCTGGCGCCTTAGACCACTCGGCCATCCTGACACGGTTATGAAGCCACTGTTCGGTAAATGTTTTATAGTTCAACACGAACTGAGGAATACCTTCCGTTTACATGAGTATTGCTCAATCTTTCAAATACGACAGGTATTATTTATTATAAATTATGTCTGATTTTATTTTTTATTTACATTTGCTTATTTTCAACGTTTAAGTTTTTTCAGCGCATGCGCCTGTCGAAATTGAGCATGCGCAGATAAAACGAATAAAATAAGATGTTGCTTTCAGGTAACATGAGCAGCATGGGAATATATTAAGAGCCATCCACCCGCATCAGGGTAACTGTTCTAGTCTGTCATTCTTGGCATTGTTTAATTCCAGTGTTAGTAATTGTACCGCTGCGTCAAGCATATATCTAGTACTCGTTTTGTACAGTCATGCTGTCAGAACCCTACCCTACATGAACTCTCATAATTTCTATTACGATAGGTGACTTGAACGCTGCATCTCCCGGCGTATGTACGTGCAGCGGCCACATTGTACTTCCGTGCTTCAAGGGTATCTGAAGACACTCGACTCGACGACATGTACCGGTTTGCCAAGGTTGCAGCTAATCTCAGTGGTAAGAATACGGTTTGTCTTTGGGTGTTTTGTGATTTGGGTGTTATTAGATCACGTATTCGCTTGTTATCTGTCGTCGGAAAGGCTCATAGTGTCTGTGGTCGATGACCGCCTTCGACGTGCCTTCTGCTGGACAAGTAGCATTAGCATGTCTCCAACGATAGTCTTAATGTTTAAAATCGCTCTTTTAATGGCAAGTCCTTCAAATTACCTAATGTACGAGGAAATGTAACCCTCTCCCTGAAGTGGCAATGCACAAACACACCCTTGTGAGTGCATCTTTGAGTAGGAATAAGAAACCTTATTTGTAATGTTGCCTTGTATGTTGAGCGGTCGCGTAATAACTTACATCACGTTTATTAAATTTAACGGTTATGATCATCGACATGATTGTTTTTATGTTACTTGACTGGGACGCAGAGCAAGGACAAGTAAGGACGGTCTTTAAAACCAGGCAGTTTAAACTGGTGAGTTGAATCAGAGGTAGATTGACATCGTTTTCACAGTAATCTGTGCTATTATACGTAAAAACTCAAATCTCAACAACGTTGTCCTACTACAGGTTACATCTTTGATTGAGCTGGGGATTTTCTCTCTTCGTTTAGAGTTGGAGGGTCTGTGTTTATGTGGTTAAAATTATGCAGATTAATACCAAAAGAATGATTAATTTGTTGTTACTTTAATTTAATTTGTGTTTATCACAGTTCATTATCTCAATCTCAGGGCCCTTTTTCTTCTTTTTTTTTTTTTTTTTTTTTTGCACTGATTAATTACAAAAATTACAAATTAAATCCATACATTTCAGACCGTTTACTTTAAGTTGACCGAGTTTCATTGCGCCAAAGCTGTTGTCTCACCATGTTCGTTTTTTTTCTTTACATCTGTGACAGTAGACAAAAGAATCCAGAATATACTTTTAAAGGCGCTAAATCAACAGTTTTTCTTTATAATCAAGTATTTGTAATCAAATGATCGGTTTGTCATTGCAATAAATATTTACATTACATCAACACATTACAAACAACATAGGTGGAAACGGCTCGGTAGTTGTGGTCATAGGTTGTATCAAAAGATGACGACTGTAAAGACATGTTTGTAGTGATGTTGACTTGTTATACTGGTACTACTGGTATATATGTGTTGGTCTGTGATTGAACGGTAAGGGGGGGGGGGGGGTACACATGTTAATCTGAGCAGATGACTGTCAGTAATAGTAATTGTCATAACTGAAACAAAGAAAACAAGTAAATGGTCAATAAAAAGTCTTGAATTTTGAAAATGTAGTTTTAGCAAAATAGCTCAAACTGTCTGGTTCATCATCTATATCTGCACAAAAGATAAGTCTTAATCACAAGTTGATCAGAAATTATTTCACAACTTTAACAATAAGCTTTCTTTGAATTCAACACTGGATGCTGATCATTTCCTGTTTAATATTTATGGTTATGTGTACTTCATATACATTTGTGATCCACAAATCCTTTATGTGTGGTGGAAAAGCATTATTTATTACTGTTAAGAGATTCCAGCCACTACATGACGATTGTGTTGTGATGTGCAGGCCAGGCCGTGCGGCAGGTGAGGCATGGATCCACCATCAGTCAGGACTTCCACTCCAAGTATGGGATGGGCTTGATGGTCAGTGGAGCCGTCTTCTGCACGGCTGTGTGGGGATACGTAAGTCAGGACATTTTACCTTTTAATATGCTTGAGTTGACCAGAGAGGTTACTGGACACTATATAGAGTACTGTTTTAACCAGGAGAAATAAATGTATAATACATTTGCTTATTTATGAAGCGTAACCTTTAATTTCAACGGGAAGGCTGTGTTTGAAATGAAGAATCTTTAAAAATATTCTGGAAAAAAAAGAACAATAAACAATCCCTCCTGTCCGTGATTACTTTTCTGGGGGTTTTTTTGTTTTGTTTTTTTAATTATGTGGATATTCATGAGAGCATAAACCTGACTGGATATTTTAAATCAGGCTTAATTTCTCTGTCAGCTGTGTACTGACAAACATGTCTGAAAATAGTTGTCAACTTCTGAAGTGGATCAGAAACACATTATGCAAGAATTTTTAACTACCAATTCTTGTCTTAGGACAAATTTGGTGACATGCTTTTTTCCAGATGTTAACTAGTGTATTTATTATGCATGATGATCTAGCCATTTTTCTTTAATAAACAAAGAAATAAACTTGAAAGATTTAAAGTTTGGCTTCTAGGTTATAAATGCTCCTCTCTTTCTGCAGGTGCTGACTCAGACTGGTATCACCTGGAATATGTCACCAGTTCGAAAGGTCACACCTAAAGAGTGGAGGGAGGCCGAGGAGTGAAGAGCCAGCATAACAGACCTGCTTCCCAACTGAGAAACCTAATGGTTGTACAGATGAAAAAAACAATATCTCTGTGTTCAGACATGGAATTCCTGTGTTTATTCCACCATGCTATTTTGTCCAAATAAATTAAATGTGATTCTACTGACTGTTTCTGTGGAGTTCTGCATGAAGCTTGTCGCATACAAGAAGATTTAAGGAAGATTTTGATGATCTGGGAGTGGGAATATGTTGGCTTATAATACAGTAAAATCACTACAAAATGAAAAAAGCACAATTATTAACATTTCAATAACTAATTATGCTTAATGGTACAAATGAAATCCTTATGGGTTTGGTATCTTTTAGGGGCAGATAAAACCCGTTAAAGGGGTGGAGTTTTGTGTAACATTTTGAATTATTTAATGTATAGAAATGCAGTTGAGTGCCTTGTTAACTCTTTAAAGCATGACATGAAATGATATACAAATCAGTTTTTTAAAGTTAAAAACACCCTGATTTTGTTAAGTTTCTAAACGTTTGTGTATAGCAAGTATATATAGTTAAAACGTTTTTTAACTTTGATTCTGAGGCTGGTGCAGAGGTCTTGGAAATTCATGTATCAAATATACGTGTAACTAAGCCCCCAAAAGTCCCTTTTGGGATATTTTATTGGAGTGTATATTAAAAAACTACACATTTTTCTATTTTAAGCGAAAGGCAACAGGACTATTTTGTGTTCCTTGAAGACTTTTTACCTTCCAGCATTCTCGCCAGAGCTCTACTGACTTTGATTCAAAGCCTCTGAGGTTGTGTAGTAAAAGGCTAAAAGTTAAAAATATGATTTGAGTTTATAGTAAAATAATGTGAAAAAGTTATACTGTTATTTTATTTTTTTAATCAATACTTCTTTAAATTATTTTTAGTCTGACACGACGACGAAGACGTCGCTCGACATGTATCAGCGCAGTCCAATCAAACGCGACGGTTTCTGCCCGCATTAGCCAATCTCAGCTGCCGGTAGGCGGTGACCCCGCCCCTCTGGCCCGTTCTCCTTGCTGCATTAAGGTCACCTCCGTCATTGAGCTGCCGACAGCCGGTGGAGGAGGACGGGACCCAGTAAACGAGATCCATCGAAACCAAGAAACCAGGCAACATGTCTCTGTCTAACAAACTCACCCTGGATAAGGTCGACGTCAAGGGGAAGCGTGTCATCATGAGGTGGGCGGTTATTCTCGCGTGCAATAGTGTCTTTCGAAGTAACACGGTTATGGATGTTTGATGTCAGATAGATACACGACATCTCCCCAGATACCATGTCCCCGGCATGCTACAGCCTTCTTTTGTCTCGAAGGCTCCCGTTCTTATGTGAAAATTCAAAATGAGGTGGTTAATGGCGTGTGAGTCACTTCACGGCAGCGGGGGAAGGCCAGGAAGTGTACTTGTTGGTCGTCACGTTTTCCGTCCATGTTACGTGCCTGCAGGGGGATGCTGCATGGATGAGAAGCCTGCATCCGACGTCGAGCTGGAAAACTTAAAAAACGTCGAGCATAAACGTCCGCTTATGCTTCCGACTTACATTGTCATGTTATAGATGATAACTAGTAACCTACGTGTGCGAAATTATATACCGTGTTTGTGAAATCATACGCTCTAATAATTGATATACACTGTCTTATCTCTATTAAACTATTTAAACTGCACAGAAAAACAGAGATTTTCAGTAATCGATTAATGTCAGGAAATCAACGACAAAAGGAAGCAGCTCGTGTCGTAATCAGGGCAGAAACTAACGGAGTTCAAACGTGACATTTTTCTTACTTTTTTTTTTTTATCAAGCAGTCCAACCCCAAAGAGATAGATTATAGTTTATTACGTAAACCCAGAAGATATCGACATGCAGGCATTTCTGTCAAGTTGTAATGTTGGCACCTCTTTTTTGGTTTTGGTTAAAGTGCAGTGAGTCATGAGTACTTCTACTTCTACCAACTTTGCATCCAATGACCCACTTAATTAAACCTTTAATTTCAGCAAAGGTGACTTTAAAGGGTGGTTGGGTCCTGCTCAGGCGAGCTGAGTTGACCCTGCAGAACAAAGTAAGAATTGATGGCTGTGTTTTTGCAGAAAAACCAACAAAAAGTGCCAACTTGCGACACATTGATTTTCCTATTATATTCCCATTTTTTTTTTCATCCCTTTAACTCCTAAAGTAACTCTTTTTTTGTTTGTCTTAATGTTGTACAAATTCAGTCATTTGAAGTAATAATCTTTGACATAAATGTTTAGGGTGTGCAAATAGAGAAAAACAACATAAAAGCAGGACATCTTTGTCAGCTTCATTCAGCTGATTTTGTTTGGTGGAATGGAAACTATTTAACTATTTCATGAAAACTAACAGTTTTGCAAAAATGTTTACAATTGTAAGTTGTGATCAGATGGTGATTAAAACACTGATTAAGTAGTTAATATTATCTCCAGGTGAACATCTGTAGTAGGTTTTAAAAAGAAAAAAGAAAAGAAGTCAAAAAATAAATGTACGCTTTCCTGAAAAGGCAAAGAACTCTGTGGAGATTTGAGTCCCTTCATGTCAGATACAAGCCAAATCTCTTAAATGGACCCTCTGGCTCCTTGAACATATTTTAATTAGTCTGAAAAGGGTTTCAGTTCATCTGTAAGTAAAGTTTGGCATTATTTTTCAGCGGGTTCTTCAATTGGTCCTTCTACAGACTGAGCATCTCTGTTTCGCGAAGAGCACTTGAAACCAACACCCTGTGTGGAAATGTCAGAGGGCCATGTGGGCCTGCTCGGTCTGATGATGCAATGCCAGGCAGCTTAGAGCAAGGTTCACCTGCAGCCAGCAGGGCTCGGTGCGGAAAGGTCAAAACTCACCTCGTGTTGAGGCAGACCCGAGTAAACGTGCACCAGCTCTGTCCTCATGTCATGCCCACACCGTGCTGCGGCCCGCCACATTTAGGTGCTTTATGAACGTCAAGGTTTCGAGCAGGATGATGGTCTGTATTGAATAAGAATAATGGCAGGTTGTGACCGGTTGTTGCTATGGAGACCTGTTGTACAGGACAAGAATTTCTTCACACAGCAGAAACGACTTCCTCTCCACATCGCATTGACAACATTAAATACAGAGTTTGTTCAACACACCTGACTTGTGAAAACATTTCTTGGAAAAGTGAAAATGAACATAAAATAAAATACATTTTTTTTGGACTTTAACTGGCAATTTCAGAGCTACAGTTTTTGTACAGTTTACATTAACACCTCCAGCAATCTCATTTTCATCCCAAAGGAGCCGTTTGTTTTGGGACGTGTCATAGCCACCGATTCCAGTGAGCGGTTGGGGTTGTTTGAACAGGTCTAAAAGTATGTTGGATGATTGTTGCTCGTGTTCTGGATTTTGCTGCTGCTGAGCTGAAGAATTGCTGACGTTTGGATTTCAGACTAAGACAGTGGATTGTCATTATAATAGCGGCGGGTGCCGAGTATGTGCAGGATGGCCGTGTGTCTCGGAAGGAGGGGGGATGGTTATGTAACCGGCCGGAGTACGAGGGATGCAGAATGTTCTGTAACCTGTCCGTCTGCATCGCCGCATGGATGGGTTCACGACAGAGACCCTCGGCATTAACTTTGTAGAGGCATTTTTGGTTGATGCCTATATGTTTAACCAATACCCTTCAACGCGGCTGTAATCAGCAGCTGTTTAATTTACCCCTGCTGCTGTTTTCAGCTTCAAAACCCCCAGCACGCTTGTATGTTGGCGTCACACTGCAGACAAACACAGTAAGCATCCAGATGATAAACATGGTGTGCCATTTGGCATCTAAAGAGCCGGAAGGTTCGGTCAGACGAAGCTGGTTTGAGGATCACAGTTAATTTTTATTCCTCAACATGTTGTTTCAGTGAAATAAGAATCTTCATTAAAACAAAAACCTTATCTCTTTCAGAGTCGACTTCAATGTTCCTATGAAGGACAAGCAAATAACAAACAACCAGAGGTAAAGAACTTTTCTGTTCTCATACTTTCTGCATTCATATCAGATTGTTGGTCCTTTTTTTTTTTTTTTTTTAATTGTTAAAGAATATTAAGGAGAAATTGATGTTTTTCTGAACTATGTTGTCATTGATGATCAGGATTAAGGCAGCAGTTCCCAGCATCAAGCACTGTCTGGACCACGGGGCCACGTCCGTCGTTCTGATGAGCCACCTGGGCCGTCCTGATGGGAACTTCGTGCCAGAGAAATACTCCCTGGAGCCCGTTGCCGCTGAGCTCAAGACCCTTCTGGGGAAGTGAGTTGACGGACTTTAAAATATTTTCAAAAATCTGCGTATAGACAGGGGTTAAAGAAGAAAATGATAAAACCTTTTGATCATAAACATAAAGTGGTATGTTGGAAAAAACTAAAAGTCATTGTTAAAGTAATAGTTTATTCTTTGCATCTATAAAGCAGCATTCATTTTAAATCTATACCTTGTTATGAGTTTCAATTAACATGATTCATGAGAATATGAAACTTTCCCTGATCATCCTCTCTGGGACTCTGCAGGGAGGTCACCTTCCTGAAGGACTGTGTGGGTCCAGAGGTGGAAGCTGCCTGCGCCAGCCCCACTGCCGGGTCCGTGATCCTGCTGGAGAACCTCCGCTTCCACGTTGCCGAGGAGGGAAAAGGCAAGGATGCCTCTGGAAACAAGGTCAGTCTCCCCGCAGGGCCGTGTCCTGTCAGTGTTGACGTTTAAGATGATCCTCAAAACAAAGACATTTCTGAATACTTTGTTGTTGTGTTTTTAGCAAGGAAGGTGAGCATTGTTTTTTTTATATATATGGACAAAGAACTGGACACTTTTGTCTGTTCAGTGCTCTTAGTCTGACGCCTGAAGAAAAACGCTGAGTCGCTGCAGCTGCTGCAGCTGCTACAGCTGCTACATCGCCTCAATAAGCTGCATCGCCGGACCGCACAGGGCCGGTGCAGAAAAAGTGAATTGATCCGGATCCTATCTACATATTTCTAATAGCATGGACTCTTCATGCTGGGGGGCAGGACATCTCAGAAATCTCAAACTCTGGACTCTTCTGAGACAGACCAGCAGTCTTGACCTGGTGACATTTATTCTGAAGGTCAGTGGGCTTTTCTCGTCTGAGGAGGCCTGGCTGGTATGTTGGTTGGGTAGTTTGTACTGTACGGTATCACATGGGGATCTGTTTATTTTTAGCTCATTTATACACATGTATTACTGAAAGAGATGCGTTGTGGGAAATGTAGGATCCATTTTTTGGAGCTTGTCTTGTTGTACGAACCAGGATCCAGGATATCTTGACTCTCAAACTGAACTTTATCTCCAACTGTATGATGCATTCATGTTTTTTAAACATAAACCAAAACATGTTGGGTGAGGATGATCTTTGTTGTGCATCAAAATGAAGAAGCAGCATGTTAGTAGTTTATAAATCTATAATCTTTCATGTTAATTGAACGTGGAAATGCAGCGCACGGTGACTGGACTGGACTGGAGTTGCACTGTCTGACATTTGGTCGACACTGAAGAACTCTTGAACTTTGTTCTGCCCTCCAGTCCTGCAGTCTTGACCTTTGGGTGTTAAAGTGCAGCAGAAACCTGATCCACAGTGGGCTGCCTGCATCGTCACTCAGGATTTGTCCACATTCACTTCAGACAGATGACGTATGGAATTTTTGGTGTCAAAGCAGCAGGAATTTTACTAAATTTTACTAAACAGTAGCAAGCTGAACTAGTTACTACTACTTGCTTATCACAGGGGCTCCAGCCACTCACATTTAAATCAGTTGATATCCATGTTGAGGGGAAAAAACAAAATTCACTGCTTCAAATTAAGAAGAAAGGAAATGATCTGAACAAGCTGCATTAGCTGATACGGGTTGTTTAATTTCTTTAGTGTGCATATCCTTACTCCCTCTTGTCTTTTGTGTCCTTCAGACCAAGGCCACCCAGGAGCAGATCGACTCCTTCAGGGCGTCTCTGTCCAAACTGGGAGATGTTTACATCAACGACGCCTTCGGCACCGCTCACAGAGCTCACAGGTGAGCAGGAGGCTAGATGGCTGAACGTAGGCCAGCTGTCCCCTTTCACTTGTCTCAGTGGAGCATCTTCGAACCATTCGAATGAATGAGTGAATGAGTGAGTGAGTGAGTGAGTGCAGCAGAAATCTGCAGACAGACTCTTGCAGAACGCTGGCTTTGTTTCATTTACTCTTGCTCAGCATCAGGTTTATAATCAAAGTTAATCATTGTGTGTGTGTTTGTTTGTTTGTTTGTTTGTTTGTTTGTTTTCTTCACAGCTGTCTAGATCATTTGCTACTTTACAACTGAACTTTCCTTTGGGAATAATAAAGTATTTTGAATTGAAGTGAACTTCTTGTCCTCTTCCTCTCTCGCAGCTCCATGGTTGGAGTGAACCTGCCTCAGAAAGCAGCTGGTTTCCTCATGAAGAAGGAGCTCGACTACTTCGCCATGGCTCTGGAGAAACCGAAGAAGCCTTTCCTGGCCATCCTCGGCGGGTGAGAGAAGTTCATTTCAGAGAGTCATGAAGTTTGAACATGTCAAAGGTGGTTTGACTGTTAAAAAAAAAAAAACATGCAAGAAGTTGCTGCACTTCAGGTAGCAGTAAGACATGAAACACAAGGTCTGCTTTATGTAATGCAATGAAAATGAGGCGAGTCCAACTTATGCTATTAACTGAGTTTATGTGTCGTAGACGCCACCGCCAAGTTTATTCATTTGTCCTAATTTGTTTGTTCCGCATGTTAACTTGTTTGGAGTTTTATAAAAGCCATTTGGGTAATGCATTTAACTGTTTTTGAAAGTATTGGACCATCTGTTTTGGGCCATGTGGACTGTGTTTAATGTTTGCAACACGGTTAACTCTACAAGCCATTGTTGAGACGCACAAACTACTACAATCTTGTTTTTTCTTTTTAAATTTTGCTAAACATGGGTAAAGTCGTTTTATTTACAACAAAAGATGAGGGTTTAACCCCTTTCACATTATTATCTATGCTTTCAAATTCAACATCACGTTTATTTAATGACAGAAATGAAAGATGAACGGGTTAGTTTTTCCAAAAAAACATCAGGGTTTAGAAAGATTTCTTTAATTGGTTAAATAACTGCTAAGAGGGAGACGACGGGTTTCTGCCGGCGCCGTTTCCTCTTCCTGGGGTTCGGGTATTGTTGCTCGGCAGCCTGTCCTTAGAACAGCTAAGAGTCCGTCCAGGAATAGAGTTTAAGCTCATTATATAATTGATGAGGCTGTTCTGCCCAGTCAACAGATGGGTGACGGCTCGCGTGCACTTTGCCTCCTTTTCACGGAGTTCACTCACTTATATTAACTGACATCTGTGTCCTAGACGGTCGGTGCTGCAGCTTCTCAGCCAGAGGACACTGAACGACGTTTCTTCTCGTTTGTGTCTTTTCAAGCAGCAACATTTATAAGTTCAGAGACGCTATGAAACACTACTGTAGGTTTAAAAACAATCATGATCTCGCTTCATATGCAGACTAGTTTCCAACGATTCTCGTGCCCAGAGGTTGCATAATCGCTGCCTTCTCCCTCAGCCAACTCGCCGCCTTTGACGCCATGTTCAGCGACTGTTCAGACCTCTCAAGCGACAAATTGAGTCACTTTTTGAAATCTTGGAGGCGACTCTTATGTGAGAGCACCGTTTTCACTCGTTTCTCTGCAACAGCCCGGTTGTTCATTTATTCAAAGTTGGCCACATTAAGACACAGGCTCTCATTTTCAAGAGAGACCTGTAATCGTGCAGCCCTACTATTACGTCCATCTTACGATTTTGTATAAAAGCCATTGCATGAACTACAATAACACGTAGTACATGGTGCATAAAAGCAGGCGAACCTTCTCAAACACTTACAAGAACCATGACAAGGTTCCTCCTACTGAGCTGCTGCAGGTGGTCTTACATGGGGTTCTGGTCTGACGTGGCCCCGTGGCTGGACAATGGCAGAGGAAATTTAAAGAAAAGCTGCTATGACTGATGCAAAGTTTAACTGTGCTGCCGTTGACCTCGTGTGGGTTTTGGTTTGATGTCAAAGTCCGTTTTGGTGCATTGTACAGGCGGTGCAGTCGGTGTCCTTCCTCCAGCTCACAAATGGAAGAAACTGACGTCTGTAGTAATGATCGATCAGTGAACACCTGTGTTAGACTACCGTGAGACAGATTCATGTGCCGCTGTGGTTATTTCTCTCCAAATTGGATCAGTTTTTTGAACACGTTTGTTCAGTTGAGTCATCTGTGTGCAAACGGTTGATCCCAAGACGATCCTAAGATCAAATTTACAACCTAGTAGAGAAATCTGAGCACCAGTGTCGACTTTTATTTTGTTTTTTGACGGTGAGGATGAACGTAAGAGCTGCAGATGAAGTTTATGGATCGTTAAGATGATGCGATCATCAGTTTTTACTTTCTTTAAAACCATTGCTTTGTAGACGATGACAAATGAAGTTGTTTTGGGATTTCTCATCTATGACTTTGAGAAACTGAAAATTTTCACCAATTTGACATGACATGTTTCATTACATGTGCTGTGGGCTGATCTTTAGGGCTTTTCCCTTTTTTGTAGGGGTTGCCACACGAAGCCATTGCGTTCTGCATATTGATTTTTAAATAGTTTCTTTTTCTTATCTGTTGGAGGTCGGATGACTCAACCTACTCATTTATTTGAAATGTGGGGCTCGGCGTCGCTTTACGGGAGGAACATTTCAAGCATCACCATTTTTTTTAATGTTAACATCTGGCTCAGATGTTTTGTTTTATTTTATTGAGACCTTGAAACAATCCTAGCAGGTTCTTCTCTGTGCTGATGCGTTCTACCTCTCGGTGGCCGTTTCAGAGCGAAGGTGAAAGATAAGATCCAGCTGATCAACAACATGCTGGATAAGGTCAACGAGATGATCATCGGCGGCGGGATGGCATTCACCTTCCTCAAGGTCCTCAACAACATGGAGGTGAGGAAGGCGACGCACAGGCCAGGAACGCCTCTAGATTATACACAAGTCCTGTTTTCAGCTAATTACAGAACGTCATATCAGTGGCCCAGCTTGAAATGTGTTATCTTATTAATGCTGGGGACTTTTAATTAAAGTAGGCAGCAGTTGGTAAATGCAGAGACTCTATGGAGCCGCAGAGCTGTGACGTCCCGCCTCCCTTACCTGTACTGGTGATGCTTCAGACTGCAAACGGGCTTGAATTCTTTTTAAATCTTCCTGCTTTTTGCCCTAAAACGATCTGTTTTGAAACTTAATGATTGAATATAAAGTCTGAAACATATTTAGCATATAAGAAGTTTATAGATGATGATTTGAATGTGTTTTTCTTCTTGGAGCTGGTTCAGTGAGACGAGTGTCGCGTTTATATTTAACCAGCCTGAGATTTCATCGCAGGTGTTTCTCAAGCTCCGGGGTTTTATCACACTGCAGGACTTTGTTTAATATTGGTGGCGTTCAAACACACTTGTGAAAGTCCTCTTGTGTTTTACATTCAACGCAGAGATTCAGTTTCAATCTCGACCTTAGTTTGACCTCTTGACAGTAAGATTTTGAAAGATCAGCTGTTGTGTAATGTTTGAAAACTGTATTTACCTCAATCCCAGTACAATGACGGCATTGCATTTAAAGTTCAACCTGCAGGTAAACGAGCACGGTTGCTAAAACTGAAACCTTTCACAAGAGATTATTTTATTTTTGAGGGGGGAAAAAGTCTAAATGTGCACTAGAGTAGCATTCAGAGCTGTCGTCAGACTTAATTTTTCTGTGAACAGTAATCAATGTGCTTAATTTTCTACCAATGCTCAAGTGAAGTGTTGTGTTTTTTTCTTTCTGGCCTCATTCAGATCGGCACCTCGCTGTACGACGAGGAGGGTGCTGCCATCGTCAAGGACCTGATGGCCAAAGCCGAGAAGAACGGGGTCAAGATCACTCTGCCCGTCGACTTTGTCACCGCTGACAAGTTTGACGAGAAAGCCACCACCGGCACGGCCACCGTTGCTGCTGGCATTCCTGCCGGCTGGATGGTGAGATCATTTAACCCGACAGACTGAGGCGCAGACAGTACAACCGACTTAGTGACGGCGGTGTCCGTCAGCCTCGTTTTCATCCTCTGTCCTTCCTCTCCTCTGTAGGGCCTGGACTGTGGACCAGAAAGCTCCAAGGCCTTCGCAGAGGCAGTGGGCAGGGCCAAACAGATCGTGTGGAACGGTCCTGTCGGTGTGTTTGAGTGGGAAAACTTTGCCAAAGGGACAAAGAACCTGATGGATAAAGTGGTGGAGGTGACGAAGTCGGGCTGCATCACAATCATCGGTAAGACAGACAAACTTGTTCGGCTCGTTTATAATTAAATCGGCCAGGATTTTTTAAAATTTTTTAATTTTTTTAATTTTTTAAGACTGATTTTTTAATAGTCTTTTGTTTACAAAGTAGCACATTTGTTAAACCTTGCTTCATGTCATACTCCTCGCTTCACTGTTATTAATTATTAACTTTAAAAAAATGAAGTTGTGGAAATATTTTCATCTTCGTCCAGGTGGGGGCGACACTGCCACCTGCTGCGCCAAGTGGAACACGGAGGACAAAGTCAGCCATGTCAGCACAGGGGGCGGAGCCAGTCTGGAGCTGCTGGAGGGTGAGTGACAGATGCGGAGCTGTTCTCTCAAGATGACAACGATGATGAACGAGTTAAAAACTGTTTGTTCTTTTTGTGTCTTCAGGTAAAGTCCTTCCAGGTGTTGATGCCCTCAGCAGTATCTAAACCTCCTTCCAGCTGGAGTGTGCGCGTGTGTGTGTGCGTGCGTGAGAGGGCCGTGTGTAGCTGCTCCAACATACTACTGTTTACTCCTGAAACATCCCCAAAGTAACGTGAACAGGCCTCATCTTCCCCTCAAATCTGCTGTCATCAACCGAAAAATAAAAGAGCACTCTGCCTTACGTCTATGTGCTTCTTAAAGTAGGAGGCTTGGTTGGGTCTTTTTTTTATTTTTTTTTTTTATTTAAAGACTAAAAGATCTTAAAAAGGTGTTGTGATGGAAGCTTTGTTTGGGCTGAAACAAACTCTCTTCATAGGTTGAGTTTAAACAGCAGGCGTACAAGGACGGGACGGGGCTGTCTGCGTTCACCAGGGACATTTTTACCACTGGCTGTGTGTGTGTGTGTGTGTGTGTGTGTGTGTGTGTGTGTGTGTGTGTGTGTGTGTGTGTGTGTGTGTGTGTGTGTGTGTGTGTGTGTGTGTGTGTGTGTGTGTGTGTGTGTGTGTGTGTGTGTGTGTGTGTGTGTGTGTGTGTCTCATTGTCACCCTGGGATCCTCGCTGCACCATCACGAGTGTGTACACATGCGTCGTATATGTAAACGTTATTCACGTGCGTGTCCTGGTGTTACATTTAGTCTCTCGGCACCGTCATCTGTCTTTTCCGGTTGTGTTCTGAGCAGTTCCAGCGGATCTGGATAATAAAACCATCTATGTGTAAAACTCTTCTTTGTAAATGTTTCTTACATGCAGACATCAAACCGGTCAGGGCTCTGATAATGAGTCACAAGTTAACTAGTTCGTCCTTTTTAAAAAAAAAAAAAAAAAAAAAAAATCTCATGAATTTTTAACGTTTGATACATCTTTAAGATGCATAACCACACCTCAACATCTTAAGTTATTTGAGGTAAGCCATCTTTCATAAGCTGGTTGAGGACAGTTTCTATTCAGCCATAATTAAAGTATCAACTCCAAAAAGCTTAGGAAAAGTTTACACTGCAAAGCCTGATCTATTTGTCTCTTTACAGTGATGCTATTTAAATATTTGCTGCAATAATTATGAAGGCATTTTTAAGTTCATTCCTCAGTACCACCATAGAGAAATTTTACTGAACTTTCTTGATTTGCAGCATTAACAACAATCGAATTTTGGGGGGAAAAAAGTTGATAAATTAAAAGCATTATAAGCAGGACTGCACATTACCCATAAGTAAGACTATTTATGGGTTCATAGTGCCTGTGTGAGCAGAGCTGTTTGGAAGGAAGTGCTGTAGTACTTTGTGGCCAATTTAGTGAAGTAGTGATGAGGTTTGTATTTGTTTTATACTGAACTATTCATCACTTCCAAGTCGTATATGACACAGATCAGCCGGGAAATATTCCTCATCCAGATGCTGTTTATAATTCACCTTGTTTACATCATTTATGCACAACAGGTAGATACTGTATGTACAATTTTAACAAATAGTTGCACTAAAATGAGCCGTTTTTGACATCAGTCATAACTCATGTTTTAAATTATTACAAGTCTGTAGCCAGATGTTACACACCAGCAAAAGACAAATGAACGATGAACTATTTGTTAAAAATTTCTAACAGGTGAATGCGTTAGAAGGCACCACTCAGCTGAAATCCTCAGGTTTCACCACTAGATGGCAGTCTCACACTTCACGGCTGACTCAGATGTACATGAACATTTATTAACATTTATCCACAGCTTTTCACTTAATGTACCCATCACACAGGAAACAGAACATTAATGACTAGGTTTTACATAAAGAAGTCACAGAGCTTCAGGCAAAATAAACTTAATAAAGGGTGATGTGTTCAGGTGTAGTCCTCATCTCCATTCACATAGTCTGGTTCATCTGGTAGTTAAAAGAAAAAAAAGGTTATCGGAGAAAAACTGTTATCGGTTACCTTGGTAACTGTATTTATACTTTAAGAACTGATAGATTCACATTTATTTTTTGGGTGTGAAAAGCTTTGATTTATTCATGAATTATCAACACAGACTGATGTCCTGTTGATCATCTCATTGATTTTCAGCTGAATGTCACAGCTGTGCTCAGTTTAATTCACTTTGACAATTCACACTTCCACTCACTGCTATATTAAAGTCGACACCTGAATATGATCACATGGCTGCAGAATACCAGAAGAGAGTTCTTGTTAGTCCCTGCTATATTACACAACAAGGTCCACCCCTGGTGGAACAAAGCGGTCTTACAAGACACGCGGACCCACTATTGTCAGTGGGTCTTTTGTGGACAAAGCAGAGCTACTGTTTGTGCCTCCATGAGGTCAGAAAAGGTTTTGCTAAACAGAGTAATTTTAAGTTAAAACAATTTTATTCTCTGGTCTGAACGTAACACAAAATTACAATAAACTTACTGCAAAACTGTTTGATTAAAAGAAAAGAAAAAAGAGGGAGGGGAGGTGAGATTTACCAACTACTTGACCCAGGAAGTCAGAGTTTTCATAGTCGTCATCTGTTTGGTGAAAGAGAAGGTTGCATGAGTTGAGCTACTTCTTTACATAGATATGACTTAAAATGTTTTCTCGTCTTACTTAAGGAGCAGAAACGCAAATACTTAACGTACCATCTGCTATTGACAGTGAAGGGAAAACATTTCCATAAATGCCTGGAGTCTGGTCAGCATCTAAAATACAGAGGGTGAAAATGAAAATTAGCAACCAACCAGATGGTGATTAACGCACAAGTGAAAATACTTACCTAGGGTCTGATTATTTGCATACACTTCCACTGCGATTGGTGCTCTGTAAAATAAAGCATATCATTTTTAACCCTGCTTTTCTGTAAATACGTTCATGAGCACATGTACATTAGTAAAATGCTTTGTAGAAGACCTCCAGATTGCTTTTATTGTATTTATGTTGTAGAATTAGAGATAGTGTAAAAAAAAATATGGTTTGCTTTATCTGTAAAAAAAAAAACAACTTAGTGAGCAAAAAGTAAAATGTGACTCACCAATTAAAATATGAGCCCTGTTATACTTGAACATATTTTATAGGGTGTTTCATTTATCTTAAACGTGTTTTTTCGGCTTCAGTTGTCTGCTCTTATTCGATATAAGAGGAATTTGATACAATTTGTAGTTTTAATTTGTAATTTAAAAGGTGATTTCTTTCCCCTCTGATCAACACTGTAATTAAACAATATGAAAACATGTTTTTAGAAATATTCGCAAACTCATTATAAGCCAAAAAGTGATTATTCTCACTTGCCAAAGTATCACAATATTTAAAGAGAGTCAATTAGCCACAATTAAAGTTGAGTCTGCTTCAATATATATATATATATATATATATATATATATATATATATATATATATATATATATATATATATATATATATATATATATATATATATATATATTCTAAATGAGATTTCAGTTTTGATTTGACTGATGTTTGTCGTGTTGTTATGGGTTCTTCAGAGTACACCGATTGGGTAAAAAGCGTAAGCAGGGGCTGAAGGGGTCTGAATCTAAGATGAAAGCGCCAGAGAGAGCCCTTCCTCCTCACGGGAAGTACAAATGTTTTCTACAGCTCATGTATTCTACATGAAAGCAGCACTACAGTCTCATACGGGCAGATTTCAAAAGACAAAACAGATTAATTCAAAGCAAGAGAGATAGAGTTTGAGTGGCGTGTATGCTGACATTTCAAATGAAGAAAGTTCTCACTTACACATAATCAGATTCTGGAAGTGAGCAGGTCACTGTCTGAACTTCAGCAGCAGAATAAAAGTGGTGATATATATATATTTAAAAAAAAAAAGCATGACAATATACTGTTATATACAGAAAAGTGCATTCAAAAATTGCAAACACTTAAAAAATAATTTTCTGTGAGATGTATAGATCAAACTAATAAATTTCACTTACATTTAGTGATATTTTGATATTCATGCTGCTCATCAGTTGGAGCTAGAATACACTGTAATTAGATATATTGCATAAATGAAACAAACTCACGCCTTTATTGAAACACAAGCTTACCTGCTGTACGTGCCGATTCCACAAAACTTTCGCTGTAAGACAATTGTGGTCTGATAAGTTAAATGAATGAAATACAAAACAAAATAAATGTTATGTGCAGGAATGACAATAATTAAATACTAGCAGAAAAAGTAAACAAAACTAGTTTTGTAAATCAATTATCAAGCTTCTTGCAACAGTGATGAATAATGTGTGAGCTTTCTCCAAAATTGGAGGATAACCTTTAGCGCACTTTAATGAAAGTAATTTTCAACTGTGACACCTTTACAGCTACAGCTCCTGAAACTAATATCTGTCCAGTCATGTCATCAAGTGGGTCTGACTGAGTAGAGTGCAATTATAATATGAATGTTTTACACAAAGTTTGGAGTAAACAATATCAATGTAATGCTGTTAATAAAGGCAGATAAATTTACACTTAACATACGCGTTGGGGGAAGATGTCTGATCGGCTCTGATGACTGAAAAATCACAACGGTAAAACAAGAATGTCTCAGAGTTAGTTAAGTGTTCCAGTTTAAAAGTGACTGATAAACAGCAGGATCGTTCTTGTGCATCATCGACAACAGTGTCTGAGCTTCAGCTGGTTTACTTTACCTGTTTTTGATCGCATCACCTTAAATTTACTTCCCCCACGCTGGCTGCCAACAAAGAATTTTAATGTCAAATCTTTTAGAAAGCAACTGACACTAAATATATTTCAGAATGAAAAAAAAAATGCAGCGCAACCATTTATTAACAGTTTGTGGATGTGCAACAGACAGGAAGCATTAATATTAAAGATTTATTATCACTCACAACTACTTTAATCTGCTGAGATCTGTAAAAAAAAAAAAAGCAGACACTAGACTTTTTTATGCATTTTGTTGGTAGTTTTCTTACAGTAAGTGAGTCAATGCTAAAAACTCCACAGATCTCAAAAAGTTTGTGAATATTAAAAAAAACCCCATGAACTATAGCCTCTTTAATACACACTTCTAATGTAAAACTGTAATGAAGTGGGATGAAGTGACTGTGAATCCCAGGGTTTATTAAAATGGTTATTATGGTCTATCGTTCACTGGCTGTTATGTTACTTCAGCCAGAGAAAAAGCCCTTCAAACACGTGGTTCTTCGGTGATCTGCTCGGTCCTCTTAACCCTGAACATGCCTAACAGTATACTTGACCTTATTTTATGTTTCATAAATGTTTGGCTGCCTGGAGAATTTGTTTGCAACAAACAGACAAAGATCAGAGCTGTGTATCTGCCAACATGACTTTTGTATGTGAAACAAAAAAAATACTCACAATGTCTGCGGGTCATATATTTGATTTGTCTCTTGTATGATGTCTGAAAAAGACAGAAACCAGACTGGTTAATTCATTTTATTTATGGGTGCCTTCGTAGACACTCAAGGTCACCGTGTGGTCACTTCTGACCACATGTGGACACGTGGCGTTGACAGAAGAGCCTCTGCCAGTAACGGGGACTGTTTGACGTGCACTAGGGTTGCACCTTATTCTGTCTCAGGCCAGGGGATGTCACATGAACTTTCTTGTGATATTGTCTCCCCATGTGATCAGAAGTGCTCTGTACATATTGTGGCTTTAACATCCTGTCTTTTGGGTCAAATTCTTCAAAACCCATGATTGCAGCATTAAGGGATTGGAAAGGACTGTTGATCAAATCCTCTGCACTGAAGACTCTTTATAACCTATTTAAAAATAGCAGAACTATCCCTGAGCTATGTGTGTTATCATAATGTGTAGATATTATTATATATGTGGGTATGATGAGACAACAGGTTCAAGGCATTTTCCCCACTCGCCAGTACTTCTGCTGCTCTTGATTATTCTTCATTTATTAATGTGTTTATTGAAGCTGTAGACTGTACGTGGTGCTAGAAAGATGGGAACAGACCCGCTCCCACACCGCCCTCAAGTCCAGAGCGGCATCAGTCCGGTGTGACCCACATACGGCTGTGTGGCCACTTCTGCTGCTTTATTTGCAGCATTTTACAGAGAACCTACTTACTTGACCTGAAAATGGAGAAGTAAGTAGAACAAAAAGTTTGTTGTGAAGAGCTTCATATGGTTGAAACAGAATAAGAACAAAAAAAAAAAAACAGAAGTCCGCCTAAGCTCATATCTGCACCTACAGCTCTACCAGACACAACCACACACTGGACCTGCACCTGACAAATGCACTTACTTGATTTCCTTTTGCACCGCAGACACAGAAGCAGCAGTGTACTCAGTGACACCACTGACACAACGGTCAGGACTGCAGCCAGCAGACTGGAGTTTCCGGTCATACCTGAGAGACACGCCCATTAGAAACAGTACACATTAAAACACATCATGTCACGAGTAACTGTATAACAGAAGACATTATCGGTCAACAGTCATTCTAGCTGAAGGTGCTCGTTTCCTGTTAAAAAGTCAGAATACCACAGGATGTGGTTGGCCAAAACAAAACTGAAACATATATTGCCATTTGTGTAGGACTAACACCTAAACGTCTGCCATTTTCACATCTCGGTGCAAGAACGTGTTGATGTTTGATCGCAAGAAAGTTCATTTGATTCCCACAAGCAACTTCAAGTAAGTGGAAACCATCTAAACTCGCAGTGTCAGACCAACCAACGTCCAATCTAGTTGTTGGCAGAATCAAACACAAGTTAAAGACCAAAGATGCAACACTTCTTCACAGCTCTTGCTTCATCAGCCTCATTTCTCTTTCTTCTGTGTGGTTAAAATCTTTGTAAAAACACATGACTGACCCCATATAATCAATGTAGTTTCACTCAAAGTAAATGTCCCACTAGAAAAATACAGTTGTTTAAGTCAAAAGTCAAAGTCACATTTATGGTCAATTCTACCACATGTGAGGTACATACAGAATCGAAATTACATCACCTTCAAACCCTCGGTGCTACACAATAAATACATTACTCTCTAAACACAGTGCAAATCTAAAATCTAAAAGAAAACAAATAATAAAATCACTGGATTTAAAAACCAAAGACAATAAAATTACAATAAAAACAATAAAATGGCAGTATGATGATAGATATACATTACTGTTAATGGATGAACTGTATTGTAATAAGGACAGTGAAATGTACAACAGTTTTTAAATGTGTGTGATTAAATACAGTTAAACTGATTAAAAGAAAGATGACTTAGTGTTAAATGAATCCAAAACTACAAGAACAACATTTCTAAGAATTGTTACGGCTGGATTTAATTATTTAAACCTGACAAGTGTTATTGGTGATAATGTGTTGACAACCAGCTTTATGAATTACTGTTTCCATCCGTCCATCATCTATACCCGCTTACTCCGTCTCAGGGTTACGGGGGTCTGTCGGAGCCTATCCCGACGCATTGCAGGCGAAAGGTAAAGGTCCAGCCTGGACAGGTCGCCAGTCCATCGCAGGGCCACATACAAAGACAGACAAACAATCACGCTCACGTTCACACCTACGGCAATTTAAAATAACCAATCAACCTACTATGCATGTTTTTGGACTGTGGGAGGAAACCGGAGTACCCGGAGAGAACCCACGCAAGCACGGGGAGAACATGCAAACTCCACACAGAAAGACCCACCGGGCCGGGAATCGAACCAGGAACCTTCTTGCTGTGAGGCAACAGTGCTATAATTATTGTTTTTTTTAATTAATTAATTAATAATTAATTATAAAGAAGCATTGTGATGTTAAAAGTATAAAATCACATTTTCATCAATTCAAACTGATGCGGAAGCTAAATTATGGACTGGTTTGATAGGACTGAGGTAAAACCACCCTGCTCTATATCGACAATCAGAGAAAAACAAACAAAAAAAAAGTCAAAATAAAAACAGATGAAAAACAAATCTGCTCACGGAATTATTAAAACTTTCCTGGAAATTAATAGGCTTTGAAGATTTTACATCTCTAGGCAGTTGTATGTGGCAAAATCCAGACATTTACTAAAGATTGACCAGTTTACATAATTTCACATACCCTGACACATTCTACGTCAAAAAATTACACATAAAGTTCTATTTTTGACACATTTAAACTATTTTAACAAGGTGCAGGTGTTCTGTGTCATAATTCCTTTTTCACCCCAAGACACCACATACTACTTACTGGAAGTAAGTAGTATGTGGTGTTACTGGAAGGTAACTGTTTCCAGTGTGTGTAAAGTTTTCCATCACATTCAGACTGTCTTATACTCCGATTGAAGCTTTGCTCTTGTTTTTGTGTTACTCCTCACTGATGCAGAGACACGTATCAAAGATGTGTTCATTTTTCAGTTCACTGATAAACCAAACACTCTGTTGTCTAAATGTGAGATTCATGAGGACAAAAAATGCCTGACGGCGAGTGATGTCTAAAAAAACAACAGTTGTTATGGGAAATAACTATAGATTATATAAAGTTTTTGACGTAACAGAAATACTAACATAACTCAAAGAATGATGAGTTTGTCCTCATTGTATCCTTATGCTCCAAAATATTGGTGAAATTCAAATTTAAGACTTTCCAGAAAACTTTTCCAAATTCACCTAAAAGATCCACCTCTAAAAACTCTTTAAAAAAAAGGTATGAATATCCTCTAAGTATAATTTTAAGACTTATTTTTTTAAGTTTGCCTTGTAGATTTTTTTAACTCTTGGTTTCACGGTTTCACAATAACGCCAGTAACACAAACTAATGAAGGGGTTTTTCTTTATCTTTTTCTCTTTGAAAATTAACATCGTCTATTAAAAAATAACTCTTAGAGTGCAAGTAATCAGTGTTTATCTCTCTGCTCTCCATGCGAGCCATTTTTCTAAATTTATTGGGTTTTTCAGCTCAAGTGTTTGCACAATAACCGACAAACCTTTGTCACCATCCTATGTGTTACAAAATAAAAATGAAATTTCTTTAAAATCTTAATTTTTTACACTTTACTCTTTTCAATTAATAACTTCTCTAACATAAGCAGAGTGAAGCATTGCACAATGTAAACACCAAATATTTTAAGTAAAAGTGTTTATCCTTTTATTATGCCACCATTGTTAATATTTTATGCGGTGCAGAAAATGTTATTGTTGGGTAGTTGGATATATAAATATATATATATAGTTGGATATAACAATTGATCTGTCCAAAGATTTAGTCATTTAGTTTGTAAAACTATAATATGGCAGATAAATAAAAAGGAGTGCATTTTCCATGCAAAATCCATGATGTAAAGCTAGAAACACTCTGAGTATCAGTAAATGCACTTACCTGCACTCACTGTTGACTGGTTTATGTTGGCAAATTTTAACATATCAATTCTTCATTCTTCTTTTTTTAAATCTCAAAAGAACTTAAAAAAACTATCAGAAATGTAGGGTTTGCAGCATTACCGTCAGTGGCCCGGTGTCTTCATTGTTCAGCTCTTGAGCAGCGGCAGCAGGAGTTTGGCTGTTTCCTCTTTCAACTCCCTCCCACATCCGCACTCTTCGCAAGCACTCTACTGCAAGACCATTGTGGTTTGAAATGGACATGAAATACCATGAATTTTTCTGCTTTCTCTTTGCCTGCCCTAACTAGTATCACGATTTTTACATGTATTTTTTTTTTGTGTGTGTGATTTTTGGTTCTTTGTTTTAATATATCAGGATGATCATGTTAATAACAATGTAGCTTCTCAGCAAGAAGGTTCCCCTTCACCAAAAAAAAAAAAAACCCAGCCCATCTATTGGAACCCAACAGATCACACTAAAGTTTCACTTTGGTGCAATCCGCCATCCTGACCAAACATGAAGCAACAGGGGAGGACCTCTGATGTGGCCTTTTACATTTAGAGCTTGCATATTCTCCTTGTACTCCAGTCTTCTCCCATGGAGGAACAAAACCTGCTCGGATCCATGCAGGTTATGTTCACATATTAAGTTACCATGGTAACAGACTTGTCCCTGGTTTCTGAAAGGAGCTTGAGTTAACCTTTTAACTTTGGTTTAAGCTGGTTTTGATTTTATCCCAGAGGCTTGAAGCTGAACATGTTCACAGTGTTGTTGGTTTAGCTGATCTGCAGTTAAACTGGTTGGAAACTCGAAACACGTATAATGTAAAGATTAATCGTGCACTCAACTCAGCCAACGTGAAATCAATTGTTTCACTGCTTTTTAACCAATAGGTAATAGTTTTTAGTCTGAGATCTACCGTACCAATATAGCCATCCTGTAGCTATAAAATCATTTACCTACACAAACAGCTATGAAATGTCCACTTTTTGCACCACAGAGACTGATATAAATCACAGACAAATACACACAGTGCATTATGGAATAGAGTGCAATATATACCCAGATATGCAGATTTTGCACCAATCAGTCACCTGCCAAAAGCCAGTTGTTCAGTTTCTCCTGAGACATTATTGATCTCAAGTGACTAAGAATTTAAACTTATTAAATACCCTTTCTCCTTTGACAACAGTGACAGGAAGAAGGGAAAAAATCCGCAAGGTAATGTATATAACTCTAAAAGTGTGCTGGACTTGCATTTATAAATAGCATTTAGGAAAGCAAGAGAAGAACAGTCAGTGGGAAAAGTAGCAGAAAATATTGCATTTAGCCTGATTTCACTCTCAAGCGGAGTAGCTGACTGACAGCTGCAATATCACTGTCATTTAATTGCTCCATTTTAATTATGGCCATAAATTCCTCCATAACATCTGCATGTGTTCAGAACCATGTGTACAAGTTATTGGTTTATATGGTCCACAGCAGTGAAATAGATAGTGTCATCAAAGACTTTATCTCCACTGTCTTCCTGACCTTAAACAATCCTTTCCCTTTCTGGCCTGACCCTGGTCCTTTTTGAATGTAGTTGGCACCTCCATCTGACCGCAAAATGTGGACGGCTCTTAGGGGAGGGCATCCTAACTGTCTCTGAGATTTTGCATCTCACTTTTGGTCCTGTCAAACAGAGCTAACATGCATGCGTTTGGGCCAAAGTGAGTTACCATTTAATATAATAGTACAATAATATAGTCTTTGCTTAATGACAAGCATCGTCAGTAGTAATAAAGGAACATATAGCAATGTAGACAATAAAGGATAAAATGAGATAAAGCCAAAGAGTGTAAGTGATGCAGAATGTAATCTTTGCATCTGATCCAGAGAGGCTGAAGCTCAAGAAAATATTTTTTAAAAAACACTGAGATGCTTTGATCCTGCTTTGGAGAAAAAGAAACTGATAAAACTTCAAGGCACACATAAACAAGATTAAAGGGGAGCTGGAAATTGACCAGAATGACCAGAGAGACATGCTCTGATTATTGAAAGGAGGTACTGCATCCAGTAGGAGATGGGCAGGATGGAAGAAGGAAGAAAAGCCCTCAGAGAGAGAGAGAGAGAGAGAGAGAGCAAGAGGAGAGGAGAGGAGAGGAAGGGACGCCTTTAACACAGAAAAATGCTGCCTTTGATTAGAGGAAAGCTTTCAAGAAAACAGAGAGATCCAAATTAGGGGTGAGGCTTTCGAGCTGGCAAATGAAAACATGAAAATAAAGACGGATTAACGGAGATGTCAGAGCACAAAAGTGAAAAGCAAGGCAGTTGTGGACAAACAGTCCCTTACAAAAAAAATGAAGAAGGTTCGAGAAAAGCCAGGAAATGTCTGACATAGGGAGGCTATGAGTGAAGAGGCAAACAATTACGCAGGTTTACATCGTTTAAAGCACAGATGTCACCACCAGTCAGAATGCACGTTACCACCACATCATGTCAATCACCTTCCAGCCTTGTTTTTGGACCTGGAGCAGAGCCTACCTGCACTGAGAAATGTGAACAACAAACGGATGGGGATTTCTGACAAACGAGCCCATCACAAGATGCTTAAATATGTCAAATTATTCGCATGTGACGTACATATCCAAAAAACAAACCAACAGCATCTACGGCTCCAATTAGCTGGCTGGCTGGGGTTTTCAGTACGAGCCTGCGTGCTGTCCCTGTGTCTGAGCAGATTATTTTCAGGTGCTCTTATTGCACAGTACGAAGATATGCATGTCAGTCTGATTTATTCTTCATCAGTAGGTAGGAGCTGGAGTGTGTGTGATTGTGTGTCTCTGTGTTATACCGACATAAACTGCAGCTCTGCTCAGAATTTAGTGTTGCTTTTGCCCCAAAGTCAACCTGGATGGGCTCACTTAGAATTCAGTCTAAACTATCATAAATTTCAAATTAGTATGTTAGTAGTTTCAGAAAATGAACAAGAGACATTAACAGTTATTCAATTGGCTGCTTTTAATGTGTTTTTTCTATATTTTGTTCTCCATTTCATTCAGATAAGTGAGCGTGAACACGTGTTGTTACTCGTCTACATGTGGCCCAGTGATGGACTGGTGACCTGTTCAGGGTGTACCACTACTTTTTGCCCAAAGTAAGCTGAAATAGGCTCCAGCAGATACCTGTGACCCCAAATATTGCACATTCTTTTCATATTCAACTTTTTACACAGCCTGTGGACAGCTCGCTGCATTTCACTGCCGACCCTGTGAGCATGTGACAGATACAAATCTTTGAATGACTGATTGCAGAGATGCTTTTATTTTTGTAACTTTTATTTTAATGAAGGACTTGGAACAAACATATCCTAATATGTATAAAGTCAGATGTTCAGGGTTTTTTTTATTATTATTTAGCCAGACTATGGACTGTAAAATGACTGGCTAAACCGTCCATGAGATCGGCCCGGTTTTCTGCTGGTTCTGACTTTTGATTGACCGACACCAACCGGACTGTAAGTAACAATGAACGAGGCATTCGGTCACGTGGCTTCATTTGTTTCCGAAGAGCAGGTTTGAAGCATGTTTTCCTTCGTACTAGCGATCAAAAAGTTAACTCGGCTACACAAATATCTCTATGTAGTGTCTGTGGACTACGGGGTGGTTTTGGCCACAGCTGCAACCTACACGTTAACCTCGCGAAAAGCTGGAAACGGCCCCGATTCTCTTTAAATGATCTATTAAGACTTTCACGTGATGACGTCGCCGTTGCAACCTACGTCAGAGCACGCACGCTCCAAAAATCTTATGGGCCGGGTCCATCCTCTTAATGTTCGGATTAAATCATTAGTATTTACTACCTATGGCGTTTACGCTCTTATCGCAAGAAGCGGATTTTGTCCTGAAGAGAAAGGCGGGCAGAGCTGCGGCAGCGTGAGCCACACCCTCTGCTGGTACTGTGCTCGCTCCGCCGACGTCTGCGTGCCCCGGCTCCTGCTCCTGCTGTCATCCTCTCGCGCCGAGAGCTGGCCCGCCGCTCGCATGCAGCAGAATGCCGCGAGCGCTTCAAACGGCTCCGACGGCTGCGGCGCGGAGCGCCAGTCTCCGTCCTTCAGTCCGCTCCCCGCCGCCACCACGCGGGTCAGACGGTTCATCCAGGAGAGGCGGACGCTGCCGCTGCCCAGGGTGATGGTGGTGTTCTCACCCGCGGGGGACGCAGACAAACCGGGCGATGCCATGTCAAGCTCAGACCCCAGGGAGGACGACATCCGAAAGCCGGCCTCCCCGACACCCAACCGCGCCCTGAGCAAGCCGTTCAGCTCCGCCCTGAACGCCCAGAAACAGGAGGTAGGCCGTTTCATGGAAAACGACGCCTCTCACACTCACAGTGAAAACAAAACAGAGATAACGCTTACTACTACATAAAGTAGAACATTTTTACATACAGAGCAAGTAATTAGTAAAACACTGGCTCTTTGCTTTAATCCTCAATTAAGGCTTTATCTTAAACAGTATTTGAAAAACTACATCGTGTAGTACGAGTACGTGCCATGGTAGGTTGAGCTGCTTAACCCTGCAGAGATTGGCTGACAGCTGTCACATGACGTGTAGTTAATCTTACACAGTCTGGCGTCTACTCACGGTGTTTAATGTCAGTTTTCAAAGTATTCAAAGACAGTTTACTGCCTAGGGTCCCAGAGGCCCCCCGTAAAAGCTGACATTTCTTTAGTAGGTGTCATTTAATTAATCATAGATGTCTTTAAATATTATTGCATTAAACATTACACAAAACTATGGACTGAGCATTACCCCAGTGCTCTCTAAATACGATTATCAATATTTAGTGTAAAAGAAATTCCAGAAAATGGGGAAAATAAATTTGGTTTCGTTCCTAATTTGTCAAATAAATAAATAAAAATACACCAGTACCAGTGAACTTGGGACAGTTTTACATAAAAAGGCAATACAGTTGTTGAATTGTTGCCTGGTAATTTTCTTTCACTGGGTATATTAATTATTTATATAATCATTTAAAATTCCTTGTTTCTAAATGCTTGAACATATATTTTTTTATGAACAAAGACAAATCGGACAGCCCCAGCAGCACCTAAATGGCATTCGTTCATGTTAATGTCAGATGACCAACATTTTTAGAGATACACTATTACTAGTGTGTAGATAACATTTAATAGAGTGATTTCAATTAGGAAACACATTACAAGCAGAAACCAACTTTTATTATTTAACAGGCTTAACTAAAAATAGACACGTACCAGTAATAGCAGAATTTGATAATATTGAAAAATGCAGTTATTTACATCTAAAGTTCACTTGTCAAAAGAAACAGCCTTACCAACATTCCTGAAAATAATTTAATTTATTAAACAGTTGCCATTCTGTGGTCAGAGGTCATCAGTGAACATCGAGATTAGCAGCACCATGAACTTAACAGTTAACTGAGACATGGTGTTGGTATAAGTACGTTTCACAATGTACAATATATTAATAACTTGTCGGATTAGTTTATTATTTTTCACTCGCCAATAAAAATGTCCATCTGTAACTCAATTCCTTGTTGATTTCACACTTTCTATGTGTTGTAACTTTTATTACTGGTGCTTGCATTCAGACTTGTCTCTCAGTTGTTATACTTGTTATTTGAAAGTTTCCAGAGGTCATCTCCCTGAATGTTGGGGGCACGTACTTCACCACTCGCCTGTCCACTTTGCAGCGATATGAGGACACCATGTTGGCTGCCATGTTCAGTGGCCGTCATTACATCCCGCGCGATGCTGACGGGCGTTATTTCATCGATCGGGATGGAACGTATTTTGGGTGAGTGGCACTCCGCATGAGGCTCTTAAACATGAGCATTGTACCTTGACAGATATCCATCATTTATTTTCTTCAGTGAACTTCATCAGACTCTTCTTTCACCACGGATGTTTCTATCTGTTTATATGCCGCTGCTTTTTCTTATTTGCTGATTGTTGGCTGACACACATGCTGATTTATCAGAGGTAAGATTAATATCAGATTCTGTGTCGCAACAATGACAGGGTGGCTTTTAGTTACACATTGTGTCATTCTGCCTTATGGAAGAGCAAAAAGTTGTCACTGCAAGAGTGCACCTTTTGAAAAGGCTCACGAAAGGAAGGCCTTAAATGATTAGTCTCTAATCTAGGAGTGCAGAGACAAAGGTTGGCGAGCATAGCTGTTTCCTGTGGAGGTGGGACGGAGTGGCTTTCCTGCCAAATCAGTGTGGTAGCTGCTGTCAGCTTTAGGTCTGAAAGGAGCAAAAAACCTGCTGGTCACAGGATGTTTTAGGAGGCAGAAAGCGCTTTATGTTGGACATGGAGCAAGAGAGAGGAGGAAAGCTGGAGGCCAGGAACAGATGGGCAGTGAATTAGCCAACACTGCCGACCCACCAACCAGACAGCGTAGTGGTTAAGAGTCAAAACACTTAAGGAAGCTTTGGCACCACCTGATCACATCTACGTCAGGCCAAAAGCTTCGGTTAGAAGGAAGAGCCTGAATGGGATGTTTCACAATATGACCAGTTTTGTGGATTGTTGTGAAATTGATGTTCGCCATCAAGATCTGTCTCTCTCCAGGTAAAACAAGTCATATTTAGATGAGAAGATACTTTTTAGATTTAATGGAAAACAACAAGCGAAACAATGACAGAGTTGTACTGCAATAAAAAGAGACGCTGTGTCTGTAAATACACATCATAATCTCAGTTTTTAAGGAGAACTCAAGTCACTTATCTTTATTGCAGCTTGGGTTTTGCTCCTGTGCAACGTATATTAAAAACGCAGCTCAATAAGGAGGTGAATGTAATTTCATGTTGTTTAAATGGTAATCACACGTGGCCAAGAAAATGAAGATGAAATGTTTCACCCTACAAAATGCAGCATTATGAGTTAAGAAGCAGGCGTCTTTGTTGACTGATGAATAACAAACGTTTTATACCAAGTTCGTTTGGAAGAGCCTGTAAGCAGTTTAAACTGGTTAGATATATGCAAGTGTCACTTCATTTGTTTAGACACATGTGTTAGAGGTGTAATGTTTCCTGTATCGACAGGTGTTATTCTGCTGCGTGTATCAGCATAATCACACCTGTCAGTTATTGCTGCAACTAAGACTGATGGCAATGCCAGTAGTTTTGAAGCTCCGCAGGAGTGCCAGAGATTTAAATTAGATCTAAAGATGGCACAAATATTTATTAAAGGCTGCAGTCACAATTTATCCAGGGGACACAAATTATTATTGATGATTTTGCTTGATTTTAATAACGGAAACAAATCAAACCAGTAGCTTTAGTGTCATGGTGGTGTTAGTTGGAAAGTGAGTGGGATTCGCAAAGCCATTAGGTTTCATGCACTGGGGATGAGGAAGGCACAAAAATAAATTTCACTATGGGCCAAAGTGTATTAGGAGCACTATCCCCAAAGCTACTCTAGCAGATTGTCTACAGAGGAGGTTTCTTTAAATATGGATGTGATAACAAGTAGAATAGACGTGTGACTTATGTAAGGGAAGGGAGGGTTAGTTCCTAAATGTGCCTGCATGAGGGGCGTAATTAAAGATTTAAAAACAAGTAGCTAGAAGAATGAGAGATGGGGCATAAAGTGTGCAGTGGTATAAAGTAATAAAATTCAGTATTTCTGGCTTTCTGCATGGGCAGATGCAGAGAGCCAGCCTTTTCATTTGGGATGTTTTTATCTAACCAGGTGTGTTTCAGGGCCCATCTTTCTACTCAAACATAAATCATCTTGGTTGTTGGTGTTGTTTTGTGCAATGCAGCAAGATTTTTTTACAAGATCGTTGTGTGTTTTTTCCATAGTTGTATCCCATTATCTTCACAAGTCTTCCTGCCTCTTCTGCAGAATAGCAGAAGCGACGTGAAAAATGACTTTTGAGTCAGTAGTTCTCCCTGAACAGCAATCCAGTGATATGCAGTTTGATTTACAGCTTTGTAAAGATAATCGGACATTAAAACATGCAGAGTATGTAAAGTAAGAGGGTAGAAAAATGCTACTCCAGCGCCTCCAGAGACATGGAAGGGATGGTCGTACAGAAAGTAGATGATTCAAGCACAAAAATAATTCAAAGTAATACTTTCTGCTGACTTTAAAAATGTTTCTGCTCAAAAGGCTCATCCCTAACTCTTCATGTATTCAGATGTGACAGCACCTGTCTGTTTTAGTTCAGATGTCAGCGACTGGTTGCATTTGTTCCTTAGTCACATTTTTTGAGATTATATAAACTGATTAAATAACAAAGTTTAAAAACTTTTATCTTTATCAACCTTTTAACTACCAATATTCTAACATTATGAAAGGTAATGTACAGCTTCTTCTAGGTATGTCTAGCAGTGTAAATCATGCTGGAGGCTTTCATAACTTACTTTGTTCAATTCTATGTTGTGATAGAGATACGGTGATGTAGGTACTTGTCTTTTAAAGTGAAAGGATATCTGTTTTGGGATGAAATGGGCAGCAGAATCTCCTGATGCTGAAGATGGTTTATAGACTGAGGCAAAAACAACATAACATTTCAAAAATGCTATAAGAAAAGCATTTCAGTGTTTTTGTGTAGCAGAAACACTGAAAATGCAAGTTTTTCAATTGACATTAGACATAACAGTGTCTATCATATTGTAGTTGTTTTAGGGATGTGGACCCAGATTCAGGATACAAGCCATAACACTGTTTACCCTGAGTGAAATGTTATTTGGAACCTAAAATAAGGTTAAATGTGCCATGTGAAGAGGTTATTTAACCTTCCAAGCCAAGGTAATGCACTGAGGGGTATGGAGGACATGGAGGCAGGATGGCGTTCCTTCATTTCTGAACAAGCTGGAGTGAAATCTGTACTGAAACCACAGACTTTCATGAATTATTCCTGCATTAATTTATCACTTACAGTCTCAAGTTGTTTTAATTAAGAGACGGGAGCCTGTTAAAATTCTCCCCAGACAGATTTTACTGTTCCTATTTATGCTTTAGCTCTTTGTTGTTTTGTTTTTTGTTTTCCAAAATGCATGCATTTAAAACGGTAATAATTAGTCAGTAATGGAGGAAGGAAACCCACAAGTAATATTAACATCCAGGAAAACACTTTTGAAATGTCAGCATGTTAGACCAACACAAGTTGCGTTAGCATCGCCTCAAAGCTGCAGGAAGATGTCCTCTGAAAGCAGTTTCCTGTTCCAGGGATGTTTAACTTCCTAGTCCTACCGTCCTACTTAAATTAGAGATCAAATAGCAATATTCTCCTCCTGGTTATTTTACATTAATCCAAGTTAAAAAGCTTAAATAGAACCAATATTGAGCAGATGTGATTACATCTGCCTTAATGTATATGAAGAGGAAATGCTCATCACTCCAGGCAGGAATCTAATGCCACACAAAATCGTTCTATCCAAAGGGACATCCTGAACTTCTTGCGAGAGGGTGAGCTTCCTCACAGGGACCGAGTAAGACCGGTGCACAGAGAGGCTCAGTACTACTCCATCGGCCCGCTGCTGGACAGGCTGGAGGACATTCAGCCGCTCACAGGGGAGAAGGTCCGACAAGCCTTCCTCGACCTGCTGCCCTACTACAAAGGTGAAATGCCGCATGACTGATTTGCAAAGGAAAGGAAGGAGTTTGTTTTGTTCATGTGTAAAATAATATTATTTAGGTTTTGACTGGATATAATAGGTGACAGGTAGTGAAGAGGAGGCACTGTGTTTGCAGACAAAGAGGGAACCTTATTTTAAATGTTTCTGCATGTCTGTTTGACGATGGAGCAAACACAGCCTAAACAATTTCGTAAACAGATTTCACCATGAATAATTAAGTCATGATTGTGTGTACATGCTATAAAACATATGCAAAGTTCACTTATTTATAGAGCACATATGTTTTAAATGTGCTATATGAAAATTAATGAAAAATGAAAACACATTATGGATCATTGACCATGGATTGAAATCCAGTCCCACATATTAACCAAGAGAACAAAACTTAAAAACTTAAAAAACTTTATTATTCTTGTCAGTATATATCTCATGAAACACGCTGAAATTTGCCTCTGCTTTTAACCCATCACTATGGAGCCGTGGGCTGCTATTTTTCCAGCGCCCGAGGAGCAATTGGGAGTTAAGGGCCTTGCTCAGGGGCCCACAGTGATTCACCGCTGTTGCCAGCCCAGGCACTTGAACCTGGGTCCTTCAGGCCCAAGCCCATCTCTTCCATTGTATGAATATTTTTGTAAAAGTAGATTAGTCAACGTGAACCAAAAAAGTCAAATTAAAAACACACAGCGAGGGAGTGCAGCATATAAAGAATTGTTACAGACTTTATTAGTACCGCTGAGAAAATGTGATCACAACTTAAGTAAATAGCATGAGTATCTGCATAAATATTTAAAAATGTCATAAATAAATGTATTTGGTCTCATTTCAGACAATCTGGAACGCATTGTGGAGATTGCTAAACTGAGGGCCATGCAAAAAAAGGCACGATTTGCAAAGCTGAAGATCTGTGTATATAAAGAGGAGATGCCCATCACACCATATGAACGTCCTCTTTTTAACTCTCTGCGCTTCGAGCGCTCGGACAGCGAGGCCAAGCTCTTTGAGCACCACTGCGAGGTTGACGTTTCTTTTGGACCATGGGAGGCGGTGGCGGACGTTTATGACCTGCTGCACTGCATCGTCAGCGACCTGGCCGAGCGAGGCATCGCTGCAGAGCAACAGTGCATCGGCGTCTGTGACAAGCACCTCATCAACCATTACTACTGCAAGAGGCCCATCTACGAGTTCAAGATCACGTGGTGGTAAAGTCTGAAGGAGAGACGTTCGTGGCTGATTGGACCAAAAACGCAAATGGATGGATGGTTTACTAAAACTCTGTTGTTTTTTCTATTGAAGTTGCCAACGTTTTACGCTGATGTCTTAAAAATGTGACCCTTTAAATCATCTTATGAGTATTTTATTTCCTCCAAATGTATTTTTCTGTCTTATTCAAGTTAAGCAAAAAATCTGACATTTTTCCGATCCTGTTTCCACTGACCTCACCGTGATGCAGTCATGATACCTCATGATTCCACTGCTGGTTCTGACCACAGCCATATGTCATGATGAGCAGGTGAAACTTTTAATTTAGAGAATCCAATCAAGTTCAAATCTTTGTACGCAGGTCCACCAAGGTTCAGATGTTTTAGTTTTTTTTTTCTCAGTCTTGTCCCCATGTGTTTGCTCTGATTGTGCTCTGCTTCAGTGTGCCATCTGGCAGCCCACAGGACCTTTTGTACATTTGATCAACAGATTAATTTCACTTTGAATCAAGCCACCCGTCTTTTGACCATTTAAGATGCCAAGAAACATCATAGTTTTTGAGTCTCATTGTTCATCTTTTTGCCACAGCACTGCTGATGGCTGTACTCAAAACCCAGTACCCATACATAAGCTCAACTACTTTTTTTCCCTCCTCAAGTCCCAGCTATGCAAATACAGCATGAATGGAAAGCTGCTTGTGCAGGCGTGTAATTAAAAATGAAGCTTACTTGTTATGTCAAACACATAAAATTCGCACTTTTAATGTATGACTAAATGGAGATGGACACACCATGTTTCTGTCTGCCCATCAGATGCACTTAACTTAATCAATATTTACATTTATGACTGCAGCATAAAGAGTCTTTTATACAAACGTTATTAATTATTTTCTCCTGATTCACAAGCAACATTACTGCAAATCTTATTTATTCCAGCTTGGTTGTGTAACTACGGTGATTTTGTGTCTGTGAGCCTTGCAGTAGTTTGGTTGAAGGCATTAGACACTAACAAGGGACTGAAAGTGCTGCTGATTGTGTTATCGTAAGTGGATGACATGACCCAGTATAATTTTCCTGTAATATCCCAGATGTGTTGTTATTTACTGCATTCATTAATATCAGGTTTCTCAGGCAAACCCGTTTCATGTCTTATTGCAATTCCACAGCTGACATAGGAAGAAATCTTGAAGTAAATATTTTAAATTTAATGAATATTATATGTAAGTAAACCAAAGTGTATATTTTATCTTCAACTTTTGTTCAAGATTAACTTTGGCAGAATATATTTTCATGATGCAACCTCATTAGGAGTGTGTGAGTAAAGATTAAATCGTAGTTGGGCGGTATATATTTTGTAAGACACTGAATGTCACCTTGAACCTTTGTTGTAAGGAAATGGATAGAAGTAGACTTGTTGCACTGTTGAATATGTGCACAATTTTAGTTATTTAAAATCGTAAATAGAAAATATAATAATTGTCACTTTCTGAATGAATGTTGAATCTAAGGTGAGATGTTGTTTATTTTATTTATTTTTTATTGTCTTTCAACAGTTTTTCATTAGAATCCCTACTGTACTTGACAAAATATGTCTGAGCACCTTGTGATTTTTAACAAAAGATGTTTGTCATTATGTCCAGTGAAGGTACCAGATAAGAACCTCAACAGTCATTGGTGACAACAAGCAGCATCTATTTTCACTGAGACAACCAACATCTTTTAATGTGTTTTTGTTCTTTTACCACCTAATGCAAGAGAGATGTTACATTCTTCCTCTGGAGCACAAAATGTTTTATTATTTACAATATTATGTTTGCACTATTTATGTTTTTGTATTATTTATGGGTTTGTGTTGGCTTCTAGGAAGCTATACTTCTGTAGCTGTTTTTTGTTTTTTGTTACCAGTAAAAAACAAATGTGTCATTTTTAATCTTGGTAAAATTAAAACTGTTAAATGTAACCACAGTGTTTTCTTCCCTAAATGATAAAGGTGTGATGACATTTTAAGGAACATAGATACATTTATATTGAGAAGTCAATGAATCTTAAAAGGGAACTCCATTAAGTTTACACATCTGTCTGTTTTCAGAGGTCTTTCTTTTTTAAACAAATACTGAGATTAACTTGGTCCCATTATTTTCTGCAGTGCCCTCGTGTTTAGTTTCAAGGAAGTGTGCAATCTTAGTAAAGACTTGAATTTGTAGCTTGAGCATCTGGGCTCTATAAATCCTAAATGAAGTTAAACTGATGGTGCCTACTATGTGATTTTCTTTAGTGAGGAAAATGGAGGGAAAACAGTTGTAAGAAGTAAAAATTGTGCCAGTGTTGGATTAGATTAAAGCCATCATATACTATTATCTGGCTAATAATGGTTTAAAAACAATCAAACAAACAGTTTGGGAGTGTTTCATTGACCAAGTGAGCAAAGTGTAAGTGAAAGGTAGCTCAGGTTGATGTTTAAAAGAAATGGCTTGACCTTAAACTACAAGAAAAACCACACTTATCTTCACTTGTGCAAAGCTGAATTTAAATGGACTATAAATCTGTTTATAAATGTGGCCCTGTGTTTGCTGCACATGTGGTTGTTGAATAAATACTGTCTTACAATGGATTTGAGATGAAGACTGCATATTTTTCAGTAATAACGTTTGCAGGGGTTGAAGTAAATGAGCTTACTAGAGCAATTCATATGTAAAGCCTAGTTACTCAAGGCAATAGCAGGTGTTTGTATCACACACACACACACACACACACACACACACACACACACACACACACACACACACACACACACACACACACACACACACACATATAATTGTGTCAGAGGTGAAATTCAGAGATGAACTGTTGTTTTGACCACTCCTTGGCTGCAGCACTGTGAGGAAGGAGGTTTCAGCACCATGGAGAGCACCAAAGCACATTGCTGCTTTGCAGAAAATAAACCACAAAAAATTTGTACAATATTTTTTTCTCACCTAATGTATATCCATTTCATACGTCATTATTGGTAGGTGATAACCCACATATTTGCCTTGGACTGGACAAACACATACAGTATATGAAAACTATACCAGCTGCCTTTTTTGGTGTCAAGGAAAACAATGTAGTTGAGGGTAGCTGGTCACATTTTATATCATCATCAAAGGTTCACTTAGTGTTTAAAACTGTTTAGGTGATTGCATATAGTATATAGCATATAGTAATGGGATAAGCTATTAAATGTGTGTTTTGGGTTCTTAAAACTAGATTATTGCTTCTGACACATTTGTAAAATCTGTGTTTGTAATTAATTATTTGTACCAAAACAAGTTTTTTTTTCAGCTATTCTGTAAAACTGATTAGAAAAAAAATCAAACAAACAAAACAAAACAAAACAGGCTAGATTTGTGACTAAAAAGATTCAATTCAGGTTGATTTTGTAAAATAAACCAAACTAGCAGAGCAGGATTATTTATTTAATTATAACATTAGCAATCCTATTTTTTTATCCCCCACCTAGCAAGTGTTGGAATGATCTATTCTATTCTTACTCCACACACCATGACTAGTCTATTATGTGTGGGATCGTTCTGGCATGCTCGTTGACTGAAGACATTGGAAATCTTGTGTCTTAGTTAAGAATGTTTATCTGTTTATCAGCAGATTGAATAGAGAACAGAGCTCTGGGTCTCCTTCCTTTCCCTGACAGCAACAAAGTTGTTTGTCAGTTCATGAAGTCTGACTGTCTGACCTATCCCTGACCCAGTTTTTATACACTTTACACAGTTACACAGCATTCTTGGGCCTCTTCCCTGAGTCAAGCCTCCTCCCCTGTGTGTAAGAGGTGTTCCTTATTTCCGCTGCCTTGGGTCAGGGTGAGGTCGCCGATGGTTGACCAGTTCTTCTCATCAGCACCAGATGTTTTTGCTTATCTCTGTGGATGAGAGCTCATCCCACAATGGAGTTTTAATGATAAAATCCCTCACAAGCTAATTTTATTTTGATAGCCTTACTTAAATTTAAAATGTAGCTTCAGCAAATGTAGTCTATATTTTATATGTCTAGATTCTTTAAACAAAAGTAGAAGCAATGCATCTCCTTTGTCCAGCAGTTTCACAAACACATGCCACACACATGCCACACACTGAATCTTGCCTTGGACCCCCTAAAAAGCTAGAAACGGCCCTGCTGATCACCTATATCTTTAACAATCACTAGTATGTTCGTTTTTTTTTTTTCATTAAATCTTATTGCTACGCATTTCTCCTCTCCCTATCTCTCCCCAGTCTTCTTCTCTCTCTCTCTCTCTCTCTCTCTCTCTCTCTCTCTCTCTCTCTCTCTCCTGAGTGCCCACCTATGTCTCTCTCACTCATTTAAGGGGTGGAGGCTGACGGCCGTGTTTTCTGTGGATGGATGGAGGAAAAGGGGAATCAGTGGCGGTCCGCATCAGCTGCTTTGCACGGAGCATTTTCATTACAAGAAGCCACATCGTCGGCGAAGGCTTTTCATGGGAATCAAACGGCTTAACATGACCGCTGGAGTGATCGCTGATCTGCTGCAGGAGGTAAGCACCTTCCACGCTTCTGCCGGCGCTCGTGATAGCTTGTTACATCTATAATACAAGGGAAGGTGGGGGTGGATAGTTACATAAGAGTGCAAGACGAATCAGAGATCAATTAAGAAAGCAATCAGCGCGCAAAAAAGAGAAGGAAAAGAGGCACATCTAGTTGTGAGGCTGAACATTTGCTGAATTGTAGAAGAAGTGATCAAGCGGCAAATTTTCTCTGAGGCACGGTGAAGGAAAAGCAGCCGGAGAGATGGAAGAAACAAGAAGATATTGAAGAAAATGTTCGAGGCTGTATGAGTCTGCAGGCCCGCGGCCTCACATCACCACAGGACACAGACGAGGCTCATAAACGAGCCACAATGCCAGTGAGGTTGAAAATAAACCAGCATGAAAAGGCTTTTATTATTATCTGGCCACCTTCATATCCATGACAACGGGAAATCTCCAGTCTGGCAGTTTGCTCTTCTGTCCTGCAGATGCACCTGATCCCAACAAAACAAATGAGTGTCCTGCTCCACAATAAAACACTGCTGTTAGACTGAGGAAGACCTTTGCTTTAACCTGTATTACAGGTGATTATCCATTACCCACAAAATGTGGAGCAACTCATTTTCAAACAGGTTTACTCGCAGTTAAATCCCACAAAATAACAAAAAATAAAATGACAACCTGTTGACAAACAGGTCAAAGGTATCATTCATTTAGTCAAATCCAAATTATGCTCTTGTATAAAACATAAAACTAAAATAGAAAATTCAGATTTGTTAGAAGTTGCAGCTTATCATCCCTAATGATGACAAGTCAGAACTTAAATAATTAAACAAACATAATGTTGAAAGTCTCACAGACTAATATTTTTGTAAGTAACATTTATGATGATACACAATAAAATAACAATACAGTTATAAAAAAAAAAGATAATTGACAACAGAACAGACAGTACAAGTCAAGTTTGTGTCTTATTTTGATTTACACAGAAAGATTGCAGATGTTGAGCTGTTATAAAATATATTTACTCATATGACAGTGTCAGTTTTTGGGACTAACATTAGACATAAGAGTTAGCCCATAGTCAAAAAAAGGAAAAGCAAAAAGCAAAAAAACAACTTAAATCGATAGAAAAAGCCACTAAACATGAGCATGAGAATGTTGCTTTGTAAAGAATCCAGCTGAAGGCCAGTTTAAGTTAACACATTTGAACAGTGCTTATTTCCTAAAACAAACAGATACCAGATGTCAAAGGATAAATAGTGGACAAATTGAATGGTTTACTGTAGATGGAAGAGAAGAACCGTAGGGCTCTTTGGACGCTTTGAAAGAATAGTTCATATAAATTACTTTGTTTTTGTTGTATGTACCAATTAACGCAAATGGGATTCATTGTCTAATGTGTCCTTTTGGGATTATAGATTGGTTGTTTTACCCGAATCAGTAAATTTGTGGGTTGTAATGTCATGCAGACATAGTTAATCTCTAATGAAGCCAGTAATTGTAATTAAATGGTCTTTTTAACTTAAACAAGTTGTTTTTATCTTTCAAAGTGTTTTTTTTTTTACTTCTTTGCATTGCACAGAAGTTTCTTCATATTTAATTAAGAATGTCCAACTGTTGGACATCGGTATCCCTCCAGAAGGATCCACACCATCTGTAATTTGTACCATTGACCAGTGAAGACGGTTACCTGAAGCTGCAGTTCATGGCAGTCGCTGCTCCGTGGCGTTTCTCAGAGGGTTGTTTCCTGGAGGTAACTCGGTATTTAGCCTGGTAATATGATTCCACATTAGTCAACCTGTGTCCGTTTTATTGCACTTCTCCTAATCACAAACTAATGGCGCTGGTTTGAGGTTAAACTGTTGATAACAAGCATCTGTTGATAACAGCAGAGAGCATTTGTTTGGGGAAAACTGAGTATGATGGCTTCGAGGGTGTAATTTCCACTGGAACTGGGAAGTGCTATTTTTGTCTTCCTCGGTTTCACGGCTCCAGGCGAATTTTTCTCACCGATGACTATTTCCTTTAATAAGTGTGGAAACCCTAAGTTAACCTTTCAGAAAGAGACTCTGTATGTCATTTTTAAAAAAATAACAAATAGAGTCAGTAACCTTTCCAAATGATTGTCTGACATTTGCTGACTTAATGAAAATACGTTTTAAGTGATGAACCTCATATCTTTTTCTACCTCTAAAGACTGACTCTCTGAGGATTTGACAGTTGTTTCCTATGTGATGTCTGTCTTCCCTGTGCTCAGCTGTTTAGATGCCTTAAAATAGCACACGTTCCCATGCGGCCTCCGCTCAATTTACTGCACATCTGTATCGAGCTACATGGTTATCACTCTCTCCTGTGCAGCAGAGATAAAAGCAAACTGAACAACAGACAAAATGACTGTGCTCTGACGTGTTCACACATGTCTTCAGACTTTCCTTTGAACTCGGGTTCATCTTACATGTCGGGACTGCTTGTAACACATCCTGCTGCAGGCCTGAATGCTTTTTCACACAGTTGCACTTGTGCAACCATATGCTGTCTCTAATTCTGTTAGCGACTGAATGAGGTAAAGTACCACTTCATTTCAGCCACACAGCCAGTGTTGCGTGATTAACTGATGGCAGACTTCTGCAGCTTGCATAAGGATAAAGCTGTACAGGTTCAATCGTTTGTGTGAAAGTTAAAGAAAATATGTGGAAAATTGGGTAAGTAAAAGCTTTTCCAGTGGACGGACATTAAAGATGATAATGCTGGAAACTGAAAACACTTCATTTTGACTATTTTGGTGTATTTTGCAGCTATAATGAAGAAGAAGATTCACATTATAGATTAGGGTTAGGACAGTTTAGGTTAGGATTAGTTACTGTAGCGGAGTAACCGTGTGTGCCATGTACTGTTCAGATGTATTTGAGAGCGTTGTTCATGTTAAATCTCTAACTTATATATCACCAAGACAACAAAATGAAGTCATATGGTATGATGTTAACATTGTGCTTTAGATTTCTAATATTATTCACTATTTCCAAAATCATATCCAGAACGGTGACCAGAAGCAGGGAATTTAGCTAATGACCAGTGTTGGAGTAATCAGATTACTTTTTTTTTTGTAACTACTAATGAAACATGTCATCAGTTACTTGTCATTTTGTTAAATAAATCAATCACTGGTAGCATTTTATACATTGTGGCATTATTTTTAAATTCGTGGGGGGAAAAGCACAGGAACCTGGCCAGCCTGGCCAGCAATTCACTTCATGAAAACTCTCCCTTGAAAGCCATTTCTACCGATACAGAACCTACCAAACCTATTGCAACTAAGCAACTTTGCGATGATTCATACGAGAGCATCCGAGAGCCACTATTCAAAACAATAGTTTCTCTGATTGGTTGATTGTCTTTCCAGTGGCATCCAGAGGTAGATTTTTTTCTGCATCCGTTGTTACTGGATATTAAAGTCAGATTCAGAGGAACCAGACTAATTCTCTGAGTTGACGAGAACAAGAATCGGGACGTCTGAACAGGCTACTTCAACATCACTCAAGAAAGCATATTGTACCTGGCGGAGACTACGTGGATGCACGTGAGATTTGAGGAATCACTGTAGGATAATTCTTCGTTCCTCAGACGTCAGCGAAAGGCAAAAACTAAGTTGGATGCACTTGAGTTACCAAAACACGACAAAGGCTGAAAAACAAGATGGAAAACAATGAAAAACAAGTCCAGGATGTCTACGCCGGTACTAAAGGGGTTCATCAGATAACCCACTACGACAGCATGTTAGAAGCAACAGTAAGACAGCACCTAAAACATTATCTACATCTTTTACTTACAATCAACGCTCTTAACCAGCCAACTCAACCACTGAAGTCAGGGTCCACTTATGTACCCTGTGCTCAGAAGTCTGAATTTGCAGGCTCCTAGTGAGAAGATTCATCTGTGAAATCACAACTTCAACTCAGAAAGCTGGAGGGACCTCAGCCACTTTGATTTCAAGATCAAGAATTTCTGTCTTATTTGATTTAAGTTAAGTCAGACATAGACTGTTCACATTTCATCAGTGGGCATGTTGTGATGCTGTTTGTATGGGCAGAATGCCATGTACATTTATCTATTCGCTGTGTGAATAGATAAATATGAAATATATGTTAAACTGCTTTACAGAAGCCGGTTCCAAAAGGTATTATATAATTGCAGGCCATTTGGCAGTTAGTCTTGTTCACAGTGCTCGCAGTTGCGACGCCTCACCTGACATTTAGAAAGGTCGACTTATGACTTTACAATTCAAAAAAGTAGGTAAGCTGGGATGTGACGGCATTCTGAGTTCCGACTTCGGCGGTAAATAAAAGGCACCGTCCATTTGAATTCTGGCATTGGGGAGCGTTTCATTTTTCAGTTCCAGCTTCAGAACAAGCTCAAACTGCAAATTGGAAGGAGCATAAGCTTTCAACTGTACGGCAGCTGCCTCACCCGTTTGTAGGGAAATGGTTCGGCAATAAGATGCAGCATCAATTATAATCTTTATATGAAAGAGAAACAAATGTGTAGTCTTTATCTTTACATTTACTTTTCTTTTAAGTGAAATAAAAAGTAAAAAAGGCTGTTTAAACTGCATTAATTAGCACAAAAGTAGTCTGATTTTATTTTTTTCTGCTAGTAACTTAGTAACTATTAACTTTTTGAAGGCACGAATCTTGTTATCCATTATATTTAAAGCAAGTATATGTAGCAATACCGCACCTGACCACATGGGGGCAACAGATCACAAGAATGTTCATTTGCGAGCCCCATGTGGTCAGAGGTGGTATTACTACAGAGCGGCTTTAAAAGTAATGCTACCTAGGAGTGCTACTGGCATTTTATTAACTTTTTGTTTTTGAGATTTTTAAAAAATAAACAACTCAAGTGAAATAATTCCTAGAAGTCCTGTATAGGTTAGTGGCATCAGTAGCAGTTTAAATAATGTATATTATTCATGCTTGTACTGTGTCTTTACTCGCCACTATCCTTCTGTAAACATAATCTGAACATGCCTGCATTATTTTTATTAACAGTTTTCTTGTGTGACAAAAAAAGCAGATGTTGACTGAATGTGCATGAAACAGATGCAATGCATTGTTATTTTCAGGCCCGGTGAAAAAAGATGAAACAGACAAATGTTATCCAACGCCGTGGCCTCATGCAGTACATTCCTGCTATATTGTGAGCACTTGGTAGAATGAGCTGTGCGTTGTCATGGAAATCAGCGCAGCTCAAGCTCATAATATTCCCCCGTGGATGGAGAGCAGAACGGTTTCAGCACATTCATTTGTTCCAGTGGTAGAAACGCTCATGGTGGCTTAGACCCGGATGTTCGCACTAAAGGAAGCAAAGATGGTCTGTTCTAATCTCAGGTCACTTCACGGGGGTGGGATGGAGGGGAGGTGTCTCCTAATAAAACAGCCACATAGGGTTATCACACTTTTTTTTCCCACACGCGCAGTGAACATGGAGCGGCATTATGCCGAACACGGAGTGCTGAAGCATAAGGCTTCGGCACGCCGTGTGAAAATTTGAGGACTGTTAGTTTTGCAGCGTTACACAAATGCAGTATGGGGGCTGATTGAAGGGGAGAAGTTTCCAAAGCTTTCAGATATCTGACGATCATTTTTCACAGTGTGTACTTACAGCACGTGTTTATTTCTTTTCACCAGTTATCCTTCACTGGTGTTAATTGATACGTATATTTTGTTTAAAGGGGGATTATTAGTTTTATTTTCCTCCAGGTTGCTATTGATTGCTGTTCTTATAACCACATTATCCTGCAATTCTACAATGGCATCATTGTTGGTTGAACTAAAGATAAATCAGAGCAAAGTGCGAATGGGGGACATTCTCAGAGACACTTTTTGAGAAAACAAAACTGACAAACATAGAGAAATATTATCTAATATAATATTCTGAAACATAGGGCACCTGCCCTCATTATACCTCATCTGAATCCATAAAACCTCACCATTTGACAACATTTAACATATCAATACCACAACAACACTAGTTCCTCACTAATAAGACCGCAGATACAAAGTGTGGTTTCTTACCTTTTACATGGGGCCGTGCATGTTGGAATACATAGTCCATCACACTGTTTTGTTTTGGCGGTGCTTAAGAGGTTGACTATTTCAAATTGCGCTCGTACAATAGATCAGTACAGACAAGATACAGCAATAGAAAATTCACACTAATGTGGGAAACCTTAAGAAAAGCGTTCACTAATTTGAGAAAGATGGCGTAGGTGGTGCAGAGAAAAATGACCTGAAAGATGCTTTAGTTGTTGCACTGACCTCTGCCTTTGACTAGACCTGAAATCAAATACACGTCTATTTTTGAGTAGTACTCTTTACGTCATATGACACCTATAATTGTCTGTAATGATATTGAGAGAGTTAAAAATAGAAAATGATTAGGTCAGAGGACAGTATTTTTATTTACCTTCAGCGGATCACCTCACATAATGGCGAGGAAACACTGCAGTCGCAGCTCTGTTAAGCAGCGTAGTTTGATTTTGGAAGCGTGGGTTATGACATGTTTCCCAGGCAATAAACAGCAGCTACACAGCCACACAGTCTCATGCTTCGACTATTATGTTAATCGGCATACTGGACTTTCAACAAAAGTGGAGGGGGAAGTCTTTTGTTTATGATATTATCTGCATGCATGTCTTGTTTGTGTAGCCACCACTCAATCTGAGAGTACGTCAACATTAGGCCAGTGTGTCGCAATCACTTTTCTTAGTGCAGCTTTGTTCCGTGGAATCACAGCTTTAACGAAATGGATTTGAGAGGCTGTGAATGAACATGCTTGGTGGATCAATGTACATGAAGTAAGCAACTTTTTATTTATAGGTTGACTGAGCAGCAGTTACCAGCAGCCATCTGCTGGAACCAAATGGAAAAATGTCTAAAAAAAAAGTCATATTCCAGGCAGGAGGACAGATTTTAGAGACTGCAGATTAGTCACTGTCAGTAACCCCCCCTTCTCCCTGTGAGCTCTCAGTCTGTTATTTATTCTCATGTTGTTGATATCTCCCTGCTAAGAAGATGGAGATAGGTCCTCACAACATGGTTTGTTTTGAACTTAAAGTTTTAAAGCTGTTACTTATTGAACTTTCTTTTCTTGTGTCATTTTCTGACAAAATCTCCAAACAGCCTCAGGCCTATAATTATTAGTATTATTATTATAATTAGTTTACAGTAAGGCCCGATCAGGCGTCGTGGTGAGATTTTAAAATAATTGTTGACCATAGAAAAACTGTGAAGGGAAATTGATATTAATTTATATGAAGAGGATAAACAACTGTCCTGTCCTTCTGTGCTGTGCAGCTTCCCCTCAAAAGCTCCTCCTTGCAGAGGAGGCAGCACACAGGTTCGTAACCGTGGCAACTGCAGAAACGCCAATAGTTGACAACAGTTTACCAACTCCAGCTGTTATACACAAAGCCAACAACTGGATGTTGGGACCATAGCGAGTGTCAACTCAGCATCCGTTGCCGTTGTCTTTTCGGCGAATGACACACTAGGCCCTGGTGGAGCCTGTAGACGGGTTTCAGCTGGTTCGGTGTGTTGATTGGGTTCAGATTGGGCTCTGATTGGGTGCTCAGCATACTGAGCAGCTGATAAAAATGAAAGCAAATGACTGAATCAACATATCGCACATTTCTCTTTTTTCCTCTTCATCTCTTTGAAAAAGGAAAATCTAAATGTTTCTTAATAACATGGCCATGCGGAGAGCAGAAACTGAAGACCCACTGATAATTGTCACTCAGGAACAAACCAGCTGAAACATGCCTTCCTTTAATGACATAGGGTCACACATTACCCATTTCATTCGTGGGCCCACTGCTTTGCTTTGTTGACCTAAAAAAAAAAAAAAAGCTCAACATTTCCTGTGACCAAATTGCATCAGGGGCTCCAGAAACAACCAGGTTATTTGTCTCTTTGATAGTTCATGTCACCAGACTGACAATGGTTGATGAGGGACAGTTTCACTGTGGTGTTGGTGGTGGGGGTTGTCACTGAAGGTGACCTATGTCAGGAAACATCTCCCAGTGTAGTGACCACCATCCAGATGGTGCCGTTTGTTACTTGATGTGAAGTTTATGAGATAACAGCAACTTGTTGGTGATTGCTGGTTGATACACTGTATAATGTGTATCTACAGGAATTAAATGAGCTTTTCGTTCTTGTTCAGCCTTTCGACGACAGAACCAAGAAAATTACATAGCTTGTGTAGCCTCCAGTCACAGACGAAGACAACTTCATGTCGTCTTCAACCTTTTTTATAACGACGCATTTGGGAAGGTTGCTGAAGAGGCACAGATGTTATCAGGGATCTGGATTACAGCTGGTTTTGTCAGATGACTTTGCAAATATGAAACAGCGTTTTAGTGAGTTTGGCAGATTTGGCGGTGAAAAGGCTGAAGAAGACCAGATAAAGACGCTTTGTTGATTCTCATTTGTTTGACTTACGGCAGAAGACAGGGACAAAAGTGACAAAGAGGCCTCTATTGTTGTTGTTCATTCCTTTATGAAGTTTACATTTTTTGTGTATGAGGACTATTTTGATTCCTCTAAGATGCTTTAACTCTCAGACACGCAGGCTACATTAAACAGCCCCTGTAAAGTGTCCATCATCTGAACGTGCCTGGAATCAAACTCAAGAAAATCTGTTTCTTAATTTTCTAGATTATAATTTCTCTCATGTTCCCCCTCTATAGGTGTGAATCCCATTAGAAACCTCATGGAGCAGGATGTGGAGAGCCCAGCCATCATGAGGAAGCCCAAGTTGCCAAAGCAAGTCAGAGAAGACCTGCCAAAACAGCTGGCACAACTGGACCGGACAAAGAAGATCCAGCGGTACGTCCAGAAGGACGGAAAGTGCAATGTCCATCACGGTAACGTGAGAGAGACGTACCGCTATCTGACGGACATTTTCACCACACTGGTAGATCTGAAGTGGAGATTTAACCTCTTCATCTTCGTACTGGTGTACACGGTGACATGGCTCTTCTTCGGCTTCATGTGGTGGCTTATTGCTTACCTCCGGGGTGACCTGGACCATACAGCAGACAACCAGTGGACTCCATGTGTCAATAACCTTAATGGGTTTGTATCAGCTTTCCTGTTCTCCATTGAGACAGAGACCACCATTGGTTATGGATATAGAGTCATCACGGACAAATGCCCTGAGGGGATAGTTCTGCTTCTAGTTCAGTCAGTGCTGGGATCTATCGTGAATGCGTTCATGGTGGGTTGTATGTTTGTCAAGATCTCGCAGCCTAAGAAGCGAGCTGAGACGCTAGTGTTTTCCACCAATGCAGTCATCTCGATGAGAGATGGACGGCTGTGCCTCATGTTCAGAGTTGGAGACCTCCGAAACTCACACATCGTTGAGGCTTCAATCAGAGCCAAGCTTATCAAGTCTAAGCAGACCAAGGAGGGGGAGTTCATCCCTTTGAACCAGACGGACATAAACGTGGGTTACAACACAGGAGATGATCGGCTCTTCTTAGTGTCGCCGCTCATTATCTGCCATGAGATAAACCAGCAAAGCCCCTTCTGGGAGATCTCCCAAGCCCACCTGGCCAAGGAAGAGCTGGAAATTGTTGTTATCCTGGAGGGAATGGTGGAGGCCACAGGTGAGTGCTCACATTCATTAAATCAGACACATTATGGCTGCAGTTAGATTATTTAATGATTATTATAAACTGATTAAATTAATATGTGCAGTAATGGTTCAGTGGACTGAGAAATCAAAGGAGAGATACCGCACCTTTTTTCTTTCACTTGACTTGGTACACCCCTGGGGGTACTCTCCAGCAGACCCTGTAACCCTAAAATGGAAGTAAGACGGTAAATGGTAAATAATGGATGAATGGATTATTGTGCCTTTTTTCCCCACTGTTAATATATCTGGCTTTATGCAAATATAGATGTGGGCTTAAATTACGCTTAATAAACCTAGTGGCTGGATTAAATATGGGAAAACTGACCCTTAAACAAATCCAGCTGTATGAGGCAGCATCGTACTCGGCCTGAGAACCCATGCTGACAATGAGCCAGTCAGTCGTTGCTATACTTGTAAAAATCATGTCATTCCTTCATGGATTGTGGTTCCAATCAACAATTGGTATAATCAGCAAAGCAAATAAACTCGAGCAAAAAAGTTTTGACTTCCTTCCTCTGAGCTACAGCGAATCGAGCATGGTTTGATAGATGGGGGTGAAGATGGGGAGGTGGAAATAATTTTACTGATCTGGACTCCTTATTGAATGTAGTAGCCCTAAACCAGCAAACGTGCTGGAGACACCCAAATACATGCTCTTAAGCAGAGAGAAAGTGTTTTTTTTGTATGTTTTTTTCCATATTATGTGCTTTTTAATCATCATCCCGCATTAGCCCTCTAAGAAAACGCTGCCAGGTCATTTTAGAAAATACATGGTTATTACGTGTAATTCTCTCAGCAGCTGCCTTGTTGTCAGAGTGCACAAATTAGTTCTGTTGTCATCATACACGTCCAAATGTGGTGCAGGCGTTTTAATATTTCTTTAATTCAGTCCATTTCAAATAATGTAATCACATACAAAGGTTTAATAACTTTTCATGACTTGAAGTATGCAATTTTCAGCTGTTGATCAGTCATTCGGCCAATTTGATCCCAATTACGTTATTCACCCACTTAATCATTAATTAGTACAATATATGTCTTTTAGACATTTCATGTTTTAATTGTCCTTTTCTAAAGAGTATAAATTTGTCAGTTTATATCAGAAAAAGTGTGTTTGTTCGTTGCTTATTTTGTTACAGACATAAAAAATAAAAAAATATGTTTTTGTCTTTCTTGATAGAGGGTTAAACCTGTTAAAGCTTAATACAGATGGACTTTTAGTTTACAAAATGTTTACTTAAATCGTTTTTTTTTGTCCTGCCGGTTGCTATAAAAATGCTTCCCTGCAACTGGAGCTCTGCAGCTCATATTTAAGATTTTTGATTTATGGCAGTTTAAAGCTGAAGGAAAGACTGAACAATAATAGCATTTAGCTCAAAGTGCTGCTGTCTTCACTACTTAGTGTTAGTCTTTACTAGGTATTCGGCCATATGAACAGTTTTATCTTCCCTGCTACACGACTCACGATGTTCTCCAGATGTGGTGTGACGTGTAAAACAGACCTTGGATGCAGCAGGAAGTTTTTTTAGGATCAGAGCAATTGCAAATCATTTAACTCTCTGAACTAAACCCTTGGTGTCGTCCTAAAGAGCCCTGTCTGGGTCCAGTTTGTACACCAGAATAGTGTCATACGCTGCCAACCCTGATCTTTGATCCTGTGTCAACTGGCACCGCGCTATTTGCATCCAATTTATCCTTTTAAGATCTACAATTTGACTTCTTTCAGCATTCAAGTGACAAGAAATTTAAAAAAAACATTATGAGTGGTTAGGAATGTGTCAAAAGTAGTGACATTATATGACAGATGCATCTGTTTTTACACTCTGTAAGGCCACAGCCATTGGCAAAACTGACAAAGCAACACTATAAATCATAATCTAATGATACAAATTAAAAATTTTACAATTAGAGTGAGTCAGGATTCAAGGCTAAAAGGTTGACTGAGCTGAGCGGATCTGCAGGCGACAGCTGCTCTGCCAGGAGCACGATGACCGTGACATCTGCATAACCAACAGAACACATGTGGGAGACTTACAGCAGCCAGGAAATGTACCACACGCAGTCGTATAAATATGCAGTTATTTGTTGCACTGTCAGTTTCTATAAAGTAATCGTTTCTATAAGATATTTCTTGGTGCAGGTGTGGCTCGGTTTCCCAAAAACCTCTCGAGCCAGAGAGGTCACTGATAGTCAAAATATTATGTAAATGTTAACTGACAGTTTAGTAACTGTGCAGGAAACCCTTTCAGGCTGCAGACAGTGAAGACACTGTGTTTGGACCAATAAATTCATCTTGTTTCAAACTTTCCCATCACTTTTATATTAAAGTGTCAACTTGTATACAGTATGTTTTATTTCACTTCCTAAAATTTGCAGATAAACTGGGGAACTTGATATATGTTTAGATTAAGGGTTAAGTTGGGGGAAGAGCACACCGCAGGTGAAACAACGGTATGTGTCAGGTGAGTTTTTTTCAACTGGCTGCTCATCTACCAGTTTTGCCTACTTTGAGTCGTGAGTCGCAGGCTCTCTGTGGCACAACAGAGTGCGCTGGACTTCTAGTTAAGCCCTTGAGATCCAATTCAAAGTGTTGTAAGATCGAGGCCCACCAGAGTCGTTCTTTAGTAACTCCAGTGTGTTAAGTTCACATTTGCAGCTGTAACTGTATTGCATTGTTTGGACATGTGCCTTCAGCAGCTCTCTGAAACGCAATGTGCACCAGATACCTGCTGGCAATGTAATGATGTGAAACATGTTTGTTGGCCCATACTGAAGAGAGAAACTTGCTTGAGGTGTGTATTGGAGACGATGGTGTAGAGGTTAGTATCTGTTGAGTGTAATCCAAACCAGCACTTCCCTGAGGTTTTTATGCTCTAAAGGAGTTTTTTGACTTGTTGGGAATATCCTTGATGTTATCTGAAGTCTATGTCTACAATGTCGACCTAACCAAAACCAGATCTATGAATGTAAAAATTGATAAGATTATCCAACAAATGGGTGGAATTTAAAAAAAGAAAATACTGTGTCATTTATGACACTTTTGCATCATGACATTTTTTCAAGGTCAACGTGAAATATTTTGAGCTTCGTTTACATGCTCCTGAGTGACATTTTGAGACATTTGGAATTTGTGAACCTATTTAAAACTTTGTTAAGCTGTATCTTAAACCTAACCTAACCCTCTTTTTTTGTTTGTACTCCATACCTACTACTTACCTCTCACTCACATCGAAGGGTTCAGCATCCAATCAATTTCCCTGCATGGGATTAATAAAGTATATTGAATTGAATCCTGCCTCATCATACTTTGACACATGGCGAGGCAGGGAATCAAACTTATCCAACTGGAAAACGAGCACCAAGGCACAACTCACTGTGTAATACACTGAAACTGTGAAAATACTGGGAGAGAGCTCCTCTTTGACTATTTTTATCATCAGGGTGACAGCATGCTCACATCTTCACTTGGTGGAATTAGATAAAGTTGTGAGGGTAGTTTTCTGGACAAAGAGGACACCCTTCCTGGCCTTCTGTTGTTTGAAACACAACACAGTTTGTGTGTGGGTTGGGGGAAGTTTCGCATCACTATGCTGTGATTCTGAATTCATGTTCTTGCTCTCCTTGTTCAACGTCACCTTGTGTTGACTGGACAGTGTTTTCACTTGCCGCTTGGCCCGCAGGCTCTACAATATTAATGAATCCCTGTCTCTCTACAACAGCAGAAATCTTAAATCTTTGATAGGCATGTGAGAATCGTGCCGGTTTTATCACCGCCAGCACCACCGGCTTTCCAAATGTGTCTCAACCTGTGTCTTTTTCAGCTGTGCATTTCATAACTAAACCTTTAACTAAACATAAACCTTTCCTAAATCTGATTCTGCCTTTGTAGCTTGTGAATTTGGGTGCTTGCACACTGGATCATCAGTTAAATCAGTTGGCTGTGACCAACCAGCAACCACAGCAGGACAAACTTTTATATCAAAATCAGAATAGTGTTCCTTCATATTTGAATAAAGACAGTCATAGTGTCATATCACAGGTTAACATTGTAATAGAATAATGCTTTCAAATTAATAATTCATTTTCTTTTTTTAAATTCAGTTTTCTTTGTGTTTTCACTAAGAAATCACATCTAAAATATTTTTTTTTGTTCCAAAGATAAAGTCTGTAACTACACTGAAAAAAAATAATTTTTAAGAACGTTAAAGGCCTTGTTTCAAGAAAATTAGAAGACTATTTTAGACGATTTTACTTATTTTAAGAATTCTAGTACAGAACATTTTTTCTTACAGTATTGGCAAAGATGTTTTTGCTTAAAATAAGGCAATTATGACTAAATATGAGCAAATTAGACTTAGTTCTAGAGGCGTTGTTTTTGCAGTGTACAGTATGTCAGTAATATACATTACACACGAGACTAATAATACCTAATTATGCTTATAAAAAAGCGTCCAAATGACCTAATAGAGCAATTGCCCTAAGGCCTATTCATCCTCAACACAGTATCAACTGAAAATGATAATTATTTAAAAGTGTATTCATAAAATTATGTATATTACTATTTTTGTAGTGCCTTCATATTGCAACACCCATTAATATCTAGTGAATATTTAAACATAAAAACTGAGATATTGTTATAATGACTCACATCCTGCCTGTTTCCAGTGATTTTATTTATTTTTTGTCACTTCTCAGTGATGTGATGTATATTGAAACTTCCCTTCAGCAGGAATATTGTGGGAAATATCCTGAAATGACTTTGCTGCAATGAGAGGATGTTTGGTGTTTTCTCTCAGGCTGATAAAGGCGCAATTACATTCAGTTTTGAGAATCACCTATACAGTGATTTTAAGTAATATTGCTGTACTTTTTATTCTTTTCACATGGGAAGTCCACACAACATTTCATGACAATTCATCTAAGAGTGAGGTCATCAAGGTCACTGGAATTATGGAGGCCACTATCATGGTTAAAAAGTGGAAAACAAAAGCACCAAAAGTGACCATTTTGCAAAAGCACGATTGAGAAATGGTGGGAAAAGCATTATATCAACACAAATCCGAAGCCATAAGTTTGCTGAATATTCATAAGAAAGAAAATGCTTCGTTCTGCAACAGAACTTGCCTAAACATCACAATTTTGCCAGCACATCCTAACTTTTATCTGCCAGTCTTTGACAGCATTGGTAGTTGTATCGACACGACTCTATGTGCTTCATTTGTTAACCTTTCATGTCGCATTTGTGTCTCTAGGCATGACGTGCCAGGCCAGGAGCTCCTATGTCAGCAGCGAGATCAAATGGGGCTACCGCTTCACACCAGTCCTGACGCTGGAGGACGGCTTCTACGAGGTGGACTACAACAGCTTCCATGAAATCTACGAGACTGACACCCCTGCCTGCAGTGCCAAAGAGCTCGCCGACATGGCCAGTCGGGCTCGCTTGCCCCTGACCTGGTCGCTGGCCAGTAAGCTGAGCCAGCAGGGGCTGCCAGAGTCTGAGCAGGAAGGCCAAGAGACAAAAACCAATGTGGACAACGAGGAGAAGAGCGAGCAGACCGAGAGGAACGGGGACATTGCAAACTTAGAGAGCGAGTCCAAAGTGTAGCAAGAGGACTGTGCGGTATGTAGTGAGCTCGCAGGTTCATATTAGATCACTGGACTGTTCTGTAGGACACCCGCAGGAGACGACTGCACAATGAGGACCAATGAGCACAGTAGACCAAGCATCCCCGTCACCAAGAACCGCTTATACTCTGAGTGAGTCACACGTACCCCTAAAAAGTCCTTACACGGAGACATGCGGCCCACCGCCTGACTGAAAACCCTCTGCGGCAACTGCATGTTTAAATCTAATGTGACGTCCTCCTGACAGGATTCCCCTTATTTTTTCTATTAAGATATTCCTATGGGCATTTGCATAAGTATTTTTGTATATAGTATAATCGGTTTTCAATTCTTTGTTTTGTTGCCGTGTGGATATATGACTGATGTTTGATACTAATCCCTTTAGGTTAGTTCTGTGTATATTTTATGCCTTACTGTACGTATAAAGCTTTGAATAATTGTTTTTCAGAAATATATTTAAGCATGTATAAACATTATCTGCAGTTGATTTATCTTGTACCATATATTCTGTACAATGATAATGTCATAAGGAAAACTTACATTGCAGTGGATGCAAACTCTAGTTTAAGCCAATTATATATTCTTCTCCGTTTGTTTAAAGTAGTACTTCAGGAAGCCACTCGCTGTTTTACAGCTGATTGACTTCAGACGACGGCCCTTTAAAACTGCATTTTGTCACTTTTGCACACTGGAAGCTTCTGGTTTCGTAGAGGATGATTGTTGATAACATTAGTTTCCAGAAATCCCTCAAATCGCCAAACAGCAGTGTCAAAATAAATAAATAAAATAAACAATAAGTTTCTTATTATGCACCCAGTGAGACCTTCCCTTTGTTTGTTTTTTGTTTCTTTTGTATTTTCTCAAGTTATTTAGCATGAGAAGCTTTTCACGCCTGTAAAAGACGAATGCAGTTCTCAGGCCTTAAAAATGACGTTGATGTGCCTTAAACTTGCTGATGACCAGCAGAGGGAAGCTCATCTGGACACTTGCTGTTTCTTTTTCCTCTCCTGATTAATTATCTCAGTAAATATTTACATGATGGGTTTTTTACGTTCTCGATTTTAAGTTCTTTTCATTACAACATAACAGCCACCTCCATCTCCATCCGTCGTTCCTGTTTCATCTCTGTTTTGATTTTCATTATTATTACTGGCAGATGTTTTTAATATAGAGAAATTGAAACAGTCCCAGTTCAGACTGATGCCTTTGTGCTCTTCGTTTCATGCTTTTGGCAGCGATCTATATGGTTTCATTTAAACACTAGTGTTGAGAAATGTCTAGTTCTTGATGATTAGTGCCCACATGTTCCTAAAAGCTCCCGTGAAATGGTTTGCAGAGGCCTGTTTGGCTCTGCCTATTTGTACATTTGCTTTTTAAACACTTTAATCAGCATGTTATTTGTCCTTTAAAGCGGTGTACAATCCCTTTGTTTAGATTTTACCTTACTGCAGTAAAAGACATTACTCCTGTGAGGAGATGACGCCCACGTCTTAACCCGGTTTAGAGCGAGTCAGCACATGTTCGTGAAATGCTACGCAGGAACACGACACAGATGTAAAATATCCCAAATGGGCACTTTTGATCGATACCTGTATAATAAAGATGTCTCGGTGATATTTCGGGGCGAAAACCTCATTTGAATCAATTGACTAAGGGGCTTACTTTTCTCAGAGATGCGATGACAACATTCAGATATTATTGCTGGTTTGGATGAGTAACCCAGCAATGAAAGCATCACTATTTTGTTGCCTGTATTTGTAAACAATAAGATGAGCATGTACATTTTGAGATACAGTGAATGAAAAGACACACGTAAGAAGACTTGAATTTGATTTATTTTTAAAGGCATAGATCTCTTTAAATCTAAAATTTAATGAATGCAGAACTTAACATGCAGAATTTAGAGCAACTTTAGAAGATATTTTCTTACCACTCAGACAGCCACATCCTTTATAATCACTTATCTGAATCAACACAGATAACATGATTATTGTACAATGTAGTCACAACTGGCATCAAGGTAATGCAAGGCAGACGATGCAGGCAGATGAGAAGGAAGAGTCCAATGAGTGAGAGTTGCTTTAAAAAAAACAAACAAACGCACATTCATCTTGTTTATGTAGTCACATGATCAGCAGACGTTCCAGGCAGTTCTGATGATGATTTTAACTCAAACCAAATAGTTTCATCTAACATCAAACTGCTTTCACAGAGCTTAATAATCTGAGAGTTTATTTAGTTAGATATGAACCTGTCAACACAAGTGAAGTTGTGTAGTAAAAAGTAAAGCACTAAATGTCAGTTACAATGTGGGATGCAGCGATCTAACATGAACACCAGGTATCGGCCCGATACTGCGCAGCTATCTGGATCCGGTATTTGATCGACGACAGTACGACTCCCCTTTTCCTGCTGCACAGTGACAGTTTAATGAATGCGTTCAATAAAGATAGAAAAAATTAGGTTTTTGTCATTTTAAACACGTTAATCCTTCTCTATTGTTCAGACACAGATGAAGATCAGATCATAACTTATGGCAAATTAATACAAAAAAATAAATAAAACAAATAAACATCCCTAGCTGCAGTCAGTGTCATTCCTTTCTTTTTTTTCCCAATTTATCACACTTTTCTGAAGATGTTTTAAAGATATTTTATGATTTATTTCTTCCATTTTTACAAGTTTAAGGTAACTGTCAGTGTCAGATCATTTAAAAAGCCACAGAGGTATACATTATTATCTTATAACATTCTGCTGCAACAGCTGGGTGTGAAGTGTCTTTTACAAATGTAACTTTAAACGGTTATATTGAGTAGAACTACTTCCAGCAGTTTATTTACGCACATTTTGTCCTCTAGGTAGTTTTTTTTTTTTTTTTTTACTGCTAATGAAGAAACAAATGAGCTCTGGGAAAGAAAAAATTTGAAATTACTTTAGTTAGATTAAATTTAGAGCTTTTATTTCAATAAGAACAGTATAGATTCTCAACATTGATTTATTTATTTAGTTTTGCTTCAGTTGGTTTCTCAGCTTTAAATTTTAGCTGGTTAACTTCTTACTAATCTGGAGTTAAACTGCATTTGACAAATGTGAGTGTTTCTGAAGCTGACTGATACAGAAATGTAAAGTAAATTACAACAGTAAATGTTTTAAAGACATTTGTATGCCCAGTCTTCCCTTTGAAATAGTAATTATTATCAAATAAGTGTTAAAATCAGATTCATAACACTTAAAAACCAACAGTAGCTTAATAAGCAGACAAAACCAGGTGGTTTAAACATTAAACAGGGAATCACGAAATAACATCAACCAAAAAAACAAAAACAATATTTAAAACAATGTTTAAAAAACAAACTGACTTCTATAACTAATAAGTTGTACAACTATAACGGCCTATAGCCATGTCTCTTCAAGTTAATTTGATTTTTACCAAAAAGAGAATGGAGTGGTTCAATTTTTTCTATTTATCTTTTTAAATCTACATTTTTTGCTGCATGGATAAAAATAAAAGTCTTGGCACAGAATAAAAAAAACATGTATGAAATGTTATCATGTTGCTATTATTAACATAATCAAACTGGCCATATGCAAAAACGCAAATAACAAATAAAAATGTTCATATCAGTTAAGCTTTTCTGACATTCCTGAAACATGACAATTAACAAAAACTAAAACGATGTCTATTTACCGCCGTAGAAGCTTTAAAAGAGAGCTGATAACCAAAAGCTCCTCCTGCAGCTTTAAAACATGAGCTGTTAAAGTCTGTCAAGCCTTTTTGTTTTTTGTTTTTTTAGAAAATAAGATGATAAAAGTTGTTAAACGTAAAACACAATTATGGAAAAGCACAAAGAGTGAAATGTAATGAACTGAAAAGTGGGAAGATATAAAACTACATCTTCTGTGATTTGTTCAAATGTTTGAACTAGTATCTTGAAACAAGTAAAAACAGGTGAAATTCTAATTTAAGCAAATATTACATGGTTGTTACGACTAGCTCCAAAGTTAATAACTAAGACCAAGCACTCCTTGCTGATTTTATAGTTGTGCGTCAGCTTTTTCACTAACAGCAACTTCACTACATATCATTTTTTAGTTGTTTACGTCTGCCATCGCCGCCTGAGTCTTTATAGGAGGCTAGGATTTAAGTACAGCAACACACACTAAACTCTAAAACACTAAAACAAGATATTTGGCAGGTCTTTTTTCATGTTAACAAGCAGCTACAGATAATTTCAAATAAAAATGTTCATCTGCACATTCAGAGCAAAAAGCAAAAGAAACAACTGCTTCAGCTTTGCCTTATACGAACTGACATGTAGCTCTTCAAAATAAGAGCGCAAAAGGTGCAAATCTGACTGTTTGGAAAACGCTTAACAATACACTAAATTAATATACTGGTATTGTAAGTAAAGCCCGGAAAACGTTCTTGAGTTAATGAGTTGGAAATCCAAATTCTGGTAGTGCTTTTCTGGTATTATTATTAGGAGACTGACATTTTTCTCTACTATCATGAGACATAAGTTCTCAGTGCCTGTTAAAGTCTTTTACTTGATTGCAAATGAACCAGTAAGTTGCTACATATTTGAAACTATTTGTACCTTGTTTTTTTTTTAACATCTTTGTGTTATCTTATCATCATTCAGCGGTGGCGTAAAAGTGAAAGGTGCGATAAAACTCATAGATATAGCATCCTCTAGTCTAAACTTATGAACTCTGTGGTATGAAGGCCATCGCTGCCCAGACAACGTCCCGCTCAACAAAAGGATTCACCACAAACGGACACTACGGACACTGAACTACCTTCACAGTGAAATGTTAGGTCTAAATGTTGGCGTGAGCATCCGTTTAAGGTGCAGAAGCTCATTAGGATGAGACTTCAGGATTTGTATATTAGTATTTGTTCCTGATATGTTAATTTTGAAGAGCAGATAACCTTTTTTCAGTAGATGTACCCTTATTAAATGATATATTTTCCATCCCTTTGTCAGCATCTTTAGCCAGCAAACACCTGGGGTTTGATGGGTGAAGGAAGGTTGTCGTTATCCAAGTTGTTGTCATCAATGGCAGAAACAGTGGAAGTCATGATGTCCAGTGGATATTTCTCCAAGATGTCGTGCACCTCCCTCTGTATAGTCTCAGTCCAGGACAGGAGATCAGCCTGGAGGGTCTGTGCAGCCCCCATCAGGACCTCCTGTCGGCTGCTCAGGCTCGACAGCAGCTCCAGATTGTGGTTGAGCTGGGCCAGAACCAGGCTGGTGGCGGTCACAGCCGCTCCGGGATCAGAGTGAGACCACTCGCCCTCTGAGCCACTGAGTCGAGGGGAAGCTTGGCCTGACATGTAGCGCTCGAATTCCTCCGGGGAAAGGTTGAGAGACTGAGCATCTAACTTTTCGATGAAGGCCGCTGCACAGCACTGAAACAAAGAGAAACGTACCAGCTGAAACTTGTAGCTGAGGTTTTCATCCACAGTTATTTATGCATTTACCTTCAAGAAACAGATTTTAATTTACATGAAGGTGTACATGACTGGCCTTGCTGTTAAGGGACTAGTTTAAAAATTCATAAAAATGATAAATGAACATTTATAGTTCTCTTAATATTAGAGCCACAAAAGGCCTATGCAAAAAAGTAAGTAAGCAAATAAATAGATAAAACCCTGAACATTTTGCTTCAATTTAAAGCAAATATGCTTATTTAATAATAATTTAATTATGATAATTAATAATAACTACTAGTTTATATATAGTTAATATAATAAATAGAATAAAACAAAATAACAAAAACAATTTTACAATTTTTATTTATTTATTTTCAAAGAGTGAATTTTATAAGATGATAATTGAGCCCAATTTGTTTCCACATATTACGTGAAATCACCTGAAACCGGCTGTTTTTGTAACAGTTTCCATGTTAATTGATAGTAGAAGTCAGTTTAGAATTAAGACAACTCAAATTATTCAAGAAATTAAAGGAGAATTGAAACAAAACTGAAGTTTAAAAAAATACAGACCAGATTGGTGAAGTAGTACCCGTCCTCGCCGGTCATCAGCCTGCTGGGGTTGCAGAATCGGGTGATGTACTGGATGTTGGACTGAAGTCGCGGTGGGTTGGCCTTGAGCACGATGTAGATGAGCGCAGGGAGAAAGTCGTCAGCGGACGCCGGCTCATTCTTGGTTATCCTGATGGCACTGAAGATGTGTTTACTGCAGCGAGTGATGCATGCCAGCTTTTCACGAGGAACCCTCTTTGAGTCCATTTCAATGATATCTGGAAATGTCAAAAATGCAGAAATAAAAGTTAGACAGACCACCATAGCATGCATGCACCAGTAGAACTAAGAGATTATATATATATATATATATATATATATATATATATATATATATATATATATATATATATATATATATATATATATATATATATATATATATATATATAGTAGTTTGATATAACTACAGCATGCTGCTGCAAAACAATAATAATGAAAAAATGGTTTCTGCAGCAGTTTATGAAATTAGACTGAAGCATTAACACCCTTTAAATACATGATAGGGTTTAATAACCTTTTTATAATTATAAAAGATAAATAATAATATATTAATCCAAGTGCACTAACATTTACTTTGCAGAGTCTCTCAGCATTTTCAAGCTGTGTGTAATGGAGCTCAGATTAATATAATTAACATCAGCTTGATGCATAAATGGATTACTTAAAAAATAAAAACACACATAAATGGATTACTTAATGGAGCTGTGTGATATGAATGTTAATTTTTCTTGTTTGAAGGTGACAGCTCGGCTAAAAGAAACTTTTTACACATTTTTTTATATCACCGCGGCGCGACCGCACGAAGGCATTGTTTCTAACAGCTTTCATCCACGCAATGACGCAGCTTTGGCCTCTTCCTGACCCGTTATGGCGTTGACCACATTCTCCGACACTTCAGGGATTTCTTCATCCATGGACACGCAGAGCATCTGGATGGTCACCCAGTGTAAAGCCCTGGAAAGCAGTAAAGCAGTGGACACTGTGTTCAGTGAAGTACATCTGTACATCTGGAGTACATCTGTACAAGTACATCTAGAGCTTTATTTATATGTATGATGTCACATAGACATTTGTAAGCGTCATTTTCCTGTTGAGCGGCGGTCAGCAGATCACACTGTAATGTCACAAAACCTTTTTTTAAAGAAAGCTAAAAACTATCCCTTAAACACCAGCTGCTTTGACTCTCACCTTATTCTGTTCTGTGTGGCCAGGTCCTTCTTCTCATCATCGGTGGTTTCTGGACAGAAGACGCTTTTATACAGACGAGTCATGATGTACTTTTCCACCTGGTCCATCACTTGCTCCACGGAGTCTGAGGAGCCTGATGACCAAGGAGACCACATGAGATGCCGCTGGTGCTGCCACCTGGTGGTTCTAGCTGTGGCTATAGTTTGAACTTCTAAACAATTATTGTCAAATATTTGTGAAACTGACAAAGCGTCTCAAAGCAAACCCTTAAAGTGGCTCATCAAGCGGTCAGCCATGCTCTGGTAGAAATCCTGAACACACTCTGACAGTTCATCGGCATTAAGGTCCTGTGAAAACAGGACTTCAGAAGGTCAAGGTGCTTAAAAGACCAAGAAGTGGAAACACCAAACATGAAACTTATTATCGTTATTATTGTAATAATTTTGCCGTAAGACATCAAACTCAATCTTCTTCTGGCTTCAACACACCTTCTTGCTTGACATGTTCACAAGGAAGGCTCTGCACTGCTTGTGGATTTCCCGGCCAGGTTTCTGGAGGTTCTTCAAGAAGTCCACAAAGTCTCTGGACACCTGGTCCGTATCAAAGCTGGCGTGGCGACTAATGGATGGACTGGTTGTCTTACTCTCCTGGGTCTCTGATGAAGAAGAACCACATTAAAAAAGGTGAGAACTTTGGGTGCCTTGCTCTCCGCGGCCTGTGACAACATTTATAGCAGCTTTAACCCCACAACTCGTACTTTACTTATAATTAAGAGTGGTCAGCTTTGGTGTAAGGGTCATTCACCGCTCCTCGTCCTGCATCTGCTGTTTTTCAGTCTGAATCATACTGGATTATCACTGAAAATTCATGTACATTGAAAAAATAATAACTGATTAAAATAAACCTTTCTCCTCTGTTAACATGGGAACTGTGCAAAGGAATCACTGTTTTGCAGCAATAACAGAGAAATTAGGCATTTTTCCAGGTTTTGGTGAAAGTTCTTGAGATGCTCTGATCTTTAAAGAACCAGTCTGGATTGTCAAGAGTCACATCAGCTAAAGGACGACGATGAAAATCTGTCCTAAGAAACGATTTGAGTGTTTATGTAGAAGAAAATGAATGAAGTTCTCTCTGCCATTCTAACATCTGATGGGATGGAAACTGGACATATTTTGACTGTTGCTTCGCTGTAATTAAGTTCTACTTTTAAATGATCCGACACACGACTTAAATAGCGTCAAGTATGTCATCATTCGTGGCACCAATATTTTCCATGATTTTATCGCTTGTATTGGTAAAATTCAACTCAGCTTCAACTGATTCTCGATGCAGTGCTGCGTGAAACAAATTCTCCTGTGTGAACCTCTAAAGGAGAGAAATTGTTCACTGTACCATGGGAGGTTGTGAGCGCTGCTGCCAGTGCCAGCATGGCTTCCGCGCTGCTGCTGTGACACTGTTACTTTGCCAGTAAAGCGTTGATTTTCTCTGACAGCACTGTCATCTGAAAGGTCACGTTCACATCACTTTTTAGAAACAGCTAAGGTGGAACCATAAAAAAACAAAAAACAAAATCTGATTTATGCTCCGTGGCAACAAGCAAAGCAAGTTGAGTCGAGTTAGTAACTGAATACAAACCCAAAAACCCAACGCGAACCTGTGACTCTTTCCAGACAAAACAGATCAAGTGAGACGAAGGATGACAAGTGCAGGGAGAGCCGTGCAACACCTTTCTTGGAAGTGGTGCGCGATGACGGGCTGAAGAACTTCTTAACAGTGGTCACTTTCCGTGTCTTCTCGTTGGTCTTCTTCTCCTCAAACTTGGAGAAGGGGCCCTGAGAGGCGTGTCCTGGGTGCTGCTGCGGAGCCGTTGACTGGGAGTGAACTCCATGACTGCTGGCATACGCCGCCTCCTCCTCTCGTTGCAACCTGCAGCAGAGAAAAATTGGCAGAATATGCCAGAATGAATGAGTATGAATATTGAATATTATTATTATAAGTACAAAATGTATTTTACTTGTTCAGCTTCATTAATATGCTGCGTATAAGTCAGGTTAAATGATGAGTTGTAAAAAAAAAAAAAATCATAAAATAATGAAAGATACAGCTGAATGTCAGTAGAGCAAATGGCATTTGTTTCACAGTTTGAGCAAAGAGAATACATTTGATACACAAGAACAAGCTGAAAAGAAACAGAAGCATGATCATTTTAATCTTGGAGGCCAATAAAGCTTTTACTTCTCTGCCAAGGCCCAGTCTTCCTGGATCTGCTTCTGCCGCACCCGCTGGTACTCCTCCCGCCAGCACTTGGAGCACAAGCCCTGCCACGCTGCGTTTCCATAGTAGCCGCATCCCTTTTTGCACAGCAGGTCTGATTGGTCCACGTGTATGCCCCGTCGCTCTGTCCGCTGACTCATAGTGCCGGGTGACCTGGAAGCAAACATTCATCATCTTATTTACGAGCATGTTTGCATGTGCTGCTGTCTGTTTTTAAGATGCTCAGATTAATATAACACAGTTTACATCAACTGTGTGTAATGCATGCGTTTTGTTGGAAATAAAGAGTCACAACAACACATGATGTCTGAGTCAATGGTCTTGTTACATTTCTGTCCATAAATACAGTCTGACTCCTGTGTAAACGTTTAAAAGTGTCTCTAAGTATGACTACAGTAGTCACAACATGCGGTGATTCCTGGGAAGTAGTTCAGGAACGCAACCAAAGCAACGTTTTGCACTCACATCCACCCCTCTACATAGTTCATTCCCACTACACCAAGTTCACTGGTTTGTTTAAAGGAGCAAAACATCTCTTCCTTGCCAGCAAGTGCACCGCAACACTTCCCGCCCCAGCATTCATTTGTAGACTCCAGGTCTGTCAGGATGGGGGTTGAGTTGATGCACCTCCCTCCCTGGTGGTGAGGTCAAACTATGATAACATGTTATATTAACAACAATGAAACATACTGCATGTATTCATCATAGTGTGAGTTGACTGACTGAACTGCTGTGATGCTGTGATGCTGTGATGCTGTTTCAGACAGATCTGGCAGATCAGATATCAAACACATTTCCAGCAAGGGACTTGTATGTGAAGGTCGGTGTCCTACAGCCTCACTGTTTTCTCCTTGGAACAGATGTAACTTGTAACGGCCAGGAATTATTTCAACATCAGATGAGGAACAGTCATTTACAAATAGGTTTTACCAGTCACAGATGTCTCTATCAATAGACCACCCTAAACTGTACACTCCTAGGAATTTAAGAGAGGAAGTTGTTCAGAAAGAGTTGGATTCTTTTAGACAATATTTGGATCTTTTTTTAATGTTTTGTGAGAGTTTTCCTAGCAGGAAGTGTTCAAAGTAGTTCGATATTCAATAACTAGAGGAATACATGGAAAGTGTGGCCTTCCACAAACTTCCACAAAAGTTAGATGTGCACTGAACTTAAACGTGCTCCTCATTTACAAAGGCTCCCTTCATGAAACGTAGTTATTGTGCGGTTTTGCTGACAGAAAACAAACACAGCTGATAGATTGTCTCGGCCTGGAAGAGGCAGAACAATGAAATAAATGACAATGTGGAAACAAAGCGGTGATGTCAGAAGGGGTTGCTCGGACGAACGACCCTATTATCATCTGAATCCACAGCTCATCTGGGCTTTATAGCGAGCTTCGGGCCATTGTTCAGCTGTTTTAACGCTTCATAGTTTTGTTTTCATATTCAATGCCCAAACAGCATCTTTTTCATCTGCATCAGTTCGATTTTTTTAAAACAGTTTTTGAAGTTTCAGCACAGACTTAGTTTGTTCAGAGGTTGCAGAGGACCTGTGAAATAATAACCATAATTGTAGTAGGTAAAAGCACATTTGCTTAACATTCTAACTTGTATTTTTTTTGTCTTTTTGGACAAAACAGTCCTTAAATATGCAAATAAATGTGTCAGTTGACAATGAAATTGCATTGTACCTTATAGGTCAAGACATTGTGGTATTAGTCTCTCCAAAGTCATTAATTCCAGTCGAATACAGAAAAGTTTTTTGTTTGTTTGTCGGGTTTTTCTAATAATGTAATTAACACAAAGTAATGGTGCGGATATATTCAAGCCAGGTTCACCAAACAAAAAGCTGAAGGTCTGAGGGGCGTCTCGCTGCAAGGTTATTAATGCGTTATTACACCCCAAACCTCCAGACCAGTTTGAGACCCGTGAAACCTTTTTAATGACTTGGATTTCCTCATTGCTGAAACATCTACATATTTTGTGTTTGATGGCTATAGGAGCCCTTTGGTGGCAAAAACTCCCACATCAGTTCAGTTTGCAATATGACACCTTAAAAGACCACGGTGTCTGTTATGTGTGAAGACTTTAAAAGACTAATTTACTGAAGTTTTTCTTGCATTTGTAGCCTAGGTTGCGGCCAAGCAGCTAACTGGTGTAGCTGCTGTTAAACGACCGCAGAGCAGCTATGTAGCTTGGAAATCCTGCGCAAAGCCTGATCGCTCCAGTTGTGTTTTGTGAACAGGTCAAGTGTCCGCTGCGTTGTTTTTTTGAACTCACCTGTTATGTTTTCACCGATCAATCGCAGGTACTGACGTCCTCCTCCCCTGCAGCGGCTTTCCCAGCTGAGAGGACCACGAAGGTCTGGACAATGACGTCACCATGGAGGGAACGAGGAAGTCTTCTCGGACCATGATTTAAAATCAGAATTAACATTTTTTTTCTGTTGAGGTTATCAAAGCGGCTTCTAAAGTGATTTTGAAGGTGAATGTTTTTTTTTTTAACGAGACACATTTTCATCCTAAATGAGTTGAAGCTGTTGGTCTATTTGCTTCCGGATCTAGGATTAATTTTAAAGGTTCTATCAATGTCGTCAGTACAGCGCAGGCGAAAATCATGTGACCAACGGAAACTACCGAGTGAATACGAGTCGGTAGTATTAAAAAAATGACTAATACTACTACTACTAACAATAATAATAATAATAATAATAATAATAATAATAATAATAATAATAATAACAATAATAATAATAATAATAATAATAATAATATTAATAATATTAATAATAATAATAATAATAATAATAATAATAATAATTTATATTAATTTTAACATAATATAATTATAATATAATATAATATATCAATTTCTATTTCTCCTCACCCCTCCTCCACTGACCTTCAGGTAATCAGCTTATGGATAAATTCACTGGTAAAATTATTAGTATTATTGATACCACTGCCCCAACCAAAGTGAAGGTGATCACTGCTAAAAAAAAACCCTCCATGGAGAAATGCTGTACGGGTCAGAGCTGAAAAAATAGTTTTGATAAGCTCAACGCAGGTGGTGGAAAACTAAATTACAGGTTCATTATGACATCTATAAAGAGAGACTGAGTAAGTATAATACAGAGCTGAGGGATGCAAGGCATTCATATGTTTTGATATAAAGCCAAAAACAACAATAATGCGCATACTTTGTTCCCTGAAATGCTCAGCTTCTTTAAGTCAAAGTTGAAAATGTTTTTATTTACTGCTGCATTTCAGTAATCTATCATAATGTACTACAACCTTTATTTCTTGCTTCTCATTTGTTTAATTCTTTTTAACTGATGTCTGACTGTCTTTAATTACTGCTTTTAAACTCTTTTCTGCACAGGTACTGTTACACTTGAGTTTCAAAACGTAATCATGTTTTAACTCCTGTAAATTCTGTTCAGTTAGAGTCACAACAGAATTGTTGTTTTATTTTATTGCTTTTTTGTTTAAACTTTAAATCTTGCTTTTTATTTCTATTACATGATGTTTGAATGTTTCTGTAAGGCACTTTGAATCACCTTGAGTTGTGCCATACAGATTAACTTGTCTTGCCTATTATGTCCACTCACAGTTCAGAATTTTGAAGATTTGCTGACAGAGTTTTACAAGCATTGATGCTTAAAAGCACACACACACACACTCAGAAATGTCTTGTTTTAGCTTATTTTATTTAAGACCCCCATACATGCACTTCTTCTCACACTGCTCAGCTGGCTGGATAGAAACAAGAGTTTTTTTTGTTTTGGTTTTTTTAAGGTGTGCCATACTAGTCATACAGGCAGGTATTATCTAATTTCTTATATGTGGTGTAGATAAGAAAAGAATGAAAACCTGTACTTTGAATTTGGTCTTTGGTTTGAGCTTTCTCATTTTACAGGCCTTTCATATACAGAACAATGCTATATTACACACAAACGCCCAACTAGAGAGGCTCCTATCTAAGAATAATATTTGATGTTTTAATCTCAGATGGTTATTTTGATTGTCAAACATGTTGGTCTGCTTTATTTATTTATTTATTTATTTATTTATTTATTTATTTATTTTTTATTTATTTATTTATTTATTTATTTATTTATTTATTTATTTATTTATTTATTTATTTATTTATTTATTTATTTATTTATTTATTATTATTTATTTATTTATTTATTTATTTATTTATTTATTTATTTATTTATTTATTTATTTATTTATTTATTTATTTTAAGAAAATATAAAAAATCAAGTCATTTATTTCAGCAGCTGACTTACAAAAGTAACACATCCTTCCTCCTACTCTCTTAAACAACTGTGATGCACTGTACTCAAGTACTAGTCGGCTCTTTCTCCACAGTTTCCAGCTGGTCGTGAACGTTCCAGACAGTCATTACCAAGACTAAAAAGAAAGAATACATCACCTCTGTCCTTGCCTTGCTGTATTGGCTCCATTTAAGACTTTGCATTGATTTTAAGATCTTAAAGTTCACTTTGAAAGCCATTAATGTCCTCTCTCTCATCTCAGAGTCATTGACCTGCTATGTCCTCTTCCAACCCCTGATGGTCCACAGAAAGTGCCCTGCTGCTCTCAGATTACAGTTTTTGACAAAAGGAGAGCAGAGTTTTCCCATCAGAGGTAACATTTTATATAACTTTCTTTGAAATGTTCTTAATTCTGAAAACGTTTGGCACCATAACATTGTTTTAAAAAAAAATTGCCAGTAAAAGTAATAATTCATTATAAGCTTAAAAGACTGCAGAATAAATGTCATGGGTGCTGCGGTAGAGTTGGTATATGGATACCATCCTTTTGACGGGGGCAAATAAACACAGATAACACTGAGCACACACTGCTTAAACAGACAGATACAGAAATGATCCTGACAGGTCGCAGCTTGTGTCTTCCTTCTCGAGCAACAGTCCAGGAACTGTTCTCCATTTCTCGTGATGCCAGCATTATCCCTGATATCTCCTTGGATCCTGTCCTCACCACCTTCCTATCCCTGGACTCCTCTGCAGCGCTGCAGCACCAGTACGTCTTCTTGCAGCGAAGCATGAGCAGAGAGTGGCAGACGGCGTTCAGGCTAAACTTGACTGAAGAGCTGGGGGGCACCAGGGTTACCCATGGAGGAGTAGGGGTCGTTGCTCTGGCTTTGTCCATGCTCTTCGAACAGGTCGCCCAACAAGTATGTCAAACTGTTTTGTTTTCTGTCTTATATTCAGCGGCTATTTTCAATTCTGTGTCATTAAATACTCAAGCTATTTGGAGCGCCTTTCCAATCATGAAATATGATGTTAAAACATGTTATAACTTCTCCTTTATCTCATCAGGTTCGAACACAAGGAGCCACAGTGACTCATATATCAACAAAGAGATCCAAAGCCAAGAAGATTTTTGGCATCAGTGCATCTTCAAGAATTGGCTGGATTATCCACAACTACCTCACCCTCATTCCCAGCATCGCCAACAACCAGGATAAGATGGCTGAGACTACGGAGCTGTATGACAACTGGCTGAAACATGAGCTGCTAGACCACTATGAGAGAATGACCACAAAGAAGAGAATGAGTACAGAGTCCATGCTGCAGTGGCTGACAGGAGCTGCGTTTCATCTGCACATGAGAATCCACCAGGTCAGCACAAATAGATGAACAAGATAAAGTCATGGAGTTTAAATCTGCGCTCCATGACGACAGAAATCACTACCCAAAAGCAAAAAGAGCCTGAAGTAATTTTAATAAAACATTTAATTAAAATTTGTCCTGCTGAAGCACAAATTTGAAATGCATTTTTCCATGTCAAAAGACAACTGATACAAAACATTATCTTATATGTCAATGTGGGCCACGTTCTGGAAAAAGATCATTTTTATTGTTTAAATTTGGTACAACACTGGTTTGAATAAGTCAGTGAAAACATCTGGACCAAGCCCCAGCAATGTGGTGACTGGAGTCGCATGGTGGCTTTTCTCTGTGGAGTTTGCATGTTCATCCTGTGCTTGCATGTTTTTTTCTATTTCTTTTTTCTCAAAAATGTTTTAGAGCAGTAAGAGACTTTTTTTTTTCTTTGCAATACATCAAAGGACCATCAAAGAGCAAGATGATGTGTTTTAGTACATTATAGGCTTTCCATATCAACTTAAGATGCAGTGATATCTCATATTGATTTGTTTCCAAATCCCTGCATCTCTTTTTAGAACAAAACAAAAACGAAGTACTTACACTGCTGGCATTTAAAATAAGTCATGGTGTGTTGCGTTATCCATTAGGGATGTGATAACTGACAATAATGAGCTGATCTCAAAGCATCTTTATTCTTCCTCTTACAGGTTCGCCTGCACTCTGTGCCATTAGGATCGGTTGAGTCACTTCGTTTGTCCTATAAGACAGGATTAAATCGCCTGGTTCAAGGCTATACAGCCTATCTGCGCAGGAATATTCAGGAAATTCAAGCTCCACCACAACAAAAACCCAAAACCAAAGAAAGCCATTGGCCCAAACCAACAAACACATCCGGCATAACAAATGTGACCTTGTTTAATAGTTTCCTTGTTAATGTTACCATGTTAACTGCATCTGATAAGTTGAATGATTCCACGATGCCGAATTCAACCAAAGGAAATAATACAGACTGTGAAAGAGATGTATCTTGTGAGGACTTTGGCCCCAGTGAGCAGAACATAAGCAACAGCACCACCGACGACATGAGGAACAGGAGCAAACTCAACACTTCTGTTGGATATAATGAGAAGGAGGAGGAGGAAGGCAGACTCAGTCTGTTAGTGATTGAGCCTCAGAGAAATGTGAGTCACAGCGTGCAGCATCATCCCTGTGAGTCTCAAGCCATCCAACAGGCTTTGGTGACTCGAATCATGAAAGCTCAGGACCTAGAGCGCAACAGAAACTTTTTCATTAACCTTAACAGAGTCTTTCACAGTCTGCTCAGGCAGAAGGACGACTTTGAGCTGAAGGAAAATTAGACAGAACCTGAATTTGACATTTTTTCACAGACTTTGTACAGTCCCAAAACATATAGCAAAATATTTTGTAACTATGTTGGAATATCTACCAATTAATTGCTTCTTTTCTTATTCTCTGTGATCATGAGAGTGGATGTTGTTTTACTAAACAGACCATTTATTTCAGCACAATGTCTTTCAGAGACTCATACAGGATGATAAACACAATTATAGAGGCTAGATGGTGTGGTTTTCCTAGTACTGGGACCAAACAGGATGTTTGCCTTGCCACCTCTAACCTCATCCTGCAACAGGCTCACATTAAAAATGTACTTCAAGATGCCACATAATTGGGATGTGGTGGATTCAGGATTTATTTAATCTTTTCCCACTTATTGAAGTCTCTCCAGCTGTGTTCTCTCGTGGCTCATTTTCTGTCCTTGGTATTAAAAAGGCTTCTGACATGTTTGAATCCTGCCCATGTGTGTCTAATGTTGTTTTCCTGAACTTTGTCCTCCAGCTTATGTTTGAATGACTTGCAGCTCACATTATATCCTTTTCAAACCTGTATTTGTCAAAAGACCTGAGGACTCTCTTTCACTCATTTAACAAGCACTTTAGGCACTCGTTGGCACAAAGTTATAGTGCTTGTTATTATGTAAACAGTAAGCAGTCGGTTGTGACAGTGGTATCCTCACAGACGTTTCTGTACTTTGTTATGCAGTAAGTGATTAAATTGATGCCACTCCTGCGAGATGCAGAGCAAACCCCAGTCCATGGTGGAGTCTTGCTGGCTTCCCGACTCTACCTCCTAATACATTTTACTGTTGCAGACAGCCTTTGAATCACAAGAGCAGGAATGAGGTGTTACTAACACCAGGTTGTGATCAGAACAACTGGATGGAGGCAGGGACCCTGTACAAGTAAACAAACAGCATAAAATCTCAAATTGTATATGATAATCATGTGGTCTTCATATCGGGTATTTAAACTGAACAGAAATATGTAACGCGAGATGAATTTACTTTGTAGAATAAACGTGAAAAACGAGCATGCTGTGACAGGCTTTAGGGGGCGCTGTTATTCCTCGCAGACTGTAACGCGCCGCTGAAAGACGCGAGAGAAAAACGCTCCGTGACGCACATTTTTTGCAGCGATACGTGCGTAAACGGCGCTTCAGACCGACACATTACCATGAACAAGACCAGGAAAACTCTCTGTTGAGCGACCACAAGAGTTGTTTTCTACGGTATGTGTTTAACGACGAATCGCTTGTCTGTAGTTGACCTCGGTTGTGGCCTCGGGCGAAGCTGTAGTCGTAGTTTGAGGGCGCGAGCGGACACGTAGCGCCTAAACAATGAGGGGAAATAAAACGTGTCGAGACTGGGATGAAGAGCCACGCCGCGTAATTAAAAAGGGAACACTCGCGTTAAAGCAGTCGATACGACATTAACCGTAAAATTAACTAAGTTTGCCTTCTGTTGAGTAATGTAGACTGTGTGCGCCAGCTAACGCGCTACAACGCTAACGCTGTTTATATATGACCGAGTAAGAGTCGGTTCGGTTTCTGACCGATTTTATTATCTAAATCACACTTTGGAGAGGTACATTATCCCGTTGGAAACACTTTATTCGTCACATAACCTTTCCTCAATAACCCAGTGTGTTTAGTGCTTATTATTTTTCTTTATCGGTCCATTTTCTTTGCTTTATACGTCACAGGGATGGGTCAAACACGTAAGACAGTTATCTCTCTAAAAAAAAAAAGTATGAGTAATGACCCGGACTTAAAGTCACCAGTTCGAGCCTGATCGCAAACTTTTATGTGGTGGGTAAAATTTGTGAGGCATCTCATATATCAGCAGCTGGTCATCTGAACACGTCACAGATCTGATGGGTGTGGTCAGAGATTAACTGACTTGAATGAATGAACACCAGTTTGTCGGGCTTAAACTGGCTCTCAGTTGTCTGGGAGTTATTTTGACCTGGATGACTAAATACTTTTCAAAGTATAATATAAAAATGAGAGATGGTTTTTCATGCTTATTAACCAATTTTATGTGTGATTAAAGCAAGTAATCAATTGTTTTGGTTGGAGAAAACCCATCATATGACAGAGCGAGCTGATAACAGCTTCCAGTATCAGCTCGCTTTGTTTTGTGATATATTACAGAGCAGTTATGTGACTTTCATAGCCACACAACAGGTTTAAATGTGAAAAGCATGGTTTATCACATTGACACATGATTTATGGAAACGTTTTTTACAGAGTTGAACAAAATGTCAGATTCAGACTCAGATTCTGACTATGGTGGCGAATGGGAGAAGAAAAAACATCACAAATATATGGTGAGTTTTAAACTAAGAAATCAACATTTTATGATATTTTTTTTCTTTCTGTCTCTGACGGACTGCTTTTCTTGTCTCTGATACTTTAGACAAATGATACAATGATCACCTTTCGTCCATCAGGTGAGAAACGTTTAAGTCATGAAACTATTTACAATTTTAGATATACCACAGTATCTAACGTTGTTGTGGTATTTGGACTGGATCATTACTTGTTTACTTGAGTGTGTCTGTTAATGTGACAGCATACAGTTCAGACTTCTCCTTTTGTTGAAAGTGACTGATTCAGTTGCTGTAAAGAGAAACAACCTATCTGACAGAGGTTTTAGAGAAAAACGAAGTGAAGAATAGGAAGTTTATGCACCAACTAAATATATCAAATTGTGGAAGTGATTTCTGAGATGAGCTCTGAAGTTAGACCTGTGTTTTGTTTGTGTTTTTTCATTCATTTTAGTCAGAAAAGAAATTGTCACTGTTGCTACAGTTTTATAAATGTTTAACTTTTTAAAATAATTTTTGATATTCCCTTTTTAGAGTTATTATAAATATTTAACATACATAAATATAACATGTATAGAGAAACAATGTTTACATTTAGATATTTAAAATATTTGTTCAAATGCTAGACCACAGTCCATTAATATCTTTATTATTATTTGCAATTATGTTAAAAAATTCATTTTATCTTCATGTTTGTTGTTTTTTAGATGAGATTTTGGAGCGGTGGTCTTGCATCCCTGTTGAAAAAAAAAGAGATGCTGCACAGCGGATGAAAGTTTGTGTCTTCTGGCTTCCCATTCTGCTTCAGCAGGAAGAGTCCAACGCTGCTGTTTGGGCTATGGATATAGGTTTAATCAGCTCAAAGTAAGCATTGTCTTTGTTGCCAGCAGTAATGCCTCTTGTCCAACTGTTTAGACTACTAAAGGGATGTTAATTGTCTTCTTGTAGAAACAGTGAAAACCTAAAGATGAAGCACCTGCACAAGATTGAGATAGTGGAAAAAATCCTCTTGGACATGGAGAAAGGAACTGTAAGTTGAACTTCAGTCTAATGCTCCACACACAAGCTGCTGTAAGGCTGTTGTTTCTGTCCATGTTGATACCTAAAGCTACTTATTACTACATAATACCTATAATACCTGCCGTTTTTTTAAGCATTTGGAGTGACCACATAGAAGAACTATAGCAAAAAATAAATCTGACTCTTTACATTCTGTAAAACATATTGATTGTAGTTATTTTTCCCTCCCATCTGTGATGTTCTCTATGGGCTTTGCGGGCGTATGATATTAGCTCTTGCACAAGATATTGATCATACTGCGACCTCCAACAAATTGTCATGCTGTCTTTATACATGTTCATACATTGACAACAGCAAGAGTCTTTCTTTGTTGCTCATCATTGAAAACTGTGTTACAGAAATAGTTGGCTGGCAAATGAATGGATATCATAAAAGGAGATTTGTTGCCAGGATATTGCTGTGATAGAGACAAAGAAAAGTTCTGCAGCCTTACAGTTCACTGATATTTGTCCACATTCAAACTTTTTCTCTAAACTTCTTTTTTTTTTTTTTTTGTCACAGTTGAATAAGGACTCCTCAAAACATGTTATCGTCATAAGTAACATGTTTAATTTGGTAAGTGAGAAAACTTGAACACTTTTCCAATGTAGTAACATAACAGTTCAGTGTGGAGAGTCACACAGATAAGTGAATGAATTGTTACGGCCTCCTTGTAGTAGATGATGAGTGAGACTTTGTTCCAACAGCTATCTAACGATGTTTTTGAGCACGCACTGCGATGGTTGGAGGTGAGCGGAGATGTTAATGTTCGCCATCGCCTACAGGACCTCGGCTGTCTACCCACCTGCTTTGCAGCCCTCCGCTTCATCTTTACAGAGTGTAAGATGCTGTCGCATCACAATGTTTTTTTTTTTTTTTTTAATTATTATTTTAATCACTGTGCATTCTGAATGTCTTCACGAGGGAGACCTCAATGATTGTTTTATTATTAAGTTTCAGTTATTGAGGTTTCAGATCTGTTGAGGTTTATAAGCAGGACAAAATTTAGAAAGTGGTGCGTTTTTAAAGTCTTATGTTGTTTTTCTTTTTTTTTTCAGTTGCCAAATTTGTTCAGGAAATGGGGAGCAACCCAGAGAAAGCTATGAGGATGCTGAGAGCTCAACCAGATGACTATCTCATTGAAGTAAGACTCAACAGCGTGGCCTGCAGAATAACTGATGTATCAGCACACTGATATTGATTCATGCTTTAATAGCCAAGTATTTCTCTCACTTGTGGTTGGTTTACTTTGTACTAAATTATTGTAAGTTTGTTTATGCATGTAGATGTGTTTTAAAGGCTGTGTTGATGTCTTAAAAGAAATTGCAAGCTTTCTAGCTGCTTACGGTACTAAGGAACATATTTTCCTTTTTTAAATCCTTACTGTTTCACATTAAAGAAAAAGTTGTAAATGTATAAGTGTCAGATGATTTGGAAAAGGTTTTGTGCAGACTGTCGCGTAGTTTGTCTGAGTAATTATACTTTTTTTTTTCTCAAAAGAAGAGCTAATTCAGTCTTTTGTGTCACTTTAATCCTACATTTCTAAAGAAGACAAAACAAGGACTCAGCAACTGATCTTCTGTTGAAGATGGAATAGTAACCTGTGAACATTAGCTCACAGAGCATGCATGGCTTCTATTTATTTTATTTTTATCCAATAAAAGCATGAAATGAAGGGTGCTACGGTATTTGTTTTATAACAATATTGTAAAATAGCCTGGAGATATTATTTTGGATAAATTCCAGGGTTTGTTTAATAACTTGCATATAGAAAGGGAAATAATCATTTCTGCTTCTACACAATAACCTCAGCTGTTCCTCCTTTTTGTTGTATAGAAAAATTTAATTTCAACATAATAAAGGAGACATGCAGGCAGTTACAGTTGATCATTCCAGGTTTTTTAATTACTCACAATGTTACGACTTTTGCAATGATTTCCAATTTTAAATGGAAAAATTAAAGCCCTTGGTTCTTTGACTATGAAATTGTAAAATGTAATTAAAAAAATGTTTTTCTTATTTTGTAATTACATATTCCTCCACCAGAAAAGTGAAGAAATGAAGAAGAAAGGAAATGAGTACTTTCAGAAACAGCAGTATGAAGAAGCTGTTATCTTTTATTCTAAAGCCATCAAATTTTAGTAAGTAATATTTTAATACCTTCAAAATGAACACTGACTAATTAGACTTTTAGGCTATAATGTGCTGCAGTAGCAATTGCTTAATAAAGTAATTTTAAAGCACATTCAGTACTTGCAGCGCAGCAAGTTTTCAAGTATCCTTCAAAATCAGAAAACACGTCTTTTTTTCTTTGTTTTTTAAAATTTTTCTGATCGAAATTAATTTCATTTCAGTATCTGATCCTGTATCTTGCATCTTGGGTGATAATGAACATACTACAATTAATGTAGCTTTTCGCCATCACTCCTACATGCATTCACTGCATTTCTGTCAGATCTTCACTCAAAGTAGTCGCATGTTTTTGCAAAAGTGAAACTCTGAATTTGTGATCAAGGTAGCACTGCAGAGGGTCAGTGTAACTCTCCTAGTTTTCTTTCTGTATCTCGTCCTGCAAGACGTTTCTTCAAAGCAACAACAAAGAAAGAAAGTTTAAATTTTATACTGCATAAGTATAATTAAGCTGAACAACAAAGATGGACTGCAATAAATTTATTCCTCACAATTGTCTTTTACAAACCAATATTAATTTAATAAGTCATATTAGTTGGGGTTCTTTTTCACAGTGTCTTTTTTTTTTTTGGACAAAGACTTAATCTGTATTCAAAGGGTTTAGTTACTGCAGTTTTTTTTTAACTTCATCAAGCTGAAGTAGTTTGGTTCCTGTGAACTGTATTTGTTCATTGAGTGGACATAATATTGTTAAACAACCTTACATTTGTGCGACAACCTTCATTAAATGGTTCATTCTGTATGTGTGTTTTTGTAAATGTCTCGTTGAATCTTGAATGCTTGTGTAATTGACATGAATTTGTCTTTACAGCCCCGACAACCACATAATTTATGGAAACAGAGCACTTTGTTATATCCGGTGCCAGAGATTTCTGTAAGTATAACTTAAATATAAGAGAAGTTGTTTAAAAAAAAAAATTAAAAAATTGAGTTGGTTTTGACTTCATCGGATCAAAGAATTTTAGTTTAATGTCACTTTAGGCAATATAATAATAATAAATATAATAATAATAAAAAAAAGTGTTGAGGTATGTTAACATTTTGACTGTCGATCTATATGAGACATAGAGTCCATTTTTGCCCTGGAGAGGCGAACAACAAAGGTATCATCAATGCAGAATAGTACTGCTGCTTTATCTAATATATCTCAAATTGTTGCTTTTTGCTTTATCAATCAAATTGCCTTTAACTGTGGAATATAAGACAAGCAGTTGGTATTTCTTCTTCATATGTTCGCTTAGATGAGACGATGTAAATAAAAGTTTGACATTTCTCTTTCAGTAAACTACGTTAAAATTCTTTTTCACTGTATGCAGATCTGCTGTTTTTATGAGCTGTATTTGTTCTCCCTTTGGGATTTTAAGTCTGGTATAAATCTTCTTAACCCATCACTTATTAACTACTTGTTTGCCAATTGCATTCTACACTTTTTGATTTATTTATGTTTTGTTATTAAATTAAAAACATATTTATTTTGCTGCTCGAAATATCTGAAAAAATTAGCATTTCACACACTGTTGTGGGGATTTTTAGATGCGTGATTTCATGAGGCGCATGAATAAATGAGTGGTGGACAACTCCAGAAAACAATGTTGTTCACGTTTGATTTATCATTTATTTTTTTTACAGAAAAGCAGTTGGTGATGGAAAACGTGCCATTCTCATTAAACCCCACTGGGCAAAGGTAATTATGTCTATTGCAATTTGGCTGCAGTTCTCTACTGCAACAAAGAGACACTTTGCCAGTGTTTATTATCTATGTGCCTGGGAGGATCTGAGTAAATTTTCACTTTTGACACTATTAAAGGCATGTGGTGTTTGGAGTTCAAATTGTCCTTTCCTTTCTATGCTCTTTCCTTCCTGTTTCATGTGCACAAAACATTTCCACTCCTTGATGTACACACAGTAGGTCAGTGCATGACCATTCACATGAGGAAAGCTTGTTTGATTACACTGCTGTCAACAAGATTTGCATTAAACAAATAACAGTGTATCAATCTTTTGAACTAATCTGGATTACTTTCCGGGTGTGAGTTACTGTATACTTTAATGAATGAACGAATGAATGAATGAAAAGCACCATGACAGAGAAATGAATAGTTTGTGTAAACTCTGTTATTTATGTCAGGTCATGGCTTGAATCAAGGTGCATCTCCCCATCTTTGTTCTTGAAGGAGTTTCACCTTCAACTCAGACCCCCAAAATGAACTCGAGCTGGCTTGATAAAAGCTTTAAATGAGAAATCAATGAGTGACCTCCTTTTAAGTTCTCAAAAGTATAATATTGTGCTGTCTATTTCATGTTTTTTTGCAGAAACAAACAATCCTTTCACATCAAAAGCTTAAAGATCTTGATCTGTTTGCAGGGTCACTACCGCTTCTGTGAAGCCTTGTACTCCCTGGGGGAGTTGCAGTTAGCTCTTCAAGCGAACCTCTCAGCCAGGACACTGTGCAAGGACGACCATGAAGGAATCAAAGACCTGGAGCAGCAGCATCAAAAATTGTCTGAATTTTCTTACACCAAAGGTATTGTCACTTTGCGTAGGGGAAAAAGTAAATTTCCATAAAACTCAAAAGCAATTAAAAAATAAATAAAGGAGGGAGGAAGGGACGTGTTAGTGTTCATTCAGAGATATTGTGTTTATGCAGACATGGTCTCATTTTATTTTGGAATTTAAATTAGCTTCAACTTTGACTTGTGACGTCATGCCACAGAAAAGAGGAAGTTGTGCTTGCCGCTTGTGCGCTTCGTTTCTCTGCGCGTCGGTTCAAAACTGTTCTCTTCATACGGAGCACACTCTGCAAGTCTACTTCATATTAAATGCATTTGTATGTTTATATATTGTTTTTCGCGCGTTCTGTCATGTTTAAAAATCGCTTCTGTCGCTTGTTAACGCGTTAGCATTAGCACGTCGGCAGCCAGTTGTTGTCGAGCTGAACTTGTTTTTGTTTATGTGCTTGTCTTTGCGGAGTCATTTAGTTTTGTACAGTCATGTAACATGGGAAAATGTGCGTTTTATTAAACCTTTTACTCTTGAACGACATGATAATATCTATGAGAAGGAGTTTACCTGCATGTTTGAAGAGTAGAAAAGCTGCACCGGACAAGCAGCAGGTCAGAATCAGGACAGTTTATAAAATGTCTTTATTTTCTTTATCGTCTGGTCCTAAACGGATGCCGACTAAACCTTAGTGTTCGCATTTTTTTTAATGTCGAACAGTAACCTGTTGACAAAAAGTGCCAGCTTGCATTTCATTTCCTGTCTCTCAAAAGTGAAACTTAAATTTATTTTCTTTACTTTTAGTTGTGCCACCATCCAAAGCTCAAAGGTATGTCTGTTAGGGTTATTATCTTGTACATATGATACAAAGATGGTTAATAATTACCAGGAAAAAAATAAAAAAGCTTTCTCAATTAATTTTTATTCTCTTTTACTCGGTCTGTGTTTTAGAGTTGGTGTTGTGACGCAACGACCACAGCCCAGGAAAGGTGGTAAGACGGATTCAGCAGCGTCTTCGGCTGGAAGGGTGCGTTTTTCTCATTGATCTTTGGTGCCGACAGGCGTCAGCAGCATACAGTAATACATTTGGGGTGTAAGTTGCGTGAGAGACGTGTGTAGGGGAAGTTGTTTTGTACATGACATGAATAATTTTGATTTAGTTTAAGAACAAAACCACCTTTCTTTGACCCAAATTGGATATTACCCAGATGTGAAATTATTTAAGATTTATTTATTTAGGCTTTAGTATAGATCATTTACACATTAACTGCATTTATTGGTTGTTATTATTAGGCTATTATGTAAGGTTAACAGTTGAACTGGATATATATCAGCCTTGTTAGACTGCCTTTTATTTAGGTGTGAAATTTATAAGATGTCCTTCCAAATTTTCTCCTGCACTGTGTTTGTCTTTAGCAAATGTTTATTGTACTTCTGAACTGACATTTAACTTTTGTTTTGACAGGTCACAGATATTCAAATGGACAAAAAAACAGGCAAGTGTGTATTGGCTATTAACAGTTTTTCAAAATGTCTTTCTAATAGTTTGTGAAGCAAGTTCTTAGTTTTTTTTTTTTTCACACATAAGCTACCAGATGCTTGTCATGACGGTACAGGTTTGTTTTGCATATAAAGTTTTGAAGGTTTAAAAAGTCATTACAAAAAAAAGCAATACAAAACAATCTAAAATTTATTGATACAAAAGAATAAATATTAGAAAAATAGAACTTTTTTTTTTTTTTTAATTGAACATTAAAATATATATAGATACAGCATGTATTTAAGGGCTATTGCACAAAAACTCTAAAAGTGTCAATGCAATGCTGAATAAAATGAGCAGCAGTACTGCACAGATTACTGGTTTGGAAGCTGTCAGTCTGGCCATTAACCTTTGACTTGGGTGTTGTCTACCCTGATGACTGTGGGGACTCTCCTGTACCCCTCAGTCCTGCAGCACAGTGAGGGGAGCCTCCCACTGTTGCTCCTTCTCTGCCCCTCTAGGATGTTGTGGAGTGACGATTTACCAAACTAATTAATTTGGTCATATATTGACTTTTATAGTCCCAAATTTGAAAATTGTGTCTTATATTCTCTCTTCAGCAAAATATCAAAAGGTAGCAGTATCAGAAGGCAGCACTAAAGGTCAAAAACCATCCAAAGATCCAAAAAGGTCAGTAAAAGTGTGCGCGTGCGTGAGTGTGCGCGTTTTTTTTTTTTTTTTTTTTTTTTTTTTTTTTTTTTTCATGTTTATATAATTTATCTCACTATGTTGAAGGTATACCTCAGCTCTGTTCTACTTGCAATTCGTTTTTGGAAAGTTTTACAAACGCTTAGGAAATAAGGCCTACAGCTGTTGACAGTTTGGTTGTTTTACTCCATTTGGACCTAAAATCCTTGTTGTTGCCACCTGTATCCACTTGATGGTTAGTATTATCTCTTGTTAATCTGATGTCTCCAGAGGGCAATACTTTGATACATAGAATGCTAATTGTATGCAAGAAGCAGTTTCTTAGGCCAGTTGGAGCTTAAGACTTGAAAATTAATTAATAAAAATATTTGTACTTCCAGTGTGAAAGTAGAATCCAGCACATCAACTAAAAACAAGCCACGGCCAAGAAATGGTCAAGCTGAGGAGGTAAGATTATGTTGTTGCTGACTGAGCTTCATTTGGTATCATGCTGCGGTAGTATTTTACTGTATGATCAGCATTAAAATGGGATTTGCTATTTATTACCTTTGCACAAGCTTGGAGGAACATCCTTGGTTATAGTGAAGTCGTTGGATATAAATACCTTGTTTAGTCCAACTTTAACAAGTACAGGTGACTTGGAGATGGACCTATAGTTGTTTATGTCTTCAGAATAACTCCCTTTAAATATGTGAGGAACAATATTATATTATTAATATGGATATCAGCTTCTTTAAGAACATCCTTGGCTTTGTTTTTTTTTTTTTTTTTTATCTGATGGCAACAATGCATCTATGTTGTTGGTTGTCTAAAATGTTTTCAGTACACTTGTGATTTTCTCTTTGTTGTATAAATTGGAAATGAACCAGGCAGTATGTTGGCTCTAAACTATGCCTTTGTTGATTATTTAAGTAAAATGTACCCTCTTTTTTTTTTTGTCCTCGTATGGCACATAATGAACTGCAAATAAATTATGTACAAAGATCATATTCACATTGGTAACAATGTTGTTACAACTCGCAGGGTTAAATGTTAGGTCATGTGTAGGGTGTTCAGACTAGTAAAACCTGTTCAGCGCCTGTCCCAAAATGTCTTTAAGCTGTAAAAATACCATAAAATAAAATCACTGATCTGTGTGCATGTGTTCAGAACCAGAAGGGGGTTGACGGTAAAGGTGATGTGTGTAAAGAGTTGAAATGTATGGTCCAAGATGCCCAAGCTGCCCTGTACGACCTGCGCAGCCGCAATGCGGAGCAGACTTTCAGCAAGGCCCTGGCTCTCCTGGAAACTGTACCGCCCAAGGTAATAATGTCACCCATGTGCCAAAGTTCCCAGAATTTTTAAAACTGATTAAGATTATTTTCCAATGTATTTTTATGAATTTTATTATTCTAGTTAAATGTCTGCCATGCCATGTCATTAACTTTAGTTAGACAATAAATATAAATGAGGTCTTGGCAGTCTGTTCCATGAAGTTATGCTGCTCTGTACTCGTTTGTTTATTTGTTCAAAGGACAGGTCTATTGACTTTGCACTGAACAGTAAGACAACCAAATCATTTTTATTTGTTTTCTTAGGAACTTGGACTTTCCACTGTGGATGTCTTGTTGTTGCTGTTTGGACGAGCATCAGCCCTAACAGAAATTGGCCAACCCGAGGTAACAGGAAGCATGATTACACTATGGTGTTTATTAAATGTGCTTGCACATATTTTAACTTTTACTTTAGTAGTTATGTTTACAACACTTCCAGCAACTTGATACTGCAAGGCTTCAGATATACACTGTATAAGTAATTAGTTCCTGTAATTATACTTATGGTGACCTCATACATGCACTGTTTTAACAAGAGCCAATTAATATAAAGGCAGGTAAAGTAATTATTTGTCCTGTACCTGTAGGGGAGGTTAACATTTAGTTTTTAGGATTTCAAATACTGTATTTTTAAAACTGGACAATATAACCAGTAAATTGTAATCACAGAATACTGATACGCATGTATGCAGGGTTTTTTTTTTTCTTTTTTTTTTTTTTCTGAAGAGCATTGTTGTAATTATTCTATTGATGATGGCAATAAATAAACTAAAGGGCACTCTACTGTGTTTGTGGACGGGTCTACTAGTTCTCCTCATATGAACGTCTTAATTCCTTGCTGCCCTAGACCAGGTCCAACACCGCTCACTCTTTGTTTTGGTGTTTTGTGCTGGAAGGAAACCAGTTTTTGGCTGATGGTCTTATTGGGTTGGCCCGACAACAGCTTATAAGCCTGAAGCTCCCTGCCAATTGGTCAGAACTGAAGAAGCCATTAGGGCGAGAGGAAAAACATAATCAGGAGAAAAACAGGACAGGCCAAGAAACATTGAACTGATTATCATGATGTGGATATCTGAGAATCTATAGTCCCATTGAACTCTGAATTTGGATTCATCTGCTCTTTCATAGAGCTGAATTCCAACTACATCTATTTACTTTTTTCCCTGTTATTAACAAGAGTAGTTGGAAATTAGAACTCTAACACTTATTAGGACTACATGTTAAGTATTAATCATTTATTTTATTGTTCAAAAGCTGTCTTAATTTTGCCTGTACTTGTATCTTTTTGTTCACACATTGTGAGGTAAAGTGGGACTTGTCTTGTCGTCTGTGAGGATAATTGAACATATTGATAAAGGTTTAAAGTGGGTAGCATCAGATAAATTTTGCATAAGTTATAGTGTCTAATTTAAAGAAATAATGCTTTTTTTTTGCTTTTTTAAAAAAAATCCATATTGAGTTTTCTTAACTTAACTTTTAGAACTTAACTCTAAAATGTATCAAAAAGGATCAACTTATTGAGTTAAGTCTTGAAATGACAAGCCAGACATGCTCACTAAAAAGTGTATCAAATGTGTTTGCTGCTGTCACAGCACTCAGCAGTGTCTTTGTCAAACTTAGGAACTTGCAGAGGCACAGAAACTTTTGGAGAAGATCAAATCATATGAGGAGCGGACGTTTCAGTGCCTGGTTTTCTATGCCATCGGCAAAGTGTATCTCAGGGAAAACAGGTACAGAGGAGTACATTCACCCCCCCCCCCCCCCCACCTACACATCTTTTTTTTTTTTTTTTTATTGTTTTCATACATCCTCCTCTTTCCATGGCCAGTTTTGGTGTTTCAATGTCCCCTACACGTATCTTTTTTTTGGCAGGTTTGCATTTGCTTTGCAGCATTTCTCAGATGCTATGCAGATGGTCAACAATCAGATAAAACCGGGTAAACTCACTTGGCCTTTAACAAACAAGATTGTAAAAGAAACGCAGCCAGACTGTTTGGAGGTAGGTCTAATAAAAAAAAAAAAATCTTTAAAAAAAAAAAAAAAAAAGTTAATTTAATTGTAAATGTTCATCTTGTGTTTTGTTTGTAGGAAATTCTGGACACTTCTATTGAAAAGTGCAAGTTTCCTCCCATTCCTGATGCCATTTGTCGTCTGGAGAAATGCTTGTGCTATTTGAAAGCTGAAATCTACTTCACTGACCCAGATTTTAAGGTAAATGTCAGCAAGTGATAGTAGTTTGGGACTGAAATGTTTAAAGCCATGATGAATTATTAAAATGTGTATTTGTATATGCAGGGCTTTATTCAGATATGCTGTTGTCAGAACTGCAGGGTCGAGTTCCACATCACATGTTGGAAGACCGTGAAGGTGTCAACATTTTTTGAAAAGAATGAAAAGGTCTGTTTTTAATTTAAAATTTTACTGTTCTCTTTAAAGGTCACTGTGGGGATTTATTGCCTTTTATTTAATTCTACAACACAAAAAATGTTTTTGCCATACACAGAAGTTAAATAAATTTTAAATTCATGTCCTTTTTTTTTTTTTTTTTTTCAATAATGTAACAGGATATCTTGCAAGAAGCATGTTTGACTCCAGACTGTATTGGCCAAATCTGTAGTATCAAAATCTTTGGTCCAACAGGCCTGGTGAAATGTAAGGTAAGATAAACCTTTAAATTTCAAGAAAAATTGAAGGTAAATCACAGGATTACTGTCGACTTCAGGTTCTTTTGTCTTTTTCAGTTTGAGACTGCGATCAGCAAACCGCAGACCCCAAAGAAGTGTAAAGTGAATCAGAAATGTACAAGGTGAGGTCGCAGCTAAGTGAGATCAGTATTTGTGTTAGCAGGGGGGCAGCATTAAAGACTGTGGGGGTCCACTCTGACATGGATGTTTTTGGTTTCAGCAAGCATCTGTTTCTATAAAGAAGAAAGTGCTGCAAATTAGTGTAGCCCATACTAGTGAAAGCAGGTTAAAACATTTAGTTACAGTCTGTTGTACCACACGTCCATGCTTCTCTATGATGGTCTCAAACTCAAATCCCAAATAGCGCGAAACTGCCATAAAATAATAGCACTGTGGCAGTTGCTGCCAATTGCGGCCGTTATGATTGATGAACTTGGTCTCAGAATGTGTCGCGGAATGATTTAGACAGGAACCTGAAGTGACTGTCCACTCTGCGTTGATAGAGATGGGCATCGAGTCTTATTTTGCTGCTGGCCTGACACTAAACCGCGTCAAGTTCCACACAACAGATTAAACCACAGCTGGCTCAAATGATTGGGTGACCATTGTTTCATAATGAAGGTCTGCGCAGGTCTGTCAACAGTCCACTAACATGCAGCCCAGCATTGCCCTGAGGACCAGGGCAATGCTGGACTAATTAGACTACTTCATGATTCTCATGCAATCTCAAAGCCTTTGGATATGTGAGATTACGAATTAAAACCAGTTTAGGAGGTTCAGGTTCTGTCTTGAGCTTTAAGATCAAAATTAACATTTGACGAAGATCACGAAATGTTGGTGTGAACAGGGAAATGTCTCACTGCAGGAGTTGTTGGTGTTTGGGGACACAGCATTCAAATTAGGCCATTTGTGCCATTTTGGTAGGTGGTGGAAAGTTTAGAGGAAAAGGCTTAAGCTGAGAAAACCGTCAAAGAATTAAAACTAATTAACTTTATGAAATTCTCAGCTATTATAAACCACAAATAAGTGCCACTTTTTTCAACACAACCTTAAAAAAAAAAATATAAAATCAAACATGTCACCCCTCAACCTGACATCCCAAATGTTTTGGTTATTTCTCAGACTTATTTTTTATCTTACAGAAGTTGGCTCCAGGTATCGTGGACCATTCTGTACTCGTGTTGAATAACTTCCCCACTGAATATAAGTTTAGTGATGTAGGCAAATGCCATTGAGCTGAATGGGCCATCAACTGGCCAGCCGGTTGCCATGGTTATGTAGCACCCATATTCATATGGCTTTTTGTTTAAAATCCTGTATGTAATTGATGTCCTTCTGTAAAGCACCTTTTCCTGTTTTTGTTTTTTTTTTTTTTTTTTTTTAAACAAATGTCAACCTTTTCCATTTTCTCTCATAGTCTGAAGAAGTTGAAATCAAAGGAGGAGCGCAACCTTAAGAGAAAACAGCATAAACAGACGTTTCAGGAGAAGCAGACCATCAACGATGAGATTCTGCTGCAGAAAGAAGTCTCAGGCACTCAGAGTGAGCAGAAAGGTACCCGTTCACCAAAGATGTCCTTTCTGAACTACAGAAATCTAATTTTACCATCATTCACTTGTGTTGAAGGCATTTTCTTTCTTTTTTTAAATAGTGAGATGCAACATCAACAACTTATCAAGCTGCATTAGAAATTTGGTTTTCCAAAAAAAGTAGAACTAATCATTTTCTTCCCCCCATATTTCTTCTGTGTTGTTAGCCTGGTTGGTGTACAGAGATCGAGTTCTTCTGCAGATCAGCCAGAACATGGATCTTCTGAAGGAGGAGAAAAGTCTCCAGATTTCTGTTTTGACCAACAGTCTGAAGCCTTGGCTGGAACTGGACTTGTTGAGGGGGAACCAGCTAGCTGCGAGGCTTCTGAACTGGCAGCAGGAGCCACTGGAGAGTTTCAGTCAAGCTGTTGAGCTGCTGCTGGAGAGGAAGAACCGGGTTTGGGCTAGGGTCTTTATCCAGCTGCTCAGTAACTGTGTGGATATAAATCCCAAACTCAGCAAATGGGCATGCCAGCTAAACGGTGCAGGTCAGTCTTCATCAACTGTTCCTAGTCTTAACCATCAAAACAGTGTGGGTGACACAAGCACTGGGTTAACAATTGTCAAGCAAACAAAGCCAACTTAAAGTGGTCGTCATTGGGGGTGTTTCTTCAGCATCAGTTGAAAGCCTGACCGAGTATTTCCTTCTTTCAGGCCTGACTGCCGCCAAATCTTTCATTGAGCGCTACGCGGGACACTTGGAGAAGCTGGATCTTTCTCTTCTTCTCAAATTTGAACCATTGCAGGAGATGATTATAGAGAAACTAGACACTAGACCAGAGCTTTTTTCAAGCATTGGCCTGAGTGTGACTGAGTATCTAAACCAGGCCCCAGCACATGACACGAGACTCTTTATCTGGACTCTGGAAGAGCATAGAGATGACTATACCTCCTGCCATGCTATACTGGATAAATATTTTGATATGATGGGTATGTATTTTAAAAAAGACACGCATCTATTTTTTTTTTTTTTTTTAACTTACTGAATGCAAAACCTTTAATCCACCCTGTACTTTCTTTTGTAGATGGAAATTGTTCCGTCCTAAAAAAGTCTGATGAAAATGTGAGTTTTATCTCTGGTTGATATTTCACACAAAAGAAGTCTGTTCCCACATGACCTCAGCCTTTAAGAAGTTGCTTGTTATTTTTAGAAACTTACCCTGGGAGTGTTCACACTTGGTCACAAGACTTCGTAAAATATTAACAGCCATCAAACAGTGATCCAGAAAAAGAAAAGTCAGATATGCAGCTATACTAACTTAATTGCACCTTATCTCGCTCAGCCACCAGCAGCCTAATGAGTCTAATGCTTTAAATAGAGCAGGTGCTAATGACAATTAGATGACGTTGTCTTCATTGAGCAACTGTACACACTAGACAGCATTAAACACATGTTTCTGGTTTCAGTTCTCATTCAAGGTGTTTTCATTTCAGAATTCTCCTATCAGATCTAAGAGTCGTGGACGGAAAAAAAAGCAAAAAGAACCAAAGGTTTGATGTTGGACTATTAAATCTCACGTGCAAGAGACTACTTTTTACGTGTTTTCACTGCAACGGATTTCCTGCCTGTTTTTTTTTTTTTTTTAGGGTGTTATTGTTTTGTCTGGAATGAGAGGCGTAACTCCTAGAGAGGAGTGGGACCAAGACTTTTTTGAAGATGATTCTTTGTAGGTTCCTTTTCTTATGGATTCACAGATTGTGTGCCACTGTGATTAAAGGCAGTGGTGACATGAAGCTTTGTGTCCACAGGTCATTCCTTCACCCTGCTGATGTGTTCAGTGTGCCCAGTCACCTTCGAGAGCAAGTGGCTGATTTTGAGGATCAGTACAACGGCACCAGACACAGAACTCGCTATAAAATGATTATGGACAACAACCCAGACCCAGCAAAAGAAAGTTTGTTTGAGTAAGTGGACACGGCAGTTTATTAGTCAGTACGTTTAAATGCACAGTTTAGACTGTTTTTAATTGGAATAACTTTGTCTCAGTATACATGCACACAATAAGAATTGATTTACAACCCCCCCCCCCCTGCATTGGTATTTGTTTTTCAATGTGAATGCTCTTTCTGTAACGAAGCATCTGGGTTGTGTCTCGTGCTGCAGCTACTTTGCTCAGATCTTGGAAGAGCATGGTCCGCTGATGGCTGAGGATCCTCTACTGGTGGGTGAAATGGAAAATTTCCCCTCCGTTGCTCAGCAGAACATTCAAGAAGCGGGTGGCCTCGAACCCTTCCTCCTGGAGTCTCTTCGCTTCATAAAGATGGGGAGGTGTATTGGCCTGGCCAAGCATGCAGTTTCACTGCAACAGTCTGGGAACGAAACGAGCCTGGATGACTTGGACGAAATAGTGGACCCTGGATATAACTTTTCATATCCTGATATGCATACTAGTTTAACGACCTATCTGGACAACTATGGATTAACACACACTGTAAGCCATCCCATCCTTCCTAATCCTTATTGTTTGGACCCCCAGTCATCAGGACATGACTTCTTCTCTCATTGGACTGATGGAAACTTTGATCAAGACAGCCACTTTTTACCTAATGGCTTCAAGGAGCTTGGTTTTGATGCCTCTGAGGCTAATTATGGTGTTTTGGACACTGATTCAGCTTCATCCAGAGTTGATTCTGTGGCAACAAATGAAGATGTTTTGAAAAGGCATGCTGCGGTGCAGGTGAGCAAAAAATCTTGCCACACTTTAATTTCAAGTCAACAGAATGTACAAGCCACACATGTTCCAGTGTTTTGTTTTATTTGAAATGGTCTTTTTGTTTTTCTAGACGTGTCGGGAGCCAATGAGCAGTGTGGCGGTGAATACAGAGTTTCATGAGCGTTTTGAGAGCTGCCCGGTGAGTTGCATCTAGAAACATGAATCAATGGTTTAATTATAGCGGTACTTTTTTTTTTTTTCTCCTCCCCATTTACAGAGACAGCGTATGAGGGAACAGAATTAAACACTAGAGTCACAGAGGCAGTCGTCTGATAGTTACGGGTTTTATTTTGTGAATAACTTTGTCAATTCTACTGGATCTGTTATTCCCTGACTTTTCCTTAGCATTTTATATTTTCTAAAGTCTTAAAAAATCTTAAATTACAATGCACATAAGTTCTGCGCACGTATTCCTTCGACCGCCACGAACGCAGCAGGTGCTACATTAGAGATTACGTTTCGTTTTTGCAGGATTTTTTCGTGGGTCAATGCGTATTTTTTTTTTTCCCTCATTTTTTATTTTCTATATATTATGCTGTAAATCCTGATCTAAAGGGAGAGGGAGGGAGAAGAAGAAAGAAGATTGATATTTTACAGATCAGATTTGGAAAGCTGGCAAACACGAGCACAAAACAAGTGTGAATAGAGGAAACTTTGCAAGAAAAAAAATCAGAAAGTCTGATGGAGGAAAAGTTTCAGACTTCAGTGATGAGGACTGGATTGAAGAGAAACCCCCGCAGATTTAAAAAAGCAAAACAAAGTCCACTGACACAGTTGTTAGACCTACAATGTGCATGCCAGGTAGGGAGGGTTTCTACACAAGACAGTATTTTGGGTAAACAATTCTATATTGTAGCCTGAGTATCTGAAACTACGGCCAGGAATAAAGAATTATACACCGGTCCTCATAAGAGCATCGAGCAGCTGTTGAAGCGGAGCCAGCTGATTATTACAAGAAACAATCCAAGTAAGCAGTAAGGAAAATAAAACTATAAACCCAATAAGTCTCAACAGACTCAGAAGACGATGTGTGCATGCCCATGGATAAACCTATTGTATCTCTTGTGTGCGGTTTTTATATAAATATATATTTGGTTTATTAAAAATATTTTTGAGTGTACTTTAGTACCCCCAACCCCACACTACGCCGCAGATGCACATAGACAAAAAAGTTTTTTCTTGTAGACTACAAAACATTTGTCCACACGAGTAAGCGTAATCGTTTGTTTTGTCTGTTTTTTTAAATTAATGAATGACCTTTTCTGTTTTCACTTTTTCAGGGTGATATCAATAAGAAGGAAAAGAGTAACAAGATGTTGGAGCAGCAAATCAAGAAAATGTCAGACGGCTGTTACAAAGTCAATCCAAGTAACACAGAAGACATTTCATTGGAGGAGGACATAAGAAAGATCACTACAAATATTCAAGTATGTTTGAAAGCAATTGTAATTACATTGAAGAAGTGTGTGTTGAAGGGATTTAAGTGACATAATTGCATTTTACTGGTGGTTGTCCCTTATTTAGGTGACGAATAAAGAGCTGGCGATGTTCCAGCAGAAGCTGGAAGAAGAGGTTAAGAAGGACCAGAAGGAGAAGAAAGCCAACCAAGAGGAACTAAAGACCCTGAAGACTGAGATGGAGCAGCTGGTTGAGGAACACACAAAGTGAGCCGATCAGTCACTCACCTGCATCTGATTATCCTTCATATGATTTTGTTTCTTAATGTACAGCTCATAAGACTCCCTGTAATGTTTCAGAAGATGTCGCATGACAGTCTTTTAATTTGTTGTAGTCTTAACAGGTCATCTTGAATACAAAGATTCAATTCAATTCAATTCAATTCAATTTTATTTATATAGCGTCTATTACAACACAAGTTGTCTCTAGGCGCTTTCCAGAGACCCAGAACATGACCCCCGAGCAATTATTACATAAACAACGGCAGGTAAAAACTCCCCTAGTGGAAGAAAAACCTTAAGCCAAACAGTGGCAGGAAAAACTCCCCTTTAAGAGGGAAGAAACCTTGAGCAGGACCTGGCTCATGAGGGGGGACCCTCCTGCCGAAGGCCAGCCGGGTAGAGCAAGAAATAAGAAAGAATAGAGACATAGAGACACCGTCAAAGGTACAAGACAGGATACATTAGTAACTATCATCAGTTGTCCAATTAGACTTCTGTGAATATGGGTGATATATGGATAGACGGTGATCCAAGGGGATGAGGACTGCAGGTCGGGATGTCAGCAAGTATCCAACAGACATCCACACAGACAGGTGAAGACAGACACTGGGATGGTCAGAGGTGGAACTGCAGGTCAGCAAGCAGCTCCTGAGGTTCTGGTCCACAGGACATGCAAAGAAGAGGAAAAGAAGGGCCAGACAAGCACAAAAAACTACCAGAACAATGGACCACAATTAAGTTTATGGGATATTGTTAATAAATGAGGGTTGAGGTGAAGAAGAGACAGGGAAGGCAAAGAGAAACAGAGAAGGTGAAGGGCACCACTCAGTGGATCATATTGGTGCCCCCCTGCAGCAGAGGCCTATAACAGCATATCTACACCGAAGCTGTTTAAGATGAGCTGCTCTAATCTGGTCCTGTAGCTGCAGCTTTGACTACTGGGCCTGACACATTAAGGTACTAAATATACACTAACTATATGCTTTATTAAACAGAAATGTTTTAAGTTTAGTTTTAAAGGTGGAGGTGGTATCAGCCTCCTTAACCCAAACTGGAAGTTGGTTCCAGAGTGATGGTGCCTGATAACAGAAAGCCCGTCCTCCAAATCTACATTTGGATCCTCTAGGAACTACGAGTAAACCTGCACCCTGAGAACGGAGAGCTCTATTAGGAACGTACGGGACTACCAGGTCGGACAAATATCGTGGCGCTAGGCTATTTTGGACTTTATATGCCAGGAATAAAATTTTGAATTGGATTCTAAATTTTACGGGGAGCCGATGGAGGGAAGCTAAAACTGGAGAGACGTGGTCTCTCTTGTTGGTTCCTGTCAGCACTCGCGCTGCTGCATTTTGGATCAGCTGGAGGCTGTTCAGAGAATTACTTGGACATCCAGCTAACAACACGTTACAGTAATCTAGTCTAGAAGACACGAACGCATGAATTAGTTTTTCTGCATCACTCTGTGAGAGGATGCTCCTAATCTTTGCGATATTACGGAGGTGGAAAAACGCAGTTTTACAAACCTGATTAATATGCTGTTTAAATGACAAATCCTGATCGAAAGTAACACCAAGGTTTCCCACAGTTTTACTGGAGGCCATCGCAAGACCATTTAATCCCTTCTTAAGCTGTTTGGGACCACAAACAACAACCTCTGTTTTATCAGAATTTAGTAGCAAAAAATTTCTGGACATCCAGTCCTTGATGTCCTTGAGACACATCTGAAGTTTGTCTAATGGTTCTGTTTCATCTGGCTTCATAGACAAATACAGCTGCGTATCATCAGCATAACAATGAAAATGAATGCCGTGGTTCCGGATAATACTTCCCAACACTGATGGGAGATGATAAATCTCTCCATGCTTTTCTTTAGGCTTGTCCAGCATATCAGAGAGAAGAAAACCTGCTACGATGTCAAGTTAAGTGATTTCTTGGAGCTGAGGTAAGCTGCGAGCCAGAATTGAAAAGTTAATTTATTGGAGGGTCGTCAGGCTCGTTCTTTTAACTTGTTCTCGTTTCTCCAGCAATCAGTCAGCAGCAGAGAAGATGAGTCTGGAAGACGAGATCAAGCGCTGCAAAGCCTTGTTTAACTCTGCCACTAGGCGGTGTTGCACTGCTCAGGTACCTTCTCCATCATCACCATGGAAATGGATTCTGTTGGTCTCCGAAAATATATGCATTTAAAAGTTGTAAACGCCTGGAATTTACTATTTACATGCGCAGATTTCCCTTGTTGAGCTAGTAGAGGGTAACAGGGAAGTTGTCATTTCTGACTGCTTCTATTAAAGATCCATGTGAATTGGTGTCAATTTGAAATTAACTGTAACTTTAGGAATTTGATGACTTGTGGGAATAGTTGGAATGGCATGCATGGGGATGAGGATCGCTCCAAGAATAACTTGTGAACATTTCCTTGCTCCTCCAGCTGTCAGTGATGGAAAGCAGCCGGGATCAGGACTTGTACGGACTCTACAGAGAGCTGGCCGGCGCCAAGGCTTTGCTGACCAAACTGGATGAAGCAGTGCACAAGTAAGACAAGTGAAAGGCTCCGAGTCGTGCTCTGAAGTTAAAGTAGCTCCCAACTGGGTACAGCAGACGTTCTTACAAGTAGGGACTTAGTACTCCTAAACGAAGAGCTCATTTTGTTTTTTGTTTTTGTTCAGAGAATAATTGATCAGTTGTAGTTGGCCTGACAGGTTTAGATAAAGTACTGAAAGTTATTTATAATCGGCCAACTTGTGTAGTAATGGGTGGACGGTGCAATAACAGACCTTTCAAAGCAACTTAATTTTAAGTCATTTTTGAATGTCAAAGTTTCAGTCTTTTTGTTGGACAGATGCACAATAGTCAACTTGGTATCTAATTCATGCACACTCACAATGTCGTCTCCCATTTCAGTTTCCCAAACCAGGACCTGGAAATGATCAGAAACAACTGCAGAGCCAAAGTTGAAGAAGCCGAGAAGAAGATCTCTGCTGCAGAGGTGTGTAGAATAGGAAATTGACCTTTTTAAGTGCAACACAACCACAGTTGAAGTGCAGGAAAGCACTTAAGATATAAATATTGCCATTTTCACTGCAATAGAGTTTTGTGTACTTTAGTAGTCTTGTTACAGAACTTTAGTAACAGTAAATCTTGCCTTGATCTACAGCGGCAGTACCAGGAGCAGATGGATCAAGTGAAGAACGGCAGAAGAGTGTGCGAGTTGCCTCGAGTCGGCATCAGCAACCAACCCGATCCTGCAGCTCCAGCGGTGAGACTTTAATTTACAGCAGCATAAATCAGGGCGATGAAAGGAATCAAAAAGGAATCAAATTGCTTTTGATTCAGCAACGTTCATTGTCATTTGAGTAGATAGAACAGCTTTGCTGGCTCACTGACTCACGGTTATTTAAATTTGTCAGCTAAATGGGTTTTTGTTGAGGAGTTGATTTAATTTAATTATTATCTATTCAGACTTTTTTTCCGAGATTGAGCAAAGCACCTGTATGTTTGAGTTTAAAAAAGAAGCCAGACTGTATTCAGTAGGATCAATAAAATCTTGATTATTATAGGTAATTTATTAATATAGCATTTAAAACGGTTTGCTTTTGTGTGAATGTTGCAGCTTTTTGTGGGAACCAAAGAGTTTGTTCCCAAGTCGTCAACTCAGGCTCCACACATGGCTCCTGCAGCCAGTCAGCACTCGGGTTCACCTGCAGCCGAAGCTCCTGCTGCTCCGCTGCAGATGCACCACAAACCAGCCAGGAAAGCAGAGCCTCCACACAGCACCGTGTTTGACAAAGCTATGGAGACCCTGTCCTCCATGTTTCCTGATTATACAAGGTACCGCAGGTCACGAATGCGTGTGTATGAAGTTCTTTGACCGGAGTGGTTGAAACCAAAAAGAAGGAAAACGAAAGCACAAATCTCAACGATGACATCAACTTTCCTGCTTGTGTGTGTTCAGGTCAGACTTGATGAGGTACATGCAAGAGTTGCGTTCTTCCAGAGGCGGAAGCCTCAACAGCATGGGGTTGCAGGATGTGGTTGGTGGAGTGATCCAGCTGATCCTGGACCATCAGGTAAGCTGAGGTTTTTACGGGTCAAAGTTTAACAACGCTCATCTTATCCTGCTTTTACTTCTTTGTAAAAGTGGATCGTGAAAACAACGTTGATCCCTTGATTTTTTTAAAAGGCTTGTAACGATGCTCAGCTTCTGGTACGCTGTCACGTGGAAGTGATCGTTGGGGCCGTTTCTGTTTTTTCAGGAAATGCTTAATACTGCCAGAGCCAACGCGGTGCGTCGTGGGAGTCCAGCTCACCGCGGCACCCCTCCTTTGGTAACTCAAACCCCGGTCTGGCAGCCGGTCGGATCCCAGAGACCCACGAAGTCCACGGCAGTAAGTCCAACATCAGTCTGCGCGTCAGTACGAGTAAATGGGTTTTCTGTTGCTGCGAGGCTTTGTGCTGTGGGACGTCGATAAGACAGTTGTGTAGCTGCTCTCGCCACTCGGTCGCTGTTCCCTCTTAATAATTCCCAGCCTGCTCAGCCACTGCAAAATTAAAATGTTAGATTTTAGCACCGGCGGCAACTTAACTTCAAATGACTCGGGCAGAAATAAGATGCTGGGATGATTCATTCAGTTGCAAATTGGTCAGTTCCACCAGCCCCACTCTGAAAGTACTAAAAACTACGACTTTCTAACAAGTTTAGATTTAAACATCTCCTGGAACTGTCTTGTTTCTGCTTCTCACAGAGAATATGGGGGCCTCCTCTAAAAGTGTCTAGGAAAAGCTGCTGTGTTGTAAAGGCAGCTATAAATATTAGAAACAATTTTCCATTAGTTTACAAGATGTGGATGGAAAACGCTGACCTCACAAAATCTTTTTGAAACTGCTCTTCTTTGTCACATCTGTTTTTAACCAAACGCCAGTATTAAAAAAAGTGAGGAAATGGTGTATTTGTTCCGGCCTTTGGTGCTGTATGTACTGCACCAGGACACTAAAGGACACATTAAAGCGAGGCCTCTCCCACTAGCTGATGGCGTAGACGTTGAGCTTGTCAGTGCGAGCGCTGTTAACGGTTGCACCTGACTGTTCGTGTTTTTGCAGCTGAACACGGAGGACCCGTGTATCATCTGCCATGAGGACATGAACCCAGACGACACCTGCGTGCTTGAGTGCAGACACAGCTTTCATGAGGAGGTTAGTGAGAACGCCAGGGCAGTCCTGGAATCAGAAACCGTATCAATTCAAGCTTGTTAAGGTGAGGGGGATGCCCCTTACCTTAATTCTTTTTTTTACTTTGTGAAATATGCTGCTCTGTAGCACAGACACTTTTATTATAACAATAATAAATGTCCCTGCTGGTTCTGTTTGTGTTCAGTGCATCAAATCCTGGCTGAAGGAGCAGAGCACCTGTCCCACCTGCAGGAATCACGCACTGTTGCCTGACGATTTCCCTGTTTTGCCAGGCAGGAGACGCCAAGCGCCATGATGTCTTAAACCAACTGCCTATCCCTGTATCCGAATTTCTTTTTTCTTTTTGCTGTTAAAAACCTGAGGAGTTGACAGAGTGCTGTTTTGTTTTCCCCCTTATGTTATGAAAAGGTTTGCACTGAATCACTGCTTTATACAATAAAAAAATCAAAAATAAAACACTATGTATCTAATGTTCAAAGTTTGGAGGAGAAATGGTTTCAGATTTTATATGGAAAACTTGATTTCAGCATCTGCACTTGGGGGGGAAAATTTTTTATCAAGATTTGACTTTTGGATTTTAAAAGGGACACGTGGGAGGAATACAACAACTGTAGTTGAGCATTTGGTTGGGTTTCAGAAGTCGCCACAAACTCTGTTCAAAGCTTGAATATTTTTGAGAGATTTGGTTTTGCTAGATACGGTAAGATCAGACTGATCCAGTCTGTCTTTATCTCCACCCAACTTCACGTCACATTTGTGGGACCTCAAGTTGGGTGAAGAAGGCAGATCCTTCAAAAATGAGTTAATGGTCAGCAGTGAACGTGTGCATGTGTAATACCTGTGGTGTTTAGACCAAAGCACGTTACAGCGCTTCAGTCACAGCTTAGGACAGCGGTCATAAATGAATATCAAATGAGGTTTAAGATGCTCCTTTTTGAACTCACTTGTAAGGTTGTTTTTTTTTTTTTTTTTTTATGTTTTAAGAGATTTGATTATCTGTAGCTGCTTCATATTTGGTGTGATGATGGCAGACAAAAAAATGAAACATTTCTGAGTTTTAAAAGGTTGATCTTCATTTAGAAAATGAATGTACATGTTTGAAGAAAATTGCAATAAAAGCAATTAAACCAGTTTCTGTTGTGACTGATCATTTAATTTACTATATATATTTTGACAACTGAGCAACAACAAGGAAGCTGTGATGAAGATGCAGCTGTTGCCCCAGGATGGGCAGCTTCAAGGTTAGTTAGTACAAAGACAAACGCACCAGCAAGGATGCAGAGTAACAAAATTAGTGCAAAACCCTGGTTTCATATGACTGATGTTTAAAGTTAAATCTATTCAGAATATAAAAAGGGTCAAGTATGCATCAATTAAGAAACCACAAAGAAAACGAACACGTGAGAGGAATTGGTCTTTAAAAGTAAGCAACACTGATCATTAGTCTGCTAAAAAGTGAAAATGGTTTCCAAAAAATGTTAATGACACTGAAATATTGGCTCTTTTAAATCAGAAGATTCTAAACAGTGAATCTCCTCCAGATGAGCGTCCTCGGAGCTGAAAATCAGTTATGACTTCCACAGGATAAAAGAGGGGTTGAGTCCCGTTTGTGGCGGGCTTCCAGTGAGCCGAGGAGACGTTTAGACTCTGCACAGCTTCAGAGGGAAGTTCTCTGTGATCAGATGATCGTCGTGAAGCACAATGACGACGTTGAATTCAAATTCTTTAAAAAAAAAAAAAAAAAAAAGCAAGAGATCATGTTACAAGAACATCACAGCATCTTCCATGAAGCTACTTTCTGCAACAAATTTGTCATATGATGGGTTAAGCACAAAGAAAATACAACAATTTTAAAGAGGCAGCAAGCAAAAATGTTTCTTTTCAAACAAACTGGCATCACTGCTTCTGCTCAGCAGCAGCACGTAACCGAGAACAAACAAGGAGCCAACTCAGCTCATTTTAACCACCAAGAAAAAACCCAACAGGTCTAAGAGTTAAAAAGCAGTATGTATTCACACTAAAACTTATCCAACACTTTAAACCAAGATGCAGGATGGAATAGTCTAATGTGATTTACTCACCAACTTTGAAGTTGGTCGTCTCCAGCGTGGGGCAGGTGAATAGTCTGGGGAAGACCATGTAGATGGGGATTGGGAGCCCGTGGCACACATCACCTTCAGCTATCTGAATGTTCTGAATCTCTGTGGCATCTCTGGCATATCCCTCAGCGCAACCTGAACACAGCAGACACTGAGACACCGTTCCTCTCTCTGCTGCGGCCGTCCTCTGTCGGTATGAACTCACCACAGGTTTCTACTCGAACAAGCTGTATTTCAATGCTCTTGATGGGGACGTCGGAGTTTTCCACCACCACCTCTCCAGTCAGTGGCTGGCTGATCACGCAGTTGGTGGCGTCTAAATGGCCCCTGATCAGAAACTTTGGCAGGGCGTTTTTCTGAAAACAAAAAACAAACATGTCTCTTAGTTCCACTTTAATTCATGAGATGATGGGTATGCTTTCTCTTCTTCCTCCCACCTCTCGGATGTTCTGCAGAGTGTCAGGAGTGATGGTGAAGTTAACCGGAGTGGGGACAACTTTAGCTTTCTGTGGCTGGAACATCAAATAGGCCACAATTACTGTCAGATCAACAATTTGGAATAATACGGAAATTTCAAGATCACGGTGCAGAAGAAAATACAGCTTCAGTCAGCACAGTTTTAACTAAACGCACATTAGGTAAAAACTGTACGCCTGGCGTCATGAGGACGTTCAAAAATAAATTCTTCTGTCTTATTTGCACAGTTGCAGATGTGTTCACTCACCTGACAGTGCACGATGAACTCACAGTTCCTGCTCAGGTCTTTGGCCAGCAGCGAGCGCCTCAAGTCACAGCGGAGCGTGTACTTCAGAAAAAGCAGAAGTTGGGAAGTTGTTCTATTTTATTTATTTTTTTAAAGAACTAATACAACTGTCTCCAAAAAAAAGTGGATTTGCTGGCTAAAATGTGAATAAAAATAGAAGTTTGGGAATGGTTTAAGCCAGGTATTTAACAGAAAAACTATAAAAAGTAAAAAAAAAAAAAAATGTATTTGAACCTGAAACCAGCAACACAAATTGTTGTTAAAAATGTTAAATTCTGACTTCATACAGGACATTTCAGGCTCTCAGGTGTTAAGGACCTCTCCTGTTTGTGTCAGTTAAACTACCAGTTTATCACCTGGACTCTTCCAGCATAGGTGATGTGAAATAAACTAAAATCACCTGAGCTACATGCGCACCTACATGTGACTGACCTGGATGTTGACGAAAACGCCGTGGTAGGTCTCGTACAGCACCTTGTTGCCTTTAGAGTGCAGGGGGAACTCGAAGGGGATCTCAGTCTTGCCTCCTGGGATTTTTCCTGCCTTTGCGACCTCGATGTTGCTGTTGACCAGCTGGATGGGCTGTAACATGTCACCGTATGATTATTATTGCTGCTTTAATGTGCAGTTATTTCAAACTTCAGTTTACTGGGATAATAGAACGTTTTCTACAACTATATATATATATATATATATATATATATATATATATATATATATATATATATATATATATATATATATATATATATATATATATATATATATATATATATATATATATATATATATATATATATATATATATATATATATATATATATATATATATATATATATATGAAGCAAAACTCAATGTTAATGTCTGATAGCATTTGTAATACGCTTCATAAATGTTTCCCTTTGCTGCAATGTGGGGCAGTTTGTCAAACCATGTTTCGACTCTCTTTTTTAAATACAAAAATACAGCATGTGAAAATAATGTTAGTGAATTGTAAATAACACATCTGCTTTTTCCTAGTGGATTTTTGGAAGCTCATGTATGATGCACAACACTGTAGTATTCTCAGCAGGTGGTCAATTAATCAACAAATTATTTTATATCGTCCTTTCTTGAGCTTTTCCTTAAGGGAAGGAGAAGTAAAAACAACTAGACTGCAAGAATACAAACATACTTTCACAAAACTGTGAAAAAACTGTGACTTGCTGAAGTCGAGTTGTTCAAACAATATTCCACAAAAAGCCATTATTATATAAAAAATCCATTATCTTATCACTTTTTTTAAAACAGGCTAAATTATATATAATTAAGTATTAATATTCACATGGGTGAATTACAGTCAGCACTGGAGTTAATCTGTTGACTAAAATGGCTATAATAATTATTTTCCAAATTTCCAATGTCCAAAAGTATCTGAATTGAGCGTTTTTCGTGTTGTTGTTTGTAAAAAAAAAAAAAAAAAAAAAAAAAAATCTCCCAGGACACTATGACAGATTTTTCAATTGCTTTAGTCATTTATCAAGCAAAACTAATCACTAAATAGTTTATGTCTCCTTATGTGATTGCAAATTGAACATTTTTCAGATACAAAAAAATAAGAGAAAGATGTAGGATTATTCCAACAGGCCAAAAATACAACAATTAAGCATTTGTCATATTCATTTATATAGACAACACATAAAATATGTGGTTCACGTAATTGTTTTTTAATTTTATCACCAATTAATTTGTTTGTTAAACACCCTCGGTGATTACATATTTTGGTGAAGTGATCTCTATTGAAATTTCCATCAGTTTATCCAAGTTAATTGATCGTTTAAAAGGTTTTTGTTGCTTAACCTGTTAATATTGTGATTTTTCTCTGCCTTGGTGTTGAGGAGTCTAATCACGCTGAGGCTCAACAGGGTGATCATGATCATGGCAGAGGCCTCCACTCAGGTACAAATACACGTCACACCTCACCTTGACAGAGTTGTAGAAAGCCTCAAAGACGCCGACGCTCTTGGAGCTGAGCTGCAGGTTCACCAGTCCCTCCATACTCAGAGAAATACCGTGGTGCTGCATGGGCTCCTTACACAGCAGCACAATGACGCCTGCAACCGTTTCCTGCAATTACAGCGGGTTTTCAGTCAGCCAGACGCACGTTTTAGTTACTAGAAGTAGTTAACAGTCTCTGATGACTCCCATCTCCCCCAGTCCTTCGCTTGACATATCATCAGTGGCGGTGGAAATTACCTTGTTTTCTTCATGCATTTATCTTTACAAATGTATGGACCCAAACAGTCGTTAATTGAACTTCTTACAGCTCAGTCACGAGACCTCTTTTTGTTCTACATTTTCTACATTCAAGGTGTATTGCCTTGAGGTTTCAGCATGATGCGTTCAAATTGGTATTGAATTACGTTCTTGACAGAGTTTTATAACCCTTTCAGTTGTTTCACGTGTTAAATCTCTTGTCCGGGGCGTGTTTAATGTCTTTATCAGGTAATTAATTCGACCATACTTATAGTTGTGATGACAAAATAAATCTCGACACCGTGAATCTTGGCGTAGCCCAGCTGCTAGCAGGTCCGGAATCTGACGGGTGACGGAATTAGTCGCAACACCCACGAATAACGAGCGGGTCACGTGACGTGCGGCGGCAGACTAGTTAGTGACGGACTGGTTTTCTAACAGTGCAATTGAGAATAAAGAGATGAAGTTCAAACGTAGCCGAATAGGCCGTATACTCTGGCTGTGGGTAGCTTAGCAACTTACCCCGTCATGGTACACTTTGTTTGCTCTTTTCAGTCTTACATCCAAAGTGACGCTCATGTCTGGGCAGATCAGACCGACAGTTTAAGGACTGCGTTACCGCGCAGGCTCCGTCTATTTAATGATACAAACACATAAATAAGCCAGTGCTTTTATATCAAATACCAAAACCAGTTCCGTATGGCAGAAACGACAAATCAATAGTTGATCAAATTTTCAAAATAAAGAATAAACTTCCGGCTGTGTCATTAAAATTCCGGTAGGGCTCTTTCAAAGTAAAAGCTACGTTGAAATAAAGGTAAACAGAAAAGAAAACATTTAAACCAATTTGAACTGAGTTGGAATGAACAGATACGCAAAAATACACAATCTCAGGCATCTCTGTTGGTCCCGTGAATTAACAAAAATTAGATTTATGTATTTTGATTCAAAATTTACATATTTATATATCATGGCAGCTTAATCTTCATCGATACATATAATACTTTTACCATGACATTTACCAAGGGCAATGGTAACTTCAGGCAATTCAATTCAGTTCAGTTCAGTTCAATTCAATTTAATCTTTTATACAACTAACTATGTAACTAACTAAGTTTTTTTCTTCATTCAGTACTTTTTGTTACTTACATATGTTCATTATTATATGCTGTTCTTTTATTGTTAATGATCCATTTTATTTTAATCAATCTATTTTCATAGAGATCTGAGTACTTCATGTACTTAAGAGAAATACTCTTACAGCTCTGTAGAGTGGAGTCATCTTTAAAGTGAAGTACAATGCACACGCTGACGATTTTCACTTATGAAACGTTCTTCTGTTTTTGCGTATAAAGGGTTCATTCCTTACTGGTTATAATTAGAGGTAGTAACATGACATTTTGTTTGAATACCAAGCGATGTTGCATTAAGGTTTTTGCAAATACATTTTTTAGGAATATTTTGCTTAGAGTTACTTTTGACATTACTGACAGGAGGTTTTCACATTATTATACAAGATGCTCTGACATCCAAGCTGCAGCTTTTAGCTCAGCTCGCAGGCCAAACAGTGCTTTAAGGATGCACAGTATTGGACTTTTGACAATATATAAAATGTCCACTTTTACCAGCTCAGTTTGTCTGACTGCAGAGTTAAAGATTGATGCTGTTATATTTCAAACTTACCACAGAAAGCAAGAAGACTCCCCTGCAGGACAAAAATATTCTGCTTATTTTTATAATGATGACACACAGACAGATACAGAGATAAAATACCTATCAAAATCACACTTTCAGTGGGGTTCAAAAAATAAAATAAACTTGCAAAATATAGCATATAAACCCAGAGATTCAAACATTGACTTTTTTTTTGCCCATATTGGGTATGTTGATATTTCATTTTAAAGACTTAACAGTTGGTGCCAGTGTCACTGTACATCCCTAGATAGTTTAAAGTTCATTTTTGTCAAAGGGTTACATTTATGTCTTTGAGAAATAAAGGCTACTAAAGACTGGAAGATTGTTTGGACCACAAACAGTTGCTTCCAGAAAGTTTGAGCTCACTACCTGCTCCACAATGTTGCCACAACAAAAGGCGGCATCGAAGCACAACCGAGACGGCTGAGCCGCTGGTTGGACCTGTTTTATCTTTCAAAAGGCTGTAACATTTTTTTTTTTTTTTTATCAATTTGATCCTTTGCAGCAGTTTAACGTTGTTTCCATGTCCCAGTTTAGATGGTTTAGAGTTTCACTTGGTAATCATCAGACATGTACTTGAGATGTAAAAACTAACTGTACTAAATACACAGAATGGTTCATTAAGATGCCACGACATGTAAAATGTACTTCTTTTTTTTTATAACTTCAGATTATATTTTGAATACAACACTTTGAGTAGTAACTACAGCTGTCACATGTATATTAACATATTCTACTGTTTGTTTTTTTTATCTCTAAGGTTTGGTGAGTATGAAAATTGTCTGCCTAAATTGTACATGATTATAAAACTTTGTACTTTGTACTTCCCTGAAACACAATTCTTCAGGGAAGAACACATTTTCCCTAAAGAAGTACAATTGTTTCTACAGTTGACCAGAGTCCACACTTTATTTGCAAGCTTTTAATCCTCACAATGAGAAATAAGTGAATAACACATTCACTTCTACCTGGACAGGCAGCCGGTAGGAAAACATGAAATACCTAAAAGATGGAGCCAGCTAGTAATGAGGGTCTGAAGAGTAAAATCCTGACCTGAAGCAAATTAAAACAGAAAGAGAAACAGTGATTTACTAAACAAAACAGAACCATTTTAATTCTCATCTACATTACATGTATAACCATCCCCAATATTACACCCTCATCATCTATATACAATCTATACATCTATTTTAAAAATGCAACAGAGAAAGCCTGAATCTGTTTTCCAGGAATGATTAAAGTGGTAGTCCTACAAATCCATGAGAAATGAAACTTCATCCATGAGTAGATACAGTATGTAAAAGGTCCAAACATACATATACTCATGGGATTAGTTTCTTTACTCCAGTTAGCGAGTTCAGTTTAGTTTATTAGTCTGACCAAAGGCTTTTTACTGGACGTGCAGCAATGTTGTTCATCATGCAGAGACTGAGGATTTGGTCTTGGAGCTGCCATAAAATCCACATTTGGTTATAATTACACTGTATTTCTAATGGAGCAGACACATTTTATATATACTTAACATCATACATATTATATGATAATGTGAAAATATTTTATGACACAAAAATCTGAACTAATCTTTAAATAAAAATAAACTGGTAACAGCGGCGTGGAAGGTGGGAAGGAGTAGATTGTTCTCCCTGTTTCGTTGATGTTTTGTTTTAAACATCAACAGAAATTCAAAAATCGCTTACCCTGCCTTTAAATATTTAAATGTGGAGAAACAACTAGCACTTTTCTATTGAAATGAATCAAAATATAATAACAGCAATTATAGCTTCATGTAAGATTATACAGTCTATTGGAAAATATGATTTACTTGTTATTATGACAAAAAAAAACACACACTTTTGCATGATAAAAAAGAAAAAAGTGTTGGATTTAGGGGTCATTGTTGTTATGTTGTCATGATCCCTGTTACCTGTACAACATGTCAATAAACTAAATAAGTGGTTGAGCCTCATGTCAAACAGTAGTTATAAAATAAAATGTGTCCATTATTCTGTCTTATACTCTTCCTCCAGCTTCAGCTTCTCTGTGTTGTTTCTAACAAGGGCTGTTTCTTTGCACACTTGTACTTGATCAAAAAAGTTAAAATCTGCGACATAACAGCCCTTGGGAGTACTGAAAAGCACTGGCTTGAACTCATATCCCCAAAGGATTTCTTGGGGTATGTAGGAAGTGCGGCTCTGACACGTGGCCGCTGTCGACTCCATGGTGGTGTTGAGGGTTACGAGCAGCTCAAAGTCTTGAGTGTGCAGGTTTTCTGCTGTCAGTCTTGCCAGTGGGCTGTGCTCATCCAGAATGTGGTAGAAGGTGAGTGGGAGGATGAGGAAAGGACACTCTCCACTGGAGTCCATGCAGAAATTGATTGAGCACTGGTGTATTTGTGTCTTCTCGCCTTCCTCTGTCACGTTGGGTTTAAACAGCTTTCCGCTTAGCTGGCATTGGATCAGGAGGCTCTTCCTCATGTTGGCCACTCGCACCATCAGACACATCTTGCCTTTGTGCCTGCGGATCACCGCCAACTGGCTGAACTTGATGGTTTCGGCCCTCTTCTTGGGCCGCGCCAGCTTGGCCAGAAAGGCACCTGTGACAAAGATCTCAGCCAGGCCTGTGATGACAAGCTGGGCCACCAGAGTGAAGATGGCCAGAGGACACTCCTCTGAAATATAACGAAAACCATAACCGATGGTGGTCTGTGACTCCAGAGAGAACAGGAAGGCTCCCGTGAGCGTTTCCACATTCATCACACAGGGTATGTGGCTGGAATTCTGCCCAGCTTCAAAGTCTCCATTACCCATCGCAATGAAGTAAAAGAAGACCCCAAAGATGAACCACGTCATGATGAAGGTGGAGGCAAACAGAGTCAGTTTGTAACGCCACTTTATGTCCACCACTGTAGTCCAGATGTCATGCAGATACATCTTGACCATTCCCTCCACGTTGTCAATGCGGACGTTGTTGTGACCATCCTTGGACACAATTCTTCTCTGGATGTTTGTCTTTGTCTTGGTCATGTTGCTCTGGTTCAGGTAAAATTAACTTAGGTTGGTTGAAGGGCTGACAAAAGACACACAAGATAATGTTAACATGTATCCTTGTATAAGTAGCAGCAGTTAAGAGTTTTTCTTTAACTTTTACTTTTATCGTTATTATAGAACAATTTTGGGGACATCAAAGCTGTTGTGCATTAATAATTATAAAACCAGTTTAAAAAGTATATTTTTAGGTCATCAGTGTGTATCTTGATGACTTCTTTGCCCTCTTGTCTCTATTTTTAACAGCTTTATGAGGTTGTAACCTGGAATAGTTTTTTATTAACTGGTACGTCTTGTTAAAAATGAACTAGTGGACGTGCACTTCAAACCATTTGTTCTGATGTAGCCTCGGCATGCAATAAATAGTCCTGTTTCACCATAATCAGTCAAATAAATGAACATTAACAACAGACTATCGTCACTGAATGGGGACAATGGGGGAAAAATTAACAAAAAAATGCAACACTAAACTTCTCGCTAATTTTTTTTTTAAAAAGTCTAAAAATATGTCATTCATTGAGAAGATGAGACTTTCGGGATAGTGTGACATCACAAGCTGAGACCAGCAAGGAATTATTTAACGTCTTCATCTGTATTTCCAAGCAATTTCATATCTTGATGCATTTGCAACACAAGACTACACAAAAATGTATAAAGAGATGCTCCCCATGGAGAGGGGCAAAAAGACGTTTCTCCTTAAAACTGGCTGCTATGTGTACAGAGATGTAACCTTAAATATCCCTGGAGTATTTTGGCCAAAATATGTGAATTTTTATTAAGAACTCAAGAAATTGCGTCAAGACAAGACTTGTCAGTCCAGATTTGAAAATGCTTTTATTTGTTTGTCTTGGAGACAATCCTGACAAAAGATACTTCAAAGGAAAAGTTTATCTTGTTTGCCTGTCACCTTTCAATCAGTTGACAGTATTTCTATTTAAACGCTTTATTGGATAATTATAATGAACTGCTGATATCATTGTCATTTCTCTAATATTTCTTATAAATCTGCTTTGCACAACCTAACAGCAAATATTAAAGTCTTGCAGAAAACAAAAATGAAGAAAAAGGTGTTTGTTATTTAAATGTAAAGCAATTGCTAAATTGGACAAAGACAGGTAATACACAGGTAGTTGCAGCGTGGGAGGAAGTATTGTGTTCATAAATGAATTCACTTCACAATCAGAGAAACCAGGAGTTTTATCAACAGTTAAAAGCTTGCAGATAGTCAAGTCTAGTTTCTTTATTTGCAATAAAGCATTAGAACCTGCTTGACTGAACCTGAACAGTTTTTTTCTGGGGTGAATTTTACCTGCAGAAATGTTCCTCTTAGTCAATATTACACATTAAATCAGCATTCTCAGTATTGCAGTGTTTCATGCTTTTCAACTGACCCTTTAATCTTAAATTATAATGCTTGAAAATGTTTAAAAAAAAAAAAAAAGAAGATTTTATCACTCAACTCTGAGTGGATGTCAGGTTCTCACAAAAAGAGAATAAACCAAACATGTCGCTTAATACTGACATAACACATAAAGCAGAGATTTCAAGACAATCATGTGAAAACATAAACATGTATTAAATAAAATATTGCTCAGATTTTCTATTGTATCAAGCATCATCTTGCTTTTGCATGTACTGCTGGACAAAGTTGAAAGTTAACTTTGTGGTGAACCATTGCAAGAGACTGTGAACAGTTGATGTAACAGTTATTAATAATTTCTTGATAAGTATGCATTATACTCACATCCAGTTGTGGAGGCTCGTTAACCAGTCTCAGATGTTTGTCTTCAGCTGTTTCAGGATGTAAGATGACACCCCCGGAGATCATGCACTTCAGTGTTCTTTCTCCTGTTGTTCCCAGTTCTGAGTTCTGAACTTTGGCAGAGTGGAGTTCAGGCTGGAACAGGGATGAGAAACAGAGCCGGGCTGTAAACCGTGATCTACATGTGGGTTGGCTTTTATTCCCCCGCCTCCTCCACCTGTCCGCAGGAGAAAACAACCGCAGCCATGAATGCTTAAGACTGTTGTGCTCCTTTTACGGTTGTTTTTGCTTTATACACACACCCAGATTTACTGCTTACAGTGGGCTGTCTGAAGGACATCATGAACTCTGCTGAAGTGCTCCGGTTGTCTCTAAATTAAGGTTAAACTTGAAGCTAGTTGGAAAATGACCTAAATTGATCTAAAAACTACAAATAAAATCTATAGGGATATATTTAACTCATAAATGTCCAGTACCATACATCCGTAAGTGTCAAAAGTGAGGAGAGTTTAGGTTTCAGCATCTGTTGTGAACTGAAAGATTACATTTATTTTCCTTCAATCACTCCTTCCAATGACTTGCATGCTGAGATAGTACCAACATATGCTTGACTGCGACACATTTTCTATGAACTCAGTGCTTCTTATTTAAAAAGTTCTGCTTTACATTTACCAAACTTTCTTCCAAGAGCTTTCAGGCTCATCAGTGCTTTTCTTTTTGGATCCCCGGTACGCACATCGTTAACGCCGTCTTCTCATGATGGTAGGTTCGTGAAATTTGACATTCGCCAGTTTGAAAGTTGTCAGAAGTTACTTTAGGATCCCGCATGTTCTTGCAGGATGGCACATCTTTGTTTTTGCAGTGAACTTTGCAAATTACAGGTAAAAATAGACTTCCAATTTTATATGAATTCAAATGAAGTACTAATTCCAAGTATATCACATTAGTTTAACTGAGTTGTCATGATGAGTTGTCATGATTTTCACTGACTAACATGACCTGAAAAAGTGAGCAAATTCAACAGTTTTTTCCTTTTTCTTTATTTCAAACATCTCTCCATCTCTCCTTTTGATGGAAGCTCATCAAAGTGGTTTGATTTAAGGGAATTGTTTCATCCTCAATGCAACCACAGGTCAAACCATGGATATCTCAAGGGAAAGAGGATAAAAGCTTAAAAATGTCGCTCATTTGCAAGGACTGCAATTGGTTAATAGAGAAAATTGTGATTTTTTTTTTCCATTGTAAAAAAGTTAATATATTAGCCAGCAAGACTGGTTGACAGTACACATCTGTGGTCTAAACAATGCTCATGTGGGCTCATGCGACTGGCACGTGAGTTGTAAATGTGGTGTTGCTGCTGAATTAAGGTTATTTCAACAATCGAATGTTGCAAGGTGTTGAAGTGAAATGTTAAGCCATAAAGAGAGCCAGAATTACTAAGCTGATATGAAGTCCTAGACACAGGGTTTGGTGTCAGTGCAGGAACCAGATATGAAGCAGCTGAAGCATCACTTCTAGTGTATGTATCAAATACACTTGAATATGTAAGCACAATACGTAAAATGTAAAAATGAGTGAAAAGTTGAGAACTGGAAGTCCTGAATGACCCTGAAGTGTCAACTGAGGCACAAATAGGGAACATGAAACTATTACAGCATGTGTTTATTGCTCCTTTAAGAGCACAATTCTTAGGTTTGTTATTAACCTCAAGGTTATTGGTCACATTCCTGAAGGATAGATGTGTGTGCGTGTGTGTGTGTCTGTCTAATAGTAAGGTATGAGATCACCATTTTATTTTCTTTGTTCCCTACAGGCGGTCTTTACAAATCCAAAGAGCAGTGTGTCTTTACATGAGTATATCTACAAGCAGTTCATAGGAGAAAGAAAGAAATGTGGGGAAACCGTAGGAAAGGGTAGTCTCAATGTTAGAGAGGAAACCAGCAGGTAGCAACTCCAAATAATATGTAAAACACACACACACACACACACACACACACACATATATATATATATATATATATATATATATATAGATAAAATAGATATAGATATATATATATAGATAGATAGATAGATATATATATATATACACACATATACACACATATATATATATATATATATATACATATATATATATATATACACACACATATATATATATATATATATACACACACATATATATATATATATATATATATATATATATATATATATATATATATATATATATATATATATATATATATATAAATAAAAAAACTCGTTCCTCACCCTCCGTGGGTGGTGTCCCTTCTAAGCTCGGGTCCTCTACCAGAGGCCAGGGAGCTTGAGGGTTCTGCGCAGTATCTTTACTGTTCCTAACACTGCACTTTTCTGGACTGAGATGTCTGAGGTTGTATCGGGGATCTGCTGCAGCCACTCTTCCAGTTTGGGGGTTACTGCCCCGAGTGCTCCGATCACCACGGGCACTACTGTCACCTTCACCTTCCAGGCCTTCGCCAGCTCCTCTCTAAGCCCTTGGTATTTCTCAAGCTTCTTATATATATATATATATATATATACATATATATATATACACATATACATATGCATATATACATATACATACATACACATACATTTTTTTTCAAATTCAACTGGAGCTATATTCTGTTTCAGATTATTTGGGGTGCAAAGAATTGTCTACAGACATAAATTAAGAAGTTTATTCTAATTTTGTTCTTTTACTTACATCCATTAATATTTTTATTTTAAAATGTATTTTTTATCGATTTGTAAGAACAGACGCAGAGGGAGTGAAATAAATAAATAAAATATCATAAATAAATAATAAATAAAAATAAAAGAGATTTCGGGTTTTAATAACCTTCTTGACCAGGATGGGACCATCAGCGCCCCCTGGTGTTTGGACAGGAACTCGTGGAAAAAATATTCACATAAAGAAATTTGGGCCTCAAAATAACTGGCAACTGAAAAAAACAACAACCTATAAATAAGACACGAATAATAGGTGCTAATACCCAACTACAATTGCATTATTATTACTATTATAACAAGGGCCTGTAAAACATAAACGACAATAAACCTGAGGATTTTGTTTTCTATCCATGTCAGTGTGGATCCGGTTCCTGTGAAGGTCCACTAGAGCTGCGGAGCCTGGGCTTGTAGCTGCTGCGTGTTTCAGCAGTAAAACTCAGCAGTCCGCATTCTTCGTTTGAAACGTTGTTGAAAAAATGTCTTGCTATTGACGCTAAAAAAAAAAAAAAAAAAAAACTATAGTAAGTAAATACGCCTTCAACTAATCCCAAAAATGTCAACATTTCTAAATAATCTTCCACATGTTACTAATAAAAAAAACATCATATATTAGGAGGTTCAGCACCCAAAGTAAATAAATTTAAACAATGAGGACGGCTGACCAGAATAAAGTAATAAAACATGGAAAGTATATGAAGAAAAAAAGCAGTATGACCGATATAAAAAAAAAAAAACAGTTAAGATGAGTGAGTGACGTAAAGGTCTGTCAGGTTTCTGTTGGGCTCAGTGGTGTCAATAAAGGTACAATAAGATAACAAAATATCTAAAAAGTTCAGTCTGCAAACTGCAACCCAATGTTACAGGACAAAAGCATAAATCCGTGATGTCTGGAATCATCATCCGACTCCGTCTGTCTGCTCTTCATCAGTTAACTCTTGACATGAGCAATAAATATGATTAAAGCAGTATTGATCTGTCTGGCTGCTTCTCTGAAATACCTGCAAAAAAAAAAAAAAAAAAAAAAAAAAAAAAAAAAGCAGCTGAGTGGCCCCCAGATGTTCACCCAGAGTCCAGTCTAGTTGGCAGACTGAAGTGAAGACCCCCAAAGCCTAGTTAGGCATTTTGAGACTTGTCTGAGCAGTAACAGAATAAACATATAGAGGTAAATATATTTAAATATTTGCATAAACATTGCAAGGTGGCAGGTTAAAACCCTGATATCAGCTGAAAAAAAACCCAACAAAATAAAAACATGAAGCACACTAAATGTCTGTTTTTTTTGTTTTTTTTTAAGCTCAAAAATAAAACTTTACACACAATCTCGCATATTTTATTCCTCACCGGAGAATCACAAAATGTTGAATTAATTAAATCCCCATTAAATGTGCACAGACATAATTAGATCCGTTCAAACTAGGTTATTTTACAACTGACACAAGAAAAAGAAAGTTTTTTTTATTGTTTTTTTTTTTTTATTAAAAAAAAAAAAAAATCAAAGCCTATTCCCAGAGGGATGAGAAGTCCTTCATGAAAGGCAGGAGTTCACTGTGGTGGAGACGTAGCTGTGGTGGCCTTCAGGATGCCTCTCAGCACCTTGTAGTTGTTGAGGGGCTGGTTTTCTTTGGGGGGGTAACAGGGGCCGCGCTCTGTTGCATACGAGTACGGGAAGCGCAGCACCCAAAAGCCATCGGGCGGCAACACAACATCCGTGTGCTCTGGATGGAAAACTGGACACGGAGGAGGGCCAGGCTGCACCTGAACACATCAATACACCATCAAGAAGTGTTGACACTGAATCACCTTATTCATGTTGGAAGTGAAAGATGTAACAAGTCTGTAAAAAGGGCTCTAGTGGCACCGTGAAGACATCTTCCATCCATTATCTATACCCGCTGTAAGTTAAGTCAAGTTACTCACCTGTGGGTTCAGAGTGACCTCAAGCGGCACGTCAGGTACGACAATAAAGAGACGAGCCAGCTGAGCGAAGTGTGGCTTCAGACCTCGACCCTGGGAGGGAGACGGGATGTACAGCGGCATGTCGGTGTTCAATACCCTGGTGGCAGGATCTTTGGCGCCCCCCGGTCCCAGCACCTTTACTATCTTATCAGGCCCACAGCTGATGTACCGTCTTCCCCTGCTGTCTTCATACTCGAACCCCACGAAGATCCGAGCCATGTCATCCCTCCTGCGACTCCTGCCAAGTCCTCCGGCGCTCCCTCGCTTTCCAATGATGCTTTTGTTGGGAGCTGGCCATGAGGATGTGCCACCATCCAGAGGCTCTGTCAGTCCCGCGTCCTCCTCTGATCGAGAACGAATCACTAAGTCCCACGGCAAGAGGAAGGAGGAGCCGGGGAGGAAGCCAGGCTGCTCCAGGCCTGTGTGGCAGTTGTATGACTTTGCTGGGCCCAGTTTGACCAGTGACCAGCTGGAGAACTTGGGGAGGAGGCCCTTAGGGCAGCCAGAGTGCATCATACCAGGGAGATACTCCACAGTGGAGGGCTGGCGATCAATCAGGCTTGGCCTCTTTTGCTGGACTTGGGTTTCGGGTCCATCTCCATCCGCGTAGGGCCCCAAGCTGTCGGTGGACTGGCCTAGACTTAGAGCCAGGCTGAGGCTGGTGTCTCCAGGTGTGTGGCTGTGGGTGGTGCTTTGCTCCTTCAGCCTCTCGGCATCACCCGACCCCTCACACGGCAGGCGCTGAGCCTGGTTGCTCGCTGGGGCTGGGTCGGGAGTACTGGGCTGAAACACGGGAAAGTCTATCCTCTCCAGCTTCCCGCAGCATTTCTCTTCCAGCATCTGGTCAGGAAAAAAAAATAGACGGAAAAGGATACAGAACTTTTGATGATGCACATGGAACGACATCTCAAACCAGCAGCAACTGGACCATAACTTGACTGTTTTCATTTACTCGCGCTCGTCTCATTTTTAAGGTGCCAGCAGGAAGTTGTCTGGAGTGAAAAGTCTCTGAAAACTCTTGGCACCAACGCGTTCATGCCAAGCAACCGGCAGTTAATGACCACACGGTGTAAAGAGCGGAGGATTTAGCAGCTAAGAAATACTTCTTTTATTTGCTGAAAAATCAGTTTCTGCAGCTTAAAGAGAACCGTTTCACTCAATGTATTCAAAATGTGATTCTGGCAGTCACAATGGTTAAAAAAATAAAAACTTCCCTCTATAAACAAGAGCTCCACCTACACAAACTCAATTAATCAGACTAGAAACAGCAGTCGCCCCTTAAGCAAGCAGAATTGCAAGAAAACGCTGCAGGACTTGTGTGATTAACAGAATCTGAGGCGCACGTTCATATCCGACAGCCACTGGAGGAGATCTGCTCAACATGAAACCTGACCTGGTAAAAGTCATGGTTGGCAGCCTGGACGTCAAACGGATCCTCACGGGGTGCCTGTTTCCTTCCGCAGTTGCAGGAGCTGGTGGAGCGGCCCCTGCTGTTGTGGTTCAGGATGGGCGGGTTGTGATCCATGTCTGGTTTCTCCCCTGCAGATATTAGCATTAGATCTTACACATCTGCCACGTCGGTCAACATCAGTCACCTGAATGCTTTCAGATCTTTGGTCAGACAAAGTTTTAGTTTATGACAGTTGTTTACAAGACTTTACAGAAAATAAAATGAAGACACAACTAAAGACGTCTCCGTCAGTCAGATAAGAGTATGAAGGAACGACCTGGCTGGGGCAGAAGGTGGAACTTGTGAACGCAGTGTTGGTCCGTCAGGCTGCGTTCCTCACACAGCTGGTGGCCGTTGCTCCAGAACTTGTAGCAGTCCTCGTGGAGCTGCAGCGCATAGCGCTGGAAAGCCACCCCTCGGGCGTGCTGGCTGTACACCCGCAGGGCCTGTGCCAGCTGGTTTTTGTGCACCGTCGTGGTGTAGTTATGGGGGAGGTTGGACTGGTAGGCGCTGTGAGCCAGTGGCAAAGCTTTCTGACACCTGTTCTCTGAAAACTTTGCGTCAGCATCCAGAAACCCCTCCAAAACCTTCACCTGGCTTTGCACTTTCGTGGCCAGCTCAGCTATTTCCTCATCTGTGTTGGTTATTAGGACTTGATAGAGTCTAGACGCGACCTGGACCCACTTGTTGTACGTCGGCAGCTCGAAGTGCGAAGGCTGCGGGTTGCGGCCGACGCTATCGTCAAAGCCTTTCTTGGTCAGCACCAGCTCCACGTGCTGCCAGAGGAATTCCTTCAAGCTGCAGTCCACCAGCTGACTGGTCCCCAACACGCCGCTGGAGTCTCCGCCGTAGGCCTGCTGCCGAGCCGAATGTCGCATCTGCTGGTATCGCCTTGGCCCGGATACCGACATCGTGGAGTCCTGCTCGGTCAAGATGCAGTTGGACCGCAGGTGGCTGAACAAGGTTCCCACCGGGTCCTCCTCTGCTGCTGGTATCACGTACACAAACGCCTGGTTGGCGGGCACGGTGAACAAGCAGTTGCTGCTTTGGTTGGTCAGAACTCTGCTTTTGCGGAAGATGCGATAAATCTGGTCCTCCAGAGCGTGCTGGAGCCGCCTCCTGGGAGAGTGCTTTTTGGGCTTGTCTGGGTTTCCTCCAGACTCTGAGCCATTTCCAGATACCTTTGAGGGAAGAAATAAATAAATATATATGTGGAAATAGTGTAGATTTTGGTCTAAGAAAAATATTGATTTTGCAGAATTTTTCCAAAAGTTCTGCAAAAAAGTGCAACATGCAAAGAACTTTGTCTTCATAAGGTTTGTAGTTATGTTAAACAACTACTATAACAGGGTTTACGGAATAATACTGACATAAAACTAACCGCAGAAGACAAAGTTGGTTTTGCATAAGAGCTCACGAGAAATCGGGATTGCATGATCTTAACAAGACCTCGACGTGGTTACTTTTGCATTTTTTGCACTTGGTCATTAGTTTTCTTTAGTTTCATTTTCATTTCTTCTTTCATGTCCCGCTTTCACTAAAACCTTTGCATTCAAACCATCAGGTTTTAACCACCTGTAAGGCGCCTTTAATCCCTCTAATCTGTACATCTGATGCTCATAAAGCGGTTAGGACTTTCAGGGGAGCAGACCTTCAGGGAGCCGCTCATCTGGAAGACAAAGAGCAGACGAGGAGGGCAGGGCCTGCAGTTCAGCTTCCACTCTTTGGACACGGGGCAGTCCTTGATGGCAGCCCGGATCAGAGGCAGAGCCTTCTGCCGCAGGGCGTCCAGAGCCCTGAAGAGCCGGTCGTAGGTCACGTCGAAGGTCTGGTTGGGGTGCACCAGCAACAGGACGTGGCAGACGGAGAACATGTAGAGCAGGTGGAGGCAGCGCTGGCGCTCCAGGCCTTTCCAGAAGTCGTAGGCGTCCGAATGGCTGGTGTCGGTGCCCAGAGAGCGGCAGGCCCGCAGCAGCTGCCGGCTGTCGCACACGGAAGAGAGGAGCAGGTACAGAACCCGGTTTTCCTGGTGGTGGACGGCCCGGATGAGGCTGTCCGCAGAGCCGCCGTCCTCCGCCGCTCCGAACAGCGGGAACGTGTGTTTGTCCGCCAGGGTGTTGATGAGAGCCTCCTTCGGCGGCCCGGGCTGCATGTTGCTTTTACCCAGGATGCCGACGACGCAGAGGCCGTCGTCCCGGTGCGCCGCGTCCTCCCGGAGGTCGGCCTGCAGCAGGGCCGCCACGCTCACGGGCAGCGCCATGCCGGAGACCGCGGAGCCAAAACACGGACGCACGCACGTCCGCGCGTGTTTCCGGTTCAGCACGACAAATCATCCGCGTAAACGCGAGCTCGCCTTTGACGTTCTGCCACGACTGCGCCGCCCTTCATCTGCACTCATTGGCCACGTCGTTACGTACACAGATTCAACTCATCCGTAACATCTACTCAGCCAATCACATGGCAGCAACTCGGTACACTTACTCACGTCGACGTTTAATTCAAATTCAATTAAAACACTTGTGCACGTGGTCAAGATAACTTGCTGGAGTAGGAAAGAAAGGGTATTAAAGTGACTTTAAATGAGACAGCGAAGATTTACAGACGGTTTGAAAATTCATTGAGCTGAAGCTGGCTTGTTGCCTTGTTGGTGTCAGAGGTCATAGGAGAATTGGTAGACTGGTTTTAGATGATAGAAGAGCAACAGTAACCCAAATAACCACGTGTTGCAACACATGTATGCAGAATACCGCCTCTGAAAGCACAACACATCGATGGGTGAAATCAGCAGAAGATCACACCTGCTACAGTCCACACAGGCTCACCAAAATAGACAACCGGAGATTTGAAAAGCATTGCCTGGTCCGATGAGTCTTGATTTCAGCTGTGAAGTTGTATCTTCATGACCCACACCGTACCCATCATCTGATCGCTATTTCCAGCTGTATAATACAACATGTCACAAAGCTCAACTAATGTCAAACCTGCTTTTTGAACATGGCAACGAGTTCACCGTACTCCCATGGCTTCCACATCTTAATCCAAAAGAGTACCTTTGGGATGGGGTGGAATGGGAGTGTAAGTTTATTTATTACCTCTTCTGAAAAAGACAAAATCAAGTCTTGTATGATGTAAGAGTAATGTGTGATTTTGAGAATGTGGCCTAATTAAGTTGTAAGAAGAAAATGTCCTTAGTATTATGTGATTAAAATACACTGTTTAATCACATTTACATAGCTTTATTTTATTCCAGTATTATGGATTTTTTATTTATTTGTTATTTATTGAATATATATTTATTTTTTACCATAGATGGGATGTTTTATTTCGTAGGAATTTCAGATAAATATGAAAGGGTTAATTAAAAAATGTTTCCTTTTATAAAGATAAGGAGTAGCAGTAGGAATAACAGTTTTAAAAAGATTTATGTAACTCACCTGTTTTATTGCAATACCATGTGCTGTTTATTAAATACTGTTTTTGTGTGAAGTCATCATTTGCTTATTTTAAAACTGTGTTTGTTTGCCAAGTTGGTGTGATAATACAAGTCGGTGCAAACCCACTATGACTCAATTTTCTCTCCATTTATGAGATGGTCAGCTGTTAAATTTAATGAAACACCATAAAGAGCTAACCTTCTCATTCATCCTTTAAGCAACTGGCTAAACCTTACTTCCTCCCAGGAGATTATCTGAGAAATACTCCACAACAGTAGAAGTATTTCTTTGCTTATGGATACTGATGGATGGTAGACTTTCAAAACACTGTTGTTACTGGCTGTCTGAATATGATGTGGGGTGTCCGCAGCTCACAAATGATCTCATGTGGCTCTGCAGCCTATAGACTCTGCGGCCGTGGAGGTACAGGAAGCCTAGTGTAAAGATCATTGCATGATATCAGCTGTGGCGTGGACTGTAGCTCAAGTTTACTTTGAGTATTTATGTCAGTTCTCTGATAAACCCTCTTCTGCAGCCTGCACGACTCCTCCATGCCACCTGTGATGATCCTAAATAGAAGACCATTCCTCATTAAACAGTTCAACCTTTTGCTTTTAATTTCTTAAGATTTTTATTATTAATTATTTATCTGTTGCTTACCCCAAAAGCACCTTTTTCCAAGTCATGTATTATTTGCACATTTCTGTAGGCATCCAGCGAGCTGCAGTACTGTCCAGAAAACCTTTGGGTGGCCAACGTGAGATCTATGAGTGCATATTTTTTCATATTGTAATTTTTTTTGTAATTGTTAAACATAATAACAACCTTTCTAGTAAAGCAGGGGGTTGAAATAGCTTTTGTTTCTTTTCAGTCTTCTTTAAAACAAAATTGAGGTGATGATGGAAATTGGAGGACCCAGGTGCTCTGCAAGATCTCAAGAAAGGTTTTGGAGGCATTGAGGACTATCCTGCTATCCTGTCAGAGAATCTTTGGAAGATAGATTTATAGATCTTGATGAAGATCCTGCTTACGTAGTGTATCTCAAACACTTTTAGTAACAATAGCAAGTTTGTTATTTATATCAGTGATTAAGTTCAGCTCTATGAAAACTATTGCTGATGTCCACAGAACTTGTGAAGGTGGGTCGGTGGGTTGTTACCATCGTTACTTCCCAGAACAAAGAATATCTCTCTTCTCTTCCCTCCGGTAGCTATTATTAGCTAATCACATTTCAGGAAGTGCAGAATTGTCCTTGCCACATGTCTAAAGGATTAGTGTACCAGTGTCCAGATGCTTTGATGATCAAGCATTCAACTTTTCCAGCCCTGCCACATTGCAATACTGCCACACTTTACAATTAACCTACATTAATGACCATAACAAGTCCCAACTTCCAGGCATCCAGGGTCAAAAGCATGTTTATAACTTTAATATTCAGCGGTAGCCTCCACTTGTAGCCTGGTTGGAGATTAATTAAATAAATAAATGAACACTCCATTGTGGGATGACTACAGAAGGAGGCTTCGCTCGGCAGTAATCTCTCTCTCAGCATGGGGAGCCGTTCATCTGGTGGCATAAAGAAGGGTTGTGTGCCAGGTGGGTAACAGGGGAGCTACTCTGAAAAGCACATAGTCCTTCCTCTCACCGGTGCGTACTCTCCCTGAAAAGAGCACACTCGCACATCTAGTAAATTCAGATCTGCACTTTAAAAATTGTCTGTGTGTATAAAATAGAAGTGAAGTGCTCCCTGTAGTATGACATCAATATATTAATCTCACGTTGGCTGCTAGAGTTCAGACTTTTAACCTCTAGAACATCAAATAATACTTCCAATTCATAGAGTGAGATGGTATTGTTATTATTATTATTATTATTGCTTTTCATGACGTGAAGAGTCTGAACAGATGAAGTGTAAAGGAAAACAGCAGTAGTTAAGGTTAAGTGTTTCTTTTCTTTTCTTTTTTTGTAAAGTTTAGTTGGGTTTGGCACTTTCTCCACGCAGTTATCCTAAAGGTCAATTTTCCACTCCTGCCTTTTCCCTGTTTCCCTTTATGTTTATATTTTACCTGTTCACTCTCCTTTGCACTGGACTTTACATTTTCTAAACTGCTCTTTCATAAAGCCAGTTGTAGCCTGCATAGTTAAACATGTATTTATTTACTACCAAACATATAAAACATGCATGGAAGTCTGAATTTATTCCAACCCTCAGCTTGAGTCAGGAGCTTTTTAAATGCAATGCTCCTTAATTATCTACTGCAATCATCTTGTTATGTTTTACGTTTTCTTCGTTTAATCTAATTTTACAATTTCCTGATTATATGGTGACATTTCAAAATTCCTTTTAAATGGATGAGCGTAATTTATTTTCCAGCAGAAACTGCTGCTCTGTTGGCTAAAGCATTAACAAAGCATTACACCGAGAGTAGTATACATCCTTCAGTACAGAAGAAGTCCTTCATTTGCTTTTTCCAGTAAATAGGGCATCCTTGCTCAGGTGGTTAGATCCCACTTTCATGGCCTATGTTAAAGTGTCCTTGGCCAACAAATGTAATACTGCCCCCTCATTAATGTGCTGTTTTAAACGATAAAAGTCCTTCAAATACACGAATAAATACTAAGTAATATATAACGCAGATATAATTCATTTATGAATGTTTGTGTAGATGCTCAGAATTATAGTAAGACAGATTGCAGAAACCCAGATGTACCTATTTGTGTGCCATAAAAATACTCTTCTGTCAGTTTACAGTGGCACATGCACTTTTATTTCAATAAGGTCGTGATGCCACCGCCACCCGGAACATCCGAGCCACCTTCGTGATGGTATGTCTAACTAAAGCTCCTCTACGTCAGTAGGAGGCAGCGCTGCGTGCGCGTCCATGACCTCCGTCGCCGTCCCTCTAACGTCACCGCCATCTGATCTGCCGAAATCCCTGATAACGCGGTGCGCGCGCCCGCTCGGCTCTGAATGGGGGCTCAGTCCAGCCGGTGACAGCTCGTCCAGTTGTAGGCAATAATCGTAGACGGCACGGCCAGCTCCTGCGCTCAGGCTTCCCAACGCACTGCTTGTCCACGGCCCTGCTTCTCCGGTAGTACACATTTATTCAGGTAGTATGGTAGCGCACTGACTGTCCCACTAGTTCGGTTAGTGTACTGACTCTTCTCTTCATTGACCCGGCAAGTTGGTGTAACTGACGAGCGGACCTTTCTCTGTCTGTCCAGGAATGAGAAATGATGGCCGGCTCTGCAACAGAGGAGAAAACCTTCCGACGGTTCCTGGAGCTCTTTATCCGGGAGATGAGGATGCCTCTGCAGGAGAGCGACCCGGTGCCGTTGCGCCCTTTGTCGGACCTGCTGTCTGATAACGAAGTGGAAGGAGAATGCCTCGACTTGTGTCTGCAACACCTCTACAAATAGTTAAGTGTACACTTTCTGTAATGGCATGCCTTTGTTTCCATGTTATCGCAAGTGTGAGTGCTTTGGGAGGGTTTGAAGGTTGTGGAGAGCTGTGTGAGGTGAGTGAGGTGGGCAGGGGAGCAGGATGCGACCCCCGACCGGGGGACCCATCAGGCGCGCAGGGATGCCTGCTGGCTTCCTTCGCAGTGTGCCAGGTATTTGCTTCACGGGATGCAGGGTGTGTCCAGCGTCAAGTTCAGACAAGTGTCTTTGCAGATTCGTTGAGGGGAATTAAAACGAGCCTGCAAAGCAGAAGTTAAAAGTCGCCTCTTCCTTTGGCTGTGATGTGTCACGCGCTTCTGTGTGATATATCATATCGTTTCTTTTTTTTTTTTTCTCCTGCCACTAATAAACGGGAGAACGGGTGTCAGAGCTGGAGGTCTACAAAAGGTGAACCCCTGCTTTTGCGTAACAGCGCGGCGTCATTACAGTGTAGGAGGGGGAGGAAGCCATAACCATCACCGCTGAGCGCGTCTTCAAGCGAGCTAAAAATAACCTCACCGGTTTATGTCGGTGCACCATTAAATCCAACACAGAGGCGGTGCGAATGGTCAAAAACTGAAATTATTTATTTATTTATTTTTTACTGAGAATAATGCATGTGGATTTTAACGATATTTTACACGTAATTTCTGTCACTTGAGTCTCTTTGCATTCCTTTAAGGAGGGTGCAGGGTAGCGAAGGAAACCCCAGATGTATGTCAACAGCCACGACACTGGAAAATAAATCTCCTCTATGAAACGCATGCTTTAAATTTCAAAGCCCCCCCCCTCCCCCTGAGTGAATTTCTTCTATTTGAGATGTGCACAAACTTGGCAGAAACAGTAAAACTGAGAGAACGCTGCCCTGAGCACCGCTGCCTGGCCTGGTTTTGTATCCAAAATAGGTGCGGAAACTGTGCTGGGAAGGGCAAGCTGGAAGGACTCATCTAGGGCACAAAGTGGCAAGGGGACTGCTGCCTGCACGTACCTCCGAAAATGACTTTACCAACCAGTTTGCATGCTCGCCCTCCAGGAACGTTGGCAAGTCTTGGGTCAATCCGGCAGTGGTGGAGAGCAAATGTTTGCACTTGATGGATCAGCTAATGATGCCGTCACATTTTCAGTGCATTCTGGACAGCGTTTGTATATTGAACCTGTTGGAGTTGCCAGATTCAGATCAATATTAGTCATAGATTCACACTGTCTTCCTCAAGGTGTCTAGGTTTGAATAGCTGGTGGATATGAGGTCACTAAGCATTAAACCGCCAGGATCTTGCACAGCGTGCTGACGCCTCTGTCTTCACAGGCATGCTTACTTCTGAGGACTGAGTGGCAACATGAGAGTAACTGTGCAGTTATATAGATATAGATCTTTCTATGTTTCAGCAGCAACAACCTCCCCCATTATTTTCAGGTAACTTGTCTGACCTGAAGACTCATGACAGATGTCAGAATATTGGAAGAGGTAGTGCTCACATGTTTCCAGGCCTGAGCGACTCATTTTGTTTGCTTTCTTTTTAAGCCTTTTCAGGTCTGATCTTGCAGCACAGAGTTGGAGGTTGGCTTAGTTGCACGCTGTATCTTGTCCATTTATTGCTTACAGAAAGAAAAATAAACCTCAAACTGTGAGCTGGTGGTTCTAGAGGGCGTTACACTGTTCTGAGTCTTAACGATGACTTAAGATTACTCATTTAAGCTTTGTGGGGTTTTTTTTCTTTTTGAGTTAGTTTTAAAACAATGTTCAGGCTGCCTGTATGAACACTAAGGCAGATTTTGTTGCTGTTATTTTCACATTTTATAGGAGAGAGCATCTGTCAGCAGAAGTGTCGGGCTACAGAAACACAAAAACTTGCGTCTGGGTCGGAAATAAGTCTAAAACAAGTGCGAGGTTACTTGTGGTCCCAAAAACACGTTTCAAGACATGGCGTAATCGCTCCTTTTGCAACAACAGCATCTACGTTGTGAACTCTCTGCCTCTGTCGATTCGCTGCCTAGACTCAAAAAGCGGTTGAAGACTTTTGTTTTCAAACAGGGTTTTAGTTGACAAATGGGTTTATTGGGTTACTGTTTGTGCTTTAAATGTACTCTATTAAAAGTTGTTGTGATGAAATGTTAGAGAATATGATAAAATATTGCATCCATTTAGTAAGTTTGGAGACAATATAAGTAAAATAAAATGGTATTATTTTTCAGTTCAATGGTTAATGTTTCAAACCACAAAGATGAATTTATGTGTAGTGAGCTAATCAGACCTCTACATCACACAATGGGACTGCTGACATATTAATTATTTTGACACATTTTGCTGATGATCTTCTGCTTTTATACTTTTATTGACGTGTATGCAGAACTTACAGTATATTTGACATTGTACAAATTTACACCTACTGAAGTGAGAGTTTTGGGTTTTTATTGTAGCTCTGGAACATTTTTTACTTTTTATGACAAGTGAAAATCCTTTAACTCTGAAATTAAACTGTCAAATCTCTATACGGCATATGATGTTTACAAAGTAGTATACAGTATGTCCTGCAGTATGTACTACATACTTTTTTGCAGTGGTTATTTGTACGAAGTAGGCCTCATAAACAGAATTAACAATACTACAGCTACTGTGACCAGCTACATCATAGTGACACATGTCTCACAGAACCACGTAGGAGTTATGTGGAGCTCATAGCACATCATGACCTTGTCACAGATTGGTCTTGGTGGAGGATTGAAGCACAGGAGGCAGGTGGAAAACTTTCCAAAACAAGAAACTCCTAAAAACACGATATCGAGGAAGAACACAGGCCTGTTAACCCGAAACGAGGGAACTGACGAAGAGATATGGACTAATGAGACACAGGTGGAACCATCGAGGAGGACAAGGACCGGACAGAGAAAAAACACGGGTCAGATACGAAACAATCCTAACAAAAACAACGGAAAATCAACAAAGCCAAAATGAACATGCCGTGACCATGACTCACCCACGCTGCAGAGAGTATTTACACTTGTTCTGTCAGCAGAGCCGGAAGTTATTCTCATCAAATCTAAACTTTCCCTGGCAAAGAAATATTTTGCCTAAACATACATTGACAAAAATGAACGAGGCACGTCAAACCAACTAGTCTCAGCTGTTGCAATAAGGTTACATTTCTTGGGAGATGTATGCCAAACTGTGGCATAAATTGACCACAGAACTGGACATCAACCTTCAGAGCCATTTGTTTACCAATGTAATCATTGCTGCAAATTAGGTCTGACTAAAACTAAAGTTTTTACAGTCATTCAAATGGAGTAAATACAATCCAAATGTGTGAAACTTTCTGTAACCAAAATAACTGCCACTCACTGCCTCAGCTGACTTTGTGAAATAACCCCGGTCTCTTCTGGCAGATATAGTTTATTATACAGTTGGCTTGTTAGAGCCAGTGACTCACTCCTTGGACTCTGTCCATGATGCTGCTTATTACAGGAAACCCCAAACAACGCAATAAAGGTCAAGGGAGGCACTACTTTTTTGTGTCTCGTCTACACATAGCAGGGCTTTCAAGCTTTAATTTTTTGACACTAAAGGAAAAATGTCAAGGTTCACCAGATTAACGAGAAACCATCTACTGAGATCTTTCCAGGAAGAATGATTGATGTCAGCCAATGGGCGCAAGGTACAGTCTCAGAAATTATAACTCTGATATGCGGTGGCAGAAAAGGATGTAAATTATGACTGAGCTGCAAATTCTGGAGAATGTTGAGTATGTGAAGAGCTCCAGGTTGATGGATGGCTCAAAATTACATAATAGCTCATCTGTGGTTCCAAGCTGAAATTCAGCAGAGGCTTTATTCTAACCAAAACTGTAATTTTGCCAAACCTACAGTCCTACGGTCCTAACAGTTAATTATATTTGAGAACAATATGTTCCCATAATAATATATGCAGCAGAGCAGCAGCAGTCTGTGTCTAAACTAGAAAGACAATGATCCACATCTGCACCCAACCATAAGAGTTGTCCCTTTTGCCATTAGAGAAAGTTGATTCTTATTGAGAGTTGGTAGGAATGTGACTGATGAAAGCTGGAAGACAGAACCATACTGTCAGAAGGATGTCTGTGTAGGTTCAGCGTGTTAAAGGGAGAGCACGTCTCTTCTGTGTTTGCCTCCCTCCATCGGCTCCCCGTAAAACTCAGAATCCAATTAAAAAAGTTATTACTTGCGTATAAAGTCCAAAATGGCCTACCACCGCAATATTTGCAAGACCTGATAGTTCCTTATGTTCCTAATAGAGTTCTCCGTTCTCAGAGTGCAGGTTTACTCATAGTTCCTGGAGGATCCAGATGTAGATTTGGATGACGGGTCTTCTGTTATCAGGAACCATCACTATGGAACCAACCTCCAGTTTGTGTTAAGGAGGCTGACACCACCTCCACCTTTACAACCAAACTTAAAATGTTTCTGTTTATTAAAACATGGTTAGTACTTCAGTGTGTTAGGACCAGTAGTCACAGCTGCAGCTGCAGGACCAGACTAGAGCAGCTGGTCTTCACCTGTCTGTGTAGACGTCTCTGTTGGATACCTGCTGACATCCTGACCTGCAGTCCCGCCCTCTGACCACCTCAGTGTCTGCTGTCTACACCTGTTTATATAGTCGTCTCTGTAGTCACCAACTAACCATGTATCAGTCATATATACATGGAAGTTTTAGTTCTGCAGCTGACGGAGTTGACGGTGTGTCTCTGTCTCTTCTCTCTCTGTTCTTCATTCTCTCTTTCTGACCCCCCTTTTCCTGCTCTAGCCGGCTGGCCTTCAGCAGGAGGGTCCCCCTTTATGATCCAGGTCCTGATCAAGGTTTCTTCTCCTTCTAAAGGGGAGTTTTTCTTTCCACTGTTTGGCTTAAGGTTTTTCTCCCACTAGGGGAGATTTTACCTGCTGTTGTTTATGTAATAATTGCTCGGGGGTCATGTTCTGGGTCTCTGGAAAGCTCCTAGAGACAACTTATGGTTTAATAGAGGTTGTAAAAGTAAAATTGAATTGAATTAGATATTATGAAATGCAGCTCAGTACTTTTTGTTTTAGTTTTGATGACACACAATACACAGCAGTTAAATGGATATTTCCTCATGTCTGCTCCGTCTTAACAATCAATTAATTAAATCAACAATTAATTATAATCTGAGTATCTCCCTTCAGCTTATTTATCCTTATATAGTTCCTAAGTGGCTTAAAACATCAGTTAACTTAGTTTTAACCAAGTAGATGTCTTACCTCAAACTATTGTGTGTCCTAAAAGTAACCAGGCAGTATTTGTGCATGAATGTAAGTGTTTGTTTCCATCACTAAACCGTGTCCTCTGTTTCAGGTTTCAGTGGCGTCTGCCTTGAGTGGTTTGATGTTTAGAAATGAGCTGCCGGAGTATTTGTTTAGAGTCAGCTCTGCAGACTCCTTCCAGTTAGGGAGTTGGGGAGAACACAGATCATGTATCAGGGCTCATTCAGAGCTGATACACGATCTAATGTATCACTTAAACTCCTATTAACATTGGCTGCAGCTACTTAAACCTGTGTTCTGTGCTTTTGGACTTGCAGTGAAAACGCAGACAATGACGAGGTGTCTTGTGTTTGTCTGCGTGAAGCTTCTTTGCATCATAAACAGTCGTTGTCACAGTAACAAGGCAGAAATCCTTGTAATAATGACAAGTCTGCGTGCATCCAGCAGGCACACAAGTCAAGCCGAAAGGCTTGATGATAGTGCTTCAGACAACTAAAGAGCTAATCAGCACACCGGTTTTATCGACTGGACCCACACCATGTTATTTATCTGTTTATTGCAGTAAGAGTTGAAAAAGTTGTCTTTAATGCCTTTGGTGTGTTGGCATTGTTGCAAAAGCAATGGAAATGTTGCAACCCTGAGGTCAAAATCGCATAATTTAGCAGGTTCAAGCGGGTCAGGAATTGTAATAACTTGTGTTCTTCCTAGTGGAAAAATTAGTTGTTGTTTGTTCGTATGTGTGTCAATACTGAACTTTATCTTGATATAGTGAAAACCTCCATGTGAGCGTTACAAATCAGATAACGGTTAATGTTATGGTTTAAATACAAAAAAGCGAAACACAGCTAATGAGGGTCAAGTCAGATAAACAAGAGCAATTAGCCAAGAGACTAAGGCCTTCTTATTGTGTACTATTTTTTTTGTTTTTTAGTAATTAAACTCTTCTATGTTTTGATCCAGTGCAAAAGGCATTTGAGTTCAGATAAAACAAACCATTTCAAACCATTGTGTGGATATTCAGACCCCCTCCTTTCCCACCACCTGCTGTTTTTGCACTTTTGGGAGGCTGATTCTCATTGAGTGTTGGTAGGAACGTGACTGATGAAAGCTGGAAGACAGAACCGAACTGTAAGAAGGAAGTCCGTGTAGGTTCAGCGTGTTAAATTAAAAACAACATCTCTTGTAATTTAAGCTCCTATTGGATCAAGGAATGAGTTTCCCTGATTGTAACTCTGATATCTTTTGATATGTGGTTGCAGAAGCATTTTGATTCATACCAAAATTAAAAAAAAAACAATTTTTAGGTTAAATACCACGCTGGGAATAATATGAAATTGAACAATAAGTACCTGGATTTAGTTAAGTGCGAGTTTGTTTTACTGAATACCTGAGTCTAGGTGTGCCTCTACGCTTATCGGATGAGGACTTTAGCTGCACCAGTTGAAGCAGCCTGATGGCATGAGTGTGTCTGTATTTGCGTGGTGGCCAGCATCCTGTCTACTGTAGCAGTGCTGCGAGTGTAATGATAGTTGGAGGCAGCAGCTATGGTGATTCATCCCAGTGTGTCATTAGTTTGTCTCTGGGTTGAACATCTAATAATAGATTCCTGCAAGAAGAGAGAGATCCCCCTCTATGTGTGTGTGAGTGTGTTAATAGGGGGTGGGTGAAGCACTTGGTGTGCGAGAACGAGTCTGGAGGTGTGGACACAGCTGATGTGTGTGTTAAACCATGCTCGTTGAGCCGTTTTCCTCCAGGCATCTGGAAGAAACATCTGAGGAGAAGTTTACTCCCTTCCCGTTGGTGTGTGTGGACTGGTATGTGTGTGTAAAGCTTTCCAATACGCAGTGCCAGCATAACCCTGAAATGCTCGTCTCTGACACTAGAAGAAATGTAATTAATTCAACTTCACCTCAGAGCAATTCTTCATGCTGAGAATCCCAGCTCACAGCAGAGAAAGAGGATGTCAAGAAAACTATAAACATGAGGAATCATTTTACTCCACATAGGAACATGTTGGTTAATTTGTCAAAATACAGTAGCATTAATTTTCCAGAAGGTCAAGAAGAATGAGCTTGTCTAAGCTGTTTTCACTTCCAGCTCATCACACAGGGATCCCCACTCAGGATCCCTTAGTGTCACATTTCAGTACTCAGGATACCCCCATGGTGTCATGCTTCAACGGGACAGTTGGACATCAACATCTCAAAAAAAAAAAGAAAAAATGCTGGTTTCATCAGTGTTGCAGATCTCGTGGGACTCATCTTAGTTTTTTTGATGACTGCAGGAGCTATTTAACTTTTGTAACTAGTGGAGGAAGTCCCCCAATTCCAGATCTTCAGTTTATAGAAATCTGTTAGTAAGAAACAGAAGAATTACACTGTGAAGAAGAATTACCTGCCAAACACGCCTTTAACCTCCAGACTTGAGTGATTTTTGTTATCCATCCGTCAAGATCATGATGTAGATCAAGTCACAGTCAGTTTGAAAAATAAAGCTAAACAGTTCCCCGCTCTGTTGACATGTGACACCAGGGGAACCTGACAAATCGCTTCAGTATTTGATGAGTCGTGCAAAGTGCTGTCACCTTGACAGAAGAGGGGGGTGGGTGGGGGGGTTAAATGATCTCTTTGTACACACACAAACACAAACGTAGACCTGATTGATTGTAATTGAGGGGAGAGCCTTTCTAGACCTCATTAAACAGAAATGTCTCCCACAGCTGTAAAGAACTAAGGGATAGATCCGGCTTCCTGCTGCACGCGTGACACATTCGAGTTCACACAAACACACACGCACACAAGGTTGGGTGGTGGTAGAAGAACTGCTATAGATTATAGATAGAACTATAGATTCACAGTCGATTTGACCTTATGGATGTACACTAGGACTTCCAAGTGTTTGGTAAAAGAAATGCTGATGCATTGTTTTTACACAGACACTCAACGGAAACCCATGCAGGCCTGAGGAAAACACGGTAAAAGAAGGTCGTGGCTAGGATTCGAGAACTCCTACCTGTGAGGCAGAAGTACCAACCAACACAACACTGCGCTGCCATAAAGGAGACACAGAGTTTAACCATTCAACACAATTTCCTGAGGTCCTGATGTAATGACTGTCACATACTTTGGTCAAAATACTAGATATGAATGGCCTCCCTCCTCCCTTTTCAACCATGGCTATGTTCCTAATGGCATACTTTTGTGAAGGTGCTCAAACACGGTATGCAAACCCTGCATTACAGCTAAAAGACAAATTGTCTCAGTATTTATCATCCAGGCATAGTGGGCAGGTGTGAACACAGTGATCTCTTTATTGTCTCTTGTATATATACATTTATTCAATTCAATTTATTCAATTTATTTATACAGCCTCTATTACACCACGAGTTGTCCTTAGGCACTTTCCAGAGACCCAGAACATGACCCCCGAGCAATTATTACATAAATAACGGCAGGTGGAAACTCCCCTAGTGGGAGAAAAACCTTGATCCGGACCTGGATTATAAGGGGGGACCCTCCTGCTGAAGACCAGCCGGGTAGAGCAGGAAAAGGGAGATCAGAAAGAGAGAATGAAGAACAGATGAAGGGGGGGTTTCCCTTCCCAAAGTACAGAATTCAGGGGGGGAATATTAAATTAGTCACACATAGTGATTTGTTAAACACCAGTAATTAAACACCAGTGCCCACAGATCACAACCTGTTGCACCACTATTAACCACCGAAAAGAAAGTCTTACATTTTTCACTTGACAAGACTGATTGCAGAAGATGCACAGGTGTTGTGCAATATGGGCAGTATTAGAGAGGGTGTGAAGGGAGAGATTGTTATTTCATGTAAACCTGTTTGCCATAGGAAGACATTATTAGATCATAGAGTTTATCAAACCACATTACTTTTAATTGACTTGAAGAACTGAACTCAGGGTTGTCCACGGTTCAGAGGAATATCATGTTACCAAATGACGAGGCCACAATGATGCACCAACAAGATTATAATTAACCATTTACGGCAGGAAAAAGGGATTAATTCTATAACAATTTACCTGCCATTTGTATTTGGCTTGAATAACTCGTTGTCACTTACATGTTCTGCTCCAACCTGAGTCGCTGAAACTAAAGAGAAGGATCTCAAGAAGACTCATTAACATAGACAGAGAAATAAAGGGTTATCAAACCCCTTTTCTTTCCTTTTTTATCTGAGCTAAAGAGCTCATTCTAAATGCTTATATTACCGATTTTTTAACAAGAAACATGCTGCACCTGCGTTGCTGGTGAATAACGGGCTCCTGATTATCAACAGATCTGTTTGTTTGTGAGTCTACACTAATCTGTGCCGCACCTGGTTGACTGCTTTGGTCATTATTGAAATGAGCTGGTTAAGCCTTTGTTTGAAGATCAGCGCAATTCTGAAACCTCACTGAACACTCTCGTTGCTGCTATTTATGATTTCCGACCCCCCGCCCCCGCCCCCAACACCCCCCCACCCAAATGCTAATTTGTAGAAGATAATAAATCTGCCCCTGGGAGTACAATTCCTTGGAGATGAGAGAAACGAGAGCTGGCGAAAGAGAGACTGACACACTGATGCAGCTCATAGGGATGAGTGGGAGACTGACAATTACATCACTGAATCATTTTCAGAGAAAGCTTCATGTTGGAGGAAGGCAGCAAAAAGCAATCAGATGTAAGAATATGACCGCGTAAAACAGCAAGTCGCATCTTTTAGAGGTTTAAATTTACACTTTAAACTCACATTGAGTTTAGGTGAATTTTGAAAACTGTATTTTAGGTCTCGTTCCTGCTCCTGCAGAAATTGATTATCAAAGTTTTAGAGACTAAAGAAGTGTTAGCGATGTATGTCTAAAGACTTTCTTTCTTTTTAGAGTTGAAATTGACATGTTAAATTAACAGTTGATTGAAGCTAATGTAATGATTTAAAAAAACTTCCTGACCTGAAACGACTCACTGCCACCTGGGCTTATTAGGCGTTTTATTTAGACCAGCCATCATTCAACGATTAACATGCCCCTGATGGTAGCGGGGCAAACCTCTAGTCCTAGTATGAGTCACGGCCTCTGGTTCAAGGACGAGCTTGCATTGTTTGAAATGAGCGAACCCCGCCAAAGCTTTGTTAATGAGGACTTCCCTCAGGCCCTGTTGTGCAGAAGCAGGATCCTGCGTTCATACCGCCAATTAAAGAGCATTCAGCAGCACCGATGTCCACCTAGTCACACAGTCTTGCTTTCCAGGCTCAAACACACACCAAATGGTGTTTCTGAAAAAAACTAGTGACCTTTTAATCTCTTGAATAAAGTGGAGTCTGGGCAGAAGAAAAACTTTGTAATGAATGAGCAGCAAAACAGCATTGAATCAAATAACATCTTGAATTAATGACACAATACTTTGACCTAGGAATAAGAGATTAAGGTTCTAGTATTGCTAAAGAAGGGTTTATTATTATGCGTGGTATCCACTGTTTTACTAATCAGAGCAAATGAGTGTGAACTGTATGTGCTCTGGTAAAAATGACCAGTCTGATTGATTGTTGGACAATGAATGAACGGATATTTGAATAAGAAAGGCAGAATCTAAAAATAGCTAATTCTTTTTCCCCCTTTAGGCATTGCCACATAGGATTGTTGTATTCTGGATATTGATTCGGCATAGATTTTACATTGGATGCCCTTCCTGACACAACCCTCCTCATTAAAGTGGGCTTGCAACTGGCAGGAGCAATATGGGTTTCAATGTCCTTTCAGTATCAGGCAGCGTATTGATCTGGCTTACAGCTTTCTTTGTGGAGGGCAGCCAGCACTACCCACTACCCCACCACCACCACCACCACCACCCTAAGACAAGATGTTAAAGGAAGAGGTGGCACTAAAGGACGACTTTGTTGATTGTCCCCCCTTAACAGCAAACTGGACTGGAGATGCAGCGCAGATGTGACTCTACGTCTTGAGGAAGCTTAGTTCTTTCAGTGTTTGCTGCAAGATATTGGAGAGTACAGTTTTATTGGCAGTCATCTGTTTGTGAGCAAACCGTTAAACTAACTGTGCTGGGGACTGGGAGCCCCTGAGGCTGACTGTGCAAAGAGCGTTGGACAGACAACACTGCACATCTTCAACACAGAGATAAAATAATGGAGTGTGTTCAGTCAGAGACTTCTGGTTCGCTGCAGCACAGCTACAGGACGTCCCATCATCATTCTGGGCCTACAAGGACTCTTCAAAGTAACTTTGTGTACTGACTAATTGGTACATGTACTGATTCAGTAAATTCTTTTTAAATTGAACTGAACTGAAAAAGGTAAAAAAAAAAAAAAAAACTCCACTTGATAATGCAATTAACAAATATAGATGTTTTTCTGCTTCAGAATATTTAATGAACGTGTTTTTGGATGACATTATTACATATAAAGTTGTTTAAACAGCTGTTTTAATTAATTTAGGAACTTTATAGTCACCGGCAACGAATTTTAATCAATTTAAATCAGCCAGCGAACTAAACCCTTCTGCATTTGTTTCTCTTGTTGCTTTGGGCCCCTGTTAAGGAATGAAAAATAATGATATAGACAACACAGAATTTCATGCGCATTATTGGAGGATTAATGTAGGAACACGATGGGAAATGGGAGTAAAATGATGCAAGAAAGATAAGACATAGTTGAATGACATTATGGTTTGTGGTAGAAAGTTTGACTCAATGAAAGTTGTCCATCAGCTTTCAAAGCTTCATTCATTCTGCAGGCTCTTGAGCGTATCTGACAATTCGTTCCTCTTGATAAGAGCTTCTAAGGTCAGACACACAGCAGACGCTTCAAAAGAAAACCACTGTGATGCTACGGAGGGGTATTTTGTGTGTGTTACCAAAGCAGTGATCCAGAATGTAGCTGTAGTCCAGAGCCGAAAGTGGAGTGCAGGGAGCTTTCATATGTGAAGGTTTTCTCACTTTACAGCAGAAAAATCAGACCATCCACTGAAGTCCCACAAGCACTGTCTCAGAATGAAGTGACCTCCTTTGAGCTGAACTAGTTTCAAAGACAAAGCACACAGCACCCTCCACATCTGTTGTGTACAGAGTAAAACAACAATATCCAACGAGTGTGTAGTAGCTGCCGCTCCCGTCAAAAAGGCATTGTCATGAGCTGGCTGAGATTTAAAAGAAAGTCAACATGGACTCTGGTACTGAAACCGAGTTTACACAGACTGTTTGAAAGTCCTACTTTTCATGCTGCCATCTGTCTCTCCGCTGGCTTTTCATTCTTTAATCAGAGCAAGATGATGCCAGGAGATTTGATCCCCATGGAGATGTGCATCCTCTGGGGCTTCTGGGAAGTAACTGTATGGCTTTCTAGAGCACCTCTAAAAATTGAAGCTTTTTTTCCTCATCTCTCCTTAAAAGGGGTTTTCTGTGACTTTGAGGCATCAAGCCTTTGAAAGACGGACTGAGTAATGCAGACGAGAGCAATTCAGTGCTGGAAGCATTGTGTGAATGAGCTCCTTTAACATGTTTAGGATGTTTTACATCCCTCTGTCTTCATCCTCAGATCTCCCCCTTCCTTCCTTTCCTCTCGCTCTTTTGCCTCCAAGCTCGGGCCCTTCTCAGCCTTTGAAATTAGTTTCAGGAGTAATCCCCTCATGAGAGAGTCTGGGATTACCACAGCTTCAGTTCCTCTCCACCGTCACTGCCGACTATTGATTCACAAAGCATTCACATCTTGTGCAATGTGATGGAAAAACGGGATCCAAACGCTGCGCTGTAACTCGTTAATGTGAAACTGTTGAAACTGTTGTCTCAGTTTTGTTATATTAATGTGTTAATAGCAGCAGTCACTTGTAATGAAGGAAAATGCTTGCCTCTACTTGTACACCATTGATTTTAATATCGGTTCACTGCTCCAAATGCTTTTCCTTTTGTAAAACTAATTGCGAATATTGCTGATATTCTTCTGCTCTCTCGCAGATCAGTGTCAGCTGACAGGAAGAATTAGACGAATTTTATTGATTCACCATCTTTCCTTTTAAATGTATTTTATAGCTTTTTTCTGTCTCTTCGTTATGAAATCAAAATGCCCAAGTGAGCAGTTAAGGGGCATTTTAAAAATAATCCTCTTCCATAAGATGCCTGGAAACACATAGCATATGGTCATTAATGCTCGCATAATTAGCTGTTCTCCTGTGCATAGAGGCAGTGGCGACATGAAAAACTGCACAATTATTCTCCAGAGCATTTAGTAGCGTGGATAAAAAGGTCAGAAAGAAATGCTTCTTTTTAACATAAGTTAACTGGATCATTGTTTGATCTCTATTGGAAAAGTTTCATATGACCGAGGCATAATGAATCCGGGAAAGACCTCATGGGCATTCAAATGTGGGTGTGTCCGCGTCATCATTTTCATGAGCTGCTGTTCCTCTGTTTTTTCAAGTTTAAACAAAAGCAGTCCTCGACTGTTCAGACCAGAACAGAACACTTTTCAGTGGTTGTGATTGAATAGTGTACATATGAGCTGTAAATAAGATATACTTTTTTATTTGAAAGATATGTTTAGAGTTAATCACCAGCTGGAGACTTTTTGAGGAGTTCAGATGTTGCTATCTGCGACTTTCCTTCAAAACCACTAACATTTTTGGATTTGCTCCTGCTAAAGACCGGCACGTCAGCAGGATGCCAACATTGTGCTCAAAGTGCTGCTTTGCCAAAGTACAGCTCAGTTGGTTGCCACCACGGCTGTGGACACTTAACCTTTTTAAAACCCATTAACATACAGGTATGATTTGCTGTCTAATATCAACATCACAGCTCATCTGCTCTGACAGAAATGAATGGGCTCTGGTTAGATTTTAAGTACTGGGGACAAACCGCAGAGTGGAAACCTTCCAGCTGTGGCGAGGGGGAAGAGCTCCCAGAGGCAAAGCATGCAAATATGGAGAGAGGATGCAAACTGCACACAAACAGGACCCAAAGCTTTGCTGTCATGTTCAGCAAGTCAAAATGCAGCCTCACTGATGCACATTATGTTTCATTTAGAGAGTCTTAGTGCTTAAAGCGATACTCAGCTGAGTTTACATATTAAGGAGCCATGGTTAATCACTGGTCGTTTTCGTATGTTTATGTATATATATTTTTAAATGTTATGGCACCATGTACAGCATTAAGCCAGAGATAGCTGAAGATACTTTTTTAATAGCCATTTATCTGTAATCCAGTTCACTCCAGTTGAGTCTAAATTCAAAATTCATGTTTTACCAATTAAAAAAAAAAAACAGCCCAGCTGAGGAACCCAACAGATTGCAAATTAAAACAAATCAAATAAAAAAAATTACCCTCTGCCCCAGTAAATCAGACTGGATTTTATTAATGGTAGATATTTCAAAAACTAAAATAAGCTTCAAATTAATGAGGCATAAATATGATTGTTACTTGCTGCCTTGAGCTTTTTTTTATTCCATTTTTTGCTTATACATTTTGATTTATTTATTTATTTTTGTTTTACAAAAAATGGCATTTTCAAATGTTTTGAACCATACTAGATGAAGAAATGAGTAATCCTGCAGACATTGTATTGAACATTTGCAAGTGAACGACCAGAGGGAACAGCCTGTATTTCAGAGCATGTGTTGTATCGGTTTTACGGCTCAGTAGCAGCTATTCTGCATGTGAATGAGCACAGATGACAGTTGCGTGTACTGCCTTTCTTAAAGCTTGACAAGTAGAAAGGAAAGAAAAAACAGAAGTTGTGGTTTGTACTTCTAAAATATTGAATTGTATGCAATACAGTCTTTCCAGTGGTTCTCATTGATGTCTCTAAAACAGGCGCCTTAATTAATTTCAGCTCTGGAGAGACCCCGTTTTTGGAAGTGCAGTGACCTTCAAAGTGTGCACTGGCCTCCTTTCACACTTACAGCATTATGGACATTTTTGCAGAAGCTGCTTGAGTCTGCTGCTCCAGAGCGCTGGGCGACTTTGTTCACACAAGGTGCCCATAATTCAAATGATGAGTCATATGTCTGTGGCGGATGAGCTGAATGCAAAGTAGTTCATCTCATGCTATAAGCTGGGATCTCTGCCTTTATGACCTTGAAAACAGACAGAAATGTATTCCCAAGAACACCACCACATCGTACTTTTCGTAATATAAGGTATTATACACGGTTGGAGGTGGAATGACTTTGTTTTCAGAAACAGTCCTCTTTAATTTACAATCATTTCATGAGAAGATCTAAAAAATGTTTTATTCCAAATTTGTGGGCAAGTGTATCATTGTGGACTGAAAAATTTTAATACAGTTAAATGTGATCAAAGGTGAAAAAAGTGCTGTGCCAGGGAGCAGACATGGAGATCATCAGTGTTTTTTATCCCGACTGCAACTAAGGATTATTTTTCTGATTTTTTTTTTTAATCCAGTCTGGGAATGTGAAAAGTCCTCATCACAAATAATTCAAACCAACATAGCTTTTGAGTCCAAAATCACAAAACAGTCATAATTTTACTCTTTCAATTAATGTATAAATGCAATTAATTATCCTATAGGCTTTTTCTTATTTATATATATGTTAGAGAAAATGTTTTTAAAAGCCTGAAGCGAAATATCCAATAGTGACAAACACTGTACATTAATAGCTGACGATTAGAGCTCGCAAATGCTGTTATTTAAGCTTCTGAAAGGTTTCATCACCATGGCAACAGCCAGTTGTCGCAGTTGACAGGTAAAACGTATGAATAAAACGTTAACTTTCAGTATTAAAAATCTAAAGTACACCAATCCAACCCTAAATCTCCACGAGTTTGGAATCTCTTGCCATAGACCACCTTAAGTTTTTGGGTTATCCAGCTCACAAACAGACAAACCAACCATGTAATCTCCAAATAGCTGCAACTTTCAGCCCATTCACTTTACATGTGTTTTCATTACATAGAGGGTTACGTAGCAGTGTTTTTGTAAAGAGATGGATCAGCTCTACCAAATTCCAGTATTTCCACTAAGCTAAGAAATGTCCACTTGCCTAAAACGCAAGAAAATGTTGGCCCTTAATTGTAAAAATGCAATCTGTAAATATGCCTCTGGTATTGAGGAACATCAGTGAATTGGTAAGTAATATTTCGAACATTTGGTTGCTTACTCTTCTTATAAAAACCTTAAAGGAGCTTCTAGAGATGGTTCAGGTCAAGCTGCTATGATGTTTTCTTCCTGCAGGCTCCTACCAGTTCACCAATGATCCAGCTGGTAGATTACATAATACTGCCTTAAGGCAGAACACAGAGTAGCACTGGGCTGCTCTGAAACTTCACCAGGAATTACATGTACGTTCCCCAGTCTTTCTGTGGAGGCAGAGCAGAAGCTGGAGGATTATCTGGAGACTGACTAAAAACAACAGACTCGCAATCATTTTAAAAACATGACACATGCAGGTCGGTACGCCTCACTTTCTTTGCAGCCCGTCACCTTTACGTCCCTTCATGCTGTCTTTTTGAAACAGTAGATCAAGTTGTCCCAGATGTACCGACGGTCATAACAGGAGTTTTGGACTTTGAAGGGTTTTCTAATTTTATGACAGATTAGACACGCCTCTCTGCAGCCAACATTGTGCACTTCATTGGAAGTAGAACACAGTAGCAAATGCATGCAGCAGCACTCTGTGACGTCTGCAGTCACAGTTGCTCCATCACTTTCATGCTGCTTCGTGCGCACAGAGTTACATCACCAGAGCTCTGAAAGCATCCAAAGGTGTGCTCAGGTTGTAAGGCAGAACTGCTGACAGGACAAAACAACTCACACACTCTTGACATCTGCTTGTTGTGAGCTGCTGGCAAATCACGCGGCTCCGGTTTTATGATTTACTGCAGGCTGGCAGGGCAGGACATGTACAAAAACACGCCGTTTCCGCAGCCATGCACTAAAAGCAGTTATGGTTGTGTCTCATTTCATCCTAAATGCAGAGTTTTTGGAGTTTATTTGTCAGTATATGTGTTGTGAAACTCATGATTGTCGACAAATATGGTAACAAGGTCTTTCTGTGGAGCTGAAGTCAGTGTCGTCTCTGATGAAAAGCGCCTTTGTTTTTGTCCAAAAATAGATAAGTGAGTCACATTGTTTCAATAGTTCACTTGTCACACGCGTTGTTGTTTATTTTTGATCAAATCCACAAAAAATCAGCCCGGTGGTGCTGTCAGTAACTACCCTCTTTTCATGAGATTCAGAATATAGAACCAGGGAAGCCGAATTTGTTGCTAAAAAAGGCCCATTTCTAGCAGCCAATATCTAAGCTGCTGTGTCAAGTATTGTAGACACATTTAAGCCACATTTCCACACATGGCCAAAGCTCAGTTTGGGTCGGCATGGTGCAGTTTGGAAAGGCCCTGATCTGGGTTGAGTTTCCACCACCAGGTGTGTTGGCCAAACAGCTTATAGCTGCCTTTAAGAGAGTGACGGATGGACAACAGCAGAGGACATCCAGCACATTGTATTCTTTCTTCTTGGCAAGGAAGAAGCTGAGCTTTGTTTGAGAAAAATACTTGAAAGTGGTTAATTTCGTTTTTATCGCCATGTCAGATGGTTGGTTGATAAACCGTTTTTGATTGGTTGATCAATTAACTGACTGCAGGGTTACTAGTTCCCCCTAAATTGTTCTGTACTGCTGGTTTTGGTACCCCAGCACAAGAAGGGCCACAGGGCCAAAAACCAGTACGGTGCAGTATACTTATTTTGGTACAGTTTTGATGCAAAAACACAAATATTTGCACTATACCATGCCTTAACAAACTGCACCATACTCTTTGTTGGAAATAAGCTTTTTGATTATTTGTTTTGAGCTTTGCATGTTAACTAGGTTTAGGCAGGGTCAATGACCTTCACTGCAACCAGTCACTAGAGAGTAAACAAGACATTTCTGTTATCACACCATTATTTCATCTTTCAACATGCATTGTTGTGTCATTTCAATAAATCAAACATGTTTCTGATGATCAGCGAAGCGATACTCATAGGTGTCAGAGCCTAAGCACAACATACACAGGTAGAGAGCAAATCCGAGAGTCAAAAAGGCCGAGTCCATCCGTCCACTTTTTTCTTGACTGTAGCCAAGACGAGGGGTTGTTACCCAACCTAAAGCAAGTGTTTCTCCTTGTCACCATGGAAACACAGCTCAAACTAAAACTGATTCGTGCAACAACAGTGAGTTGTAAGAAGAAAACACTTTGCATCACCCACTCTGAAGCATGTGCGATGTGAACATAGTCTCACCACATGTTTGTTTACTGCAATATGAGGGAGCATATTCATAGCTCTGGCCTCTGCTTTTGCAACAGTAAATACTCACTACAGACCCAAATATTCCTTCGCTCACGGCTGAATGAGGTCCAAAGCAAATGCAGAATGTAATCTGCTTAATAATGTTTGCCAAAAACTGGTGCACCTACTTTTTTTTAGGACATTATTAAGCAATTTGATGAAATGGAATAAAATATTTATGACCCTTTTTTTTTTTTCTTTTAATGGATTGCCTACAAGTGGAGATCAGCCAGTGTTAAGAGATGGCTTGGTGACAATAAGGAAAAAGCTCTTACCCCATCCTTTACATCATAACAATTTAGAGTAATTAATGTTAAATCTTTGTCCCCTACAATGGGAATCAATTTGGGCCTTTAAACCTTACTCTACTAAATACTTTACAATGTGTTTGCCATTCCTGAATGGCTGAATTAAATAAAAGGTTTCATAAAAACGTGTCATACAGGCTTATTTGTTGGTTTCTGGCCTTTTAGATGCAGCATCAGTGAATTCCTGCTGCTCACCATCAAAATGCCAGAAAGCCCAGTAACAGACTAAAGCGCCACATGGCGTGTGTGTGAACTGAGGAGACAAATTAATTCATCAAAGTCATTTGAAAGCCATCTTAAGGGAGAAGCAGTGGTAAAGAGTCATGATTTAAGTGTTCCTGGCACACTTTCTGTTACGCAATCCTATTCTTTTCTCTTGAGAATACTGTGTGCAGATAACAAAGTTGTTAGAAACGCACTAATTCAACATTTTATATGGAAATATGGATGGAGAAACAAAACAAACAAAAGAAAAAAAGCAAAGTGAGGCTGATAGTAGCCTGAAGCGTTTTCTCTGATGCTTGAAAAAGCTCTGATTTCTTCCAGGTTTGACGTGAGGAATGCCTGCAAACGGTTAAAAATGCCCAAACAGAACATGTTGATGGAGCTGAGTACTTCCCGCCGATCTCCACTCTCACCTCCATTTGGCACAAAAAAGGCTCAATATTTAGAATAAAGAAGCGGGAGCTTGTTCTGTGAGTTTGGCAGCGGGACGACTGACACCTTTAACTGTCAGTCACTTGCTTCTGTGTTGCTATGGAAACAACCTTATTGCTCCACTCCAAGGCTAATTCTGTAGAAGAGAAAAAGCTTGTGGAAGGCAATGAAGTAGAAGAAAGAAAGTAAAAAAAAAAACAAAACAAAAAAAAAAAAAAAGCACGGCTGCACGCATGAGTCATCTGCTAACACATACACCCAGAGCTCCTGCATTATCGCTACGAGCAGCCTATCACAGCTCCCTGCGTGATCGTAGCTTAACACAGCCGCCGCAGAGACCACATGAGAGAACAAAAGCAACTGTGGACTATCGGGAGGATCATGGGAGAAGGCAGTTATCACCCCTGACTCAAACATGCCGCCATATCCAGTTCCAAGCAGTCAGGGCAGGGATCCCTGTTCAACGTCCAGCAGCAGCCTCGAGGTTTATGCCGTGAGAGATAGAGGAACAAGATATTCTCCAGTATCTGGTGCTGTTCTCATTGTTTTATGTAACTTGAAGACAAATATGTATTTTTTATTAGGACAGATGAATTTTAAAAGATGATGCCTGATGTTTTACGTTCGTTGGTCAGTTGTACTATATACACAATTATTTTAATTACCGAGGTTGGTAGGTCATTGCATCAGTTTGAAAAAGTGTCCCTGGTTAGGACACCGAATCCTACATTTAATGTGAGTTAAATCAGAAACGAACACCAAGTAGGAAAGTAACTGTTAGGTTCCCCCCTCACCATTAACTACTCTCAGAGCTGCAAAGCCTCCTTCAGTATAATCATTTCATCTTGATTGCTGGGTAGTGTCACATATTTTACCACGAAAGCAAAGCTGCTACTTATTTGTTTTTTAACCTCGTCTCCTGAAACACAATATTTTATTTGGTGGAAAAATACAAAACGGTCAGGAGGCCCCTGTGCAAAGGACACAGAAATACACAGGACCTTCAGCAGACTGTAATACACTCCTGTAGTTTGCAAATAAAAGGAAGCTTCATCTCCTTTTGTAACAGTCGAGGTATGTTAAGAAACCGCCTCCAAAGTCCTGAGCTTATTAGTCAATACTCCACTATATCGCTCTAAATGTACTTCATGATGAGTTGTGAATGCATGTATCTTTAACATATTTGTAGTTTTCAAATTTTCTCACTTAAACATCGCTTTTATTAAAAGAGAACAGAAAGGACAAAAAGTATATGGAAAAACTGTCGCGTTAAAAACAGGATCACTGACAGTACTGGGAATACTGGGAAGATGAACCAGTCGAACTAGTGTTTGTCGTGCATCATATAGTCAGTCGTGCCTCTGCAGTGTGATGGAGTGAGCTGAGATTAAGCTCTCCTTTAATCCTCCCCCGCTCCACATGACCTCACTGTGATGCATGCGCCGCAGGGAACCGTCATTGGTGCGTCGTGTCTTCCCCTGTGTGACCCGCAGCCAATCGGAGCTCATCGGCTCAGCATCCACCCCCATCGGGCTGTCAGTGACGGAACGAGGGAGGAGAGGAGAGAGGAGAGAAAAGGAGGGAAATGTTGTGAGTTTCTATGAATGGAAACATGACAGAGAGGACGCTGGTGACGAACAAATCCGAATAGCTGCAGTTCAAGTGTCTCCACCCCTTATTTCTTCAACGCCATTATTTTCTGTCTGTTTGAAACGCATGTTGTATAATTTATTGTCACTATTATTATTTATTTATTGCTGTTTTATGCATTTGCTCAACTGCATTTATCTAATAAATATAGGGGCTTTAAAAGAGGTGTGCATAAACCTCAAGGAAACTGAAGCAACACTGGGAAGAAAGGAGGACCAAAATTCCCCTGCAACACTAAAGAATCAAGAAAACCATCAATTCAGGTTTTTGCTGTTAAAGATGCTTCATCAAGCTTTTCAATCAAAGGATGACCAGGTTATTTTAACTCAGGGTTAAAAATCTGGTAAAGAATGGGGCTCTTTTTCTTGCTCAAGCGAGTTAACGAGTAAAGTGTTCGAATGAGGATTCACTAATCTACAAGACAATATAATACTTGATATTATCCAATTTGGCAACTCAACAGCAATTGGACTGGATTATGTGATATTCCGTACTCACTATGTAGGGAACTATGAAGTGTACTCAGCAACAGAATCAACTTTTAACACCATTTTTATGCTTGCTGTTCATTGCATCGTTGATGTTGGGCAGTTGAACAGTTCACCACCTGCTATTGTAGTGACCAATGAATGCACACTTCTTTCGATGATGCATCGTGGGATACGCGGGAGTGAGTGCACTACATAGGGCATAGCACTTCTCTTGAGCAGTTCTCTAGAATGTCGCCCCCACTATGTACTGAACTATATAGTCTGTAAAGGGTCACAGCCGGACACAGTCGGACACAGCCATTGATGCATCCTGTGATGTGCACTTAAAGAATGAGAGCAAGATATTTCACAGGTGTCGTGGCCACATTTTCAAGGAGAGGTTTACCCAGGAGGTTACTATGGTTACTGCTTTATGGGGGCACTACTCTGTTCCTCATGTTTCTAGACCTTGACCCAGTTTGAGAATAAAATCAAGGACTTAATGAAAGACGTGTTTCTGTGGGAGGAGATGAACTATAAGGCTGGATGTAAATGGAGTATGTAGCCGAAATTTGATGCAGAATGAAGTTGTTGTTTTCAAAAATGACATAGAAGTAAACTTCCTACTAGCTCACTGGAGATATTCTACTTTTCTGCATTTGACCTTTAATGTTGTTTGTTTTCTTTGTTGTTTACATACCGAGCTACATTAGACCTGAGTAAAGACAGAAACATGTAAATTAATACCAGCTTTAGATGCATATGCCTCCACATAAAAGTCTTTTTTTAATCATCTATGTTGCAAAAGATATCAGTGTTCAATATCTCTGGTCTGGTGACCTTTTTATAACCAAATCTTTGTTGATATTTGCAAATGATTCAATATTTGCAAACGATCCGGTATTTGCTGCTCAGCTGCTGACTCGTCCCCTGATGCCTCACTTCATAATGACCGCCTCTGCAAACCCTGCAGGTTTCAGCACTAGTTCAACAGAGAAACGTTGAGAAGGGCATGCAGATGTTCACCTTTTCATGACTTATGGAGCTTATTCTTTAACTTCTGAGTAATTTGATGTGCGTGTTAGTTTGGTCACATGAGAGGAAAAGGTGTTATCAGTATTGGCGTAAACAGTCGTGTATCAATGGATTTAGGTGTCAAAATCATGAGAAGGTGAGCGCTTTTCTCTGCTCTGAAGATGCTGGGGGTGTGGTCAGTGAGGGGCGTGGGAATGCTGACTGACAGACCTAAAACTGGCTTAACTGAATGTACTAATGTGTCAAACAAAGCAGATGTTTTTCGGAACCAAACCGTTTAGATGTGAAATCACAGAATGTGGATGCTAAAATATTTCTGTGACCTTCTAAATTAAATGTTTGTTTTTTTTGCACCGAGTAACTGGGAGCAGTGAGTCTTCTCCCGGGAATCCGAGCCAACTATGTGCTTCATTACAAAGGAACGTTTAAAGTCCAATCTTAGAGGTACTGAGGGCATCTGCATCCCCAACACAACCTGGGTTTAAATGAGTCTGTTTGGATGTCATGGAGCTATGAGGTCTTTTAGGTGAGAAGGAACTCGACCTTTAGGGGCTTCATATGCAGAGTGAAGAGGTTTTATCCTGGATTTCACAAGCCAGTGAAAAGTCATCTGAAGTTAATACACTGAATGAGGTCTAATATTGAGAATATGGTTCAAAAACCTAGTTTACTGTCTCGCGGAGTCCCGAATTAAGGCCTGTCCTAAAAACAGTGAAATGAAAATTAAAGGAAGGAAGAATTATTTAGCAATCTAACGTCACAATTTAGTAAAATATTGTTGTCATTTTGATTTATTTAGACTTCGGAGTAAAGAATTTCACTTTCCAACACATTTAAACGTCTGAGGTATTTGTATCTCCATGCTTGTTTTGTTTTTGTTTTGTTTTTTTAAGCCTAATTTAATATAAATAACATTTAAACGGGGTTGGTGAACAGCCTGTTTGTATGGTTTTGCTCAGATATGCAGCTCAAAACTGCCCCAAACACTTGACAGGTGTTTTTCTTCCCAGCAAATTGAGACTATTCACGTTATAGCTTGGACTTACAATAATTATTTGTTGGAGCAGCAGATGGTATTCTGCACACATACTGTCGATTTAAGTCTAGTCTTTCTTTACAGAGAGTGGTCTATTACTCATATGAACCCCTGGAGACACCGGCACACAGCAGCTATGTTCTCATATTAACATTTGGGAAATGAATAACGGTTTGGATTGAGCCTTTTAAGCAAATGGTCAAGGTCAGGGGAAGATCACTGTTTAAACTAATTCAAATGAAATCGTTAGTTTTTATTAGTAGATCTGTGACAAGGGGCAAAGAACTCCAAACCCATCCACTAGACCCTCTACACCTTTACTATCCACCTCATCATAAAAATGTCACTACCTTCTTAAGTGAAAGCTAGAAAATGTTCAACAAAAGCACATTTAATAAAGATTATGTTACAAAAAATAATAAATCAGCTGGAATTGCATCGTGTTTCTTTATTGTTAAAAAAGTTCATGGAGTTCTCGAGTGCTGAAAACTGCAATGACGTGAATAAAATACACCACAAATGATCTGGATCTATTCTGCTCAGTGGAAATAAAATGAATTATTGCCTCAGTGTTCCATTTAAATGATTCTGTAAGATCATTGTCAATGAGGTTATTTGTAGTTGCTGCAGTTTCCATGGAGAGAGGAATATTTCCTGTTGTGGTTCAGTTTCAGTTAAACTTTTCTTAAATACTAAAGTGTTGAAAGAGCACAGTAAAAGAAAGAAAGAAAGAAAGAAAGAAAGAAAGAAAGAAAGAAAGAAAGAAAGAAAGAAAGAAAGAAAGAAATGAACATTACATTATGTATATATGTATATATATATATATATATATATATATATATATATATATATATATATATATATATATATATATATATATATATATATATATATATATATATATACATAATATTATACATGTGGAGTAGGAGAGAACCAATGGCAGTTACATTTACATTATGCTCATGTTACCCACAAGCCTAATCTCCTCAACTTTTAAGGATGCAGTGAAATCAAAGAATCACTGTGGAACAAGGCCACTTTTAAAAACAATGACTGATAAAAGCACTCGGGCAGAACGCAATGCAGCGATCCAGTAAGTGATGTGCAGCGCGGTCCGTGGCCTTCAGGATGAAAAATACTTTTTTTTAGTCTGAAACTCGTGATGTTATCTTTAACCCTGTTATGCTGGATGTATCATTTTTGATTTTTATCATTTTAATCAAGAAATGAAGAAAAAAAGGTTTTATACAAACCAAAGATTTATTTTAGAAAAATATAACCAACTAAATATAATGTACATAAACTTTAACATTATGTATTTCTAAAAATAATTAGTTAGACATTGTTAAATACAAAATTGAAAGAGTTATTCATTTTGATATATAATTAACACTTCATATAAAAATAATGGATTTTGTTTGGGTGTTATTTTAAATGTCAGGCATTAAAGGGTTAAAAACAAAATCATTTGCCTTAAAAAAATACATGTTTTAGGCAAAATATGATAGAAGTGCCTGGAGTCTGGTTGCAGAGTTGTCGATCAGTTCTGAACCAATTCAGGTTTGTTTAGATCGTAAAGGATTCTACATCTGGTGTCATTTTTCTTTGCAGTTATAAAGCTGCCAGAGTCATGCTTTAGAGGGAAAAAAAGACTAAACTGACCGTTTGAAAACAGGGATCAAGTCGTCAAGTCAACATTTTTCTCCCCAAACAGGGAGATTCCACCCTGAATCCCTCTGTTTCAGACTTAATTACTCTGTAATAAAGTCGCATGACGTCCTCCTTTAATAGTCTTTCAAGAAAGCTTCTGTCACTTCAAGGCAAACATATTTTTAGGCACAGTGATGGTGCATGTGTTCCTTGATGCAAACCAACATCTTCTTTCATATTCTTTAAGAGCCTTCAAGTCCATCCACATCATTTGAGCACCCTTTATGTATGAAAAACAGCTCATTTTCATGTCTCTGTTGGCAAAAGCTTGCAGTCGTGAACTCGTTGGAGACGTGGAGGCTGGCTGCTGTGTGAGTTTCTGTGATCAAAGCCAAGCCTTTTGCCACAGAGGCCATTTCACACTGCATGTTGAGTGTTTAATTGTACAATATGTCCCTGTGCTGCACTCAGCCAACCCCAGCTCATTTATTAGTGAAATTAAATGCAGTTTAAGATTTTTGACTCGTCTGCTGCTGGATTTGTCTTTAAAAGGAGCTGAAAACATTTACAGATAAAGAATAGTGAGAGAAAAAAGTTCAATTTACTAAAATAATTGAGTGGGGGAAGGTGAACAAACATTGTAATTCGATTCGTCTTGTTGTTTTTTATTATTGTCAAATGTTTTGAATATTTAAAGTAACCTGTAACAGGAGAGAAAGATTAACTTTAGATTTCTTTTTTTTTAAGGATTCTAGCCTCAGTCTCAGTGGGGGTTTGTGTACAGCTGAGGTCCAGACGGAAATCTTGTTCAGTGTATTGGACAGATTATCATGACATTTTTAACAGATATCCCATGATCCTGTGAGCCTCAAGTTTGCTCTTTTGTACTTACATCAAGAAGAAAGGATTAGAGGTATGACTGACTGCAGATTATCCGGTTATTTTATTTGTACTGGAAAGACATCATAGATGTATAATCAAATATTAAAAAAAAAAAAAGACTGTTTGATGGCACTGAAGCAAGCTTTGGCCCTTCGCTACTAAATTAAGAGGCCAATAAACTCAGTTAAGGCTCATTTTCAACTTGACTGTGAGTGTGATGGAGAGCATCCAGACGTTTGGTTACCATGGTTACTTGCATCTGGAGGTGGCCTAGTTATGGCTGTGACTCATGTACAGCAAGCGTTTGGTTCAGTCCTTGAAACGACCCCCTCTTCCTCCCGCTTGTCCTCCTCCTCACTGACTCTTGTTAACCTGAAGAAGAGGCACGCCTCCTCCAACACACACACACACACACACACACACACACACACACACACACACACACATCTGGTCAGATGTTGTGATACACTGCTGAGCTCTGCAGAGCTCACTTATATCATTTTTACACTATTCAAGGGAAATAATGGCACCAGTTTTCTCTACCACGCAGGTAAAAAGTTTATAATGTAGCATGCAGAACCTTTAATGAGCTCAAATCCTCCAACAGTCCATCAGTTGTGTGGATACTATCGATCTACAGTAAATCCACCCCTAGAAACACTTTCTCAGACACCAATACACTACTGCCCGTCAAAAGAAAAACACTAGATAAATCCAAGATGACCCCGTTGACCTCTAAAGCGGATTAGTGTCAGATTATTTCTGTTTCTGACCCATTCATAACTGTTTGGTATCTTGTCCCAACAGCAATTGTCCCTGCTCGCTGGCAGCCGCTCTGGCTCGAGCCACCGCAGACAGTATCCTTCAGACTGACCTCTCCATCCACCACCTCATCAAGGCTGTAGAAGATGGAGCTGACCCGTTACCACGTGAGTCCCCAGGGAGCCCACGAGACTGCTCTCTCATTCAAATTAGGTCTCTCTCTCTTTCACGTTATCCACATACACATGCATGAAACCACCAGGGCTTTGTCCCAGTTCTCCCCCGCAAAGTGCATTAAGTGGGATTTGACCGCTAGAGGGCAGGAAGAAGACTCAAAGACTCACAGCTGTGATATAGCGGTTGCAGTGCTACAACTTGGCACAAGATGCTATAATATGCATTTTCTATCATTCCTTAAGTGCTTATCTATAGAAAAAAGACAATTCAAAGGATAAACAAGGTAATGGGAATTATTTTCTGTTGTTTACTGTTGTGATTACCTGTGTTTGGCTGCATGGCTCAAGGTTTAAATGGTTAAGAAACCGACACCCGTCAGTCAGATTGAAATGAAGAAATCTTCTGGGTGGACGGTGAAATGAGGTGAAATGTCTGCAAGATCCAAGAAAAGGAAGTCCAGTTGTGTTAAATTCAAACCTTTGAGAACAACCATAACCTGGATGAAAACAGTGAGGTCATGGTTTAACAATAACAAGGTTATAATAAAGTAATATCATGTAAGTACCTATGTAATAACAAGGTAATAAGATAACAATATTGGAAATATCAGAAGAAATGTATGTAACTCAACAAGATGGTCTACAAAACAGGATGGGATGAGGAAATACATTTAGCAATTCAATTCAGGCAATAAATTTACATTTATTAAAGCTTCAGTGACAGAATAGACACTCAATGAGCAGATGTCAATCAAACAGTAATATTTAAATCATTGATGGATCACATTCAGGTAAAGACACAATAGTGACTTGCAGGAAACATATCTGTGGTAGAGATGTTGTGGAGTTTCTCAGTCGGCCAGTCGGTCGTGCTTCGTCAATAACCTCTACTATGGCCGGCTTGTATTACAGTCTCTGACCGATACCACCGTCTAGCCTGTCGTCAAAATAACATGAACATTCTCCAAAACTAGTAAATACCACATTATATTCCAGTCAATGCCTTTTAGGTAATTCAGTTTAAACTACATTAAATGCTGTAAGAAGAAAATAAATCTATGCAAGACCATGAATTATGGCTGTAAAAAGCTAAAGGCTTCTGTTTTGTGTTGATTTTACAGTGAAACAGCAAAAAAAAACCCAGCTGTGACCCTCTGACGCTTTCAGCCAGATGCAGATGACATTATTCTTCATCAACACGCTTAATGATGTTATCAATCTTGTGCTGTAATTGAATGTCTTTTTCACTCAACCGCCATTAATCTTTGAAATGATTAAAGCATCATGTTTTACATTTAATACAAAACTATCAGATTGAAGATCACCAGACTGCAACAAACATGAGACATCATTCAAATAGTTTTCACCATGGTAAAGAAAGTTTACATAAAGTTACACAGACTCAGGTAGTTAAGTCTAAATATTAAATCTAATTAAAATTTAAATCTAATTTTTTTTTTCATTTGTTTTATATCTGTAGCTATAGTTTGTAGGTTAGTCATCCAAACGCCATCCTGATAAATGTACAGCATACAACTGTGAATTAAAATCACCTCTGAAGGCAGAATGCTGTTTGTAGACTAAACTGTGCACTTTTATTGGAAATCAAAGGTAAAAAGTGTGTTAAAAATGCACTACGTGAATTTCTTTTTGGTAGTTTCAGTTGATCTGTGACCAGTGTATGCAGAAATCATCCTATAAGAATACTTTTATCTTCAAAAAGGGACAGTACACTTAATACTGCCTCACTAATTACATAAAGGGCACTTTAATTACCTTTCACACATAAATTGCTCTTCATAAGAGAAGAGGTCTCACCTTCCAAACAAAGATATTTAATATTGCAGATTTATTGTTAAAAAGTGTGGGTGAAAATAATCTAAATGATCACAAACGTTGCTGAATTTACAGAGAACCACTGTTGTTATGTGATTTCATTAAACTTAAAGTTCTACAAGTGTTCTAAATTGCAGAGCACATCAGCCTGCAAGCTTGTTTTGGTTATCTTATACTTTAATAAATCCTGAGTCCAGTTTGAGTGCAGAACCACATGTTTCGATTGAGACAGACATGATGCACTGAAGCTCGAACCGCTCTGCGACTCGCCCTGTCTGAAAGTTTCTCAATGTTGTGTAACGGCCAGTCGCATCTTGTTTGCCGTTGCTCCACTGCATTCTGCTGCTCCTTTTTTTTTTTTTTTTTTTTTTTTCCTGCAGCTTTTTTCAAGGTGTTGTGAGTTGTCCTTTGATGTCAGAGTCTGGCTGAAACGAGCAAAGAGGAGGAGGGCTGGAACAGTCTGAGCTCAGAAAGCAGTCTAATACTGGGACACTGGATTTGATGCGCACTTATACTCTTTAAAAAGTCTAGAAGTGAGAGCGCAGGGAGGAAGGAGGACACAGAGTAGGACAGTCTCAGTTTGGAGAGCAGACGAAGAGTAAAAGGACAAAGTAAAGATGGCACAGACTGTCATACCTGCAGCTAGTATTAGTAGGTTACTGAAAGCTCATTTACAACATGTGCTTTTATGATTTCACAGAGCACAGATGCCACTTACAGGTTTGTTTCTCTCCTGCTGACTCTTGTAACTTTCACGTTTAAATTTCTGGCATTTATGTCTCAGCCTATTTAAACATAAACGGTTCGAGAGGAAGTTTTTCAAACACGTCTTCAAACAGCTTCTTCAAAGTCACCCGTGAGACAGACAAGTGCTCTGTTTGATGCTCCATAAGATGCTCTACTGGTGGAGAGTGCGACAAGCAGCATTCACCGTGCACTGCAGACAACAACGACGCAAAAAGACTGACTGGTTCTGGGTTTGTGTGTGTGTGTGTGTGTGTTAGAGATGGAGTCCGTGAAGCTGGCCCGGCTGGTGTTCAATAGACTGTTCGAGAAGTGCTGCCTCTGGCTGAAGGAGCTGCCCTTCCGCCGCCGTCCACAGCCGTATTATGAAACGTCCATCCACGCCATCAAGAACATGAGGCGCAAGATGGAGGACAAGCATGTCATCATCCCCGACTTCAACACACTCTTCAACATTCAGGTAGGCCACACATCTCCGTTAGTGCAGGCCTGTGTTCAGACAGATTTCAAAAGTTTACACATTTTCTTGACATCTTCATGAAATGTCAGTGACCTGCTTCGGTCAAAATAAAAATGACAAACAAAATAAAAGAATACAGTAGAAAGTCCATATTTTGACCATGTCTTTCCAGCTCTCTAGCACCTGGTTTTAGGGGGTGGAGCCAGACACATCAGTCTCAGCCAGGGGTCTTCAGTCGTGGTCCTCGAGGGCCGCTGTGCTGCATGTTTGAGATGCTTTAACACTCCTTATTTCAAAGTAAAGGTCGACATCAGCTGTCATCAAGGCCTGCACAACTCTGTCAATGACAGAGTCATTTGTGTCAGGATGTGCTGAAACAAAGAAACATCTGAAACATGCAGGTCACAGAAATTTGAGGACCGGAAAGACCCCTGGTCTAAGCCATCTTCTTCTTCTGAGGGATGCGCCTCATTTTGAATTTGTCTAACAATTTTGCACTTGTCATTTTCGAGATACAGCAAATGGAACATGACGTGAAGTCAGTGGAGCTGAAGATGGAGAGGCTCCGATCTGAAAGCAGATCAGATTCTTATTTTTCTATTTATATATTGCAAAAGTGCACACTTTGAAAAATAAAAATAAATTATAATAAGTAGAAACAAAGCTTTCTTTCTTGCTGTCATCACTGTCATGGAGCGTCCAGAGGTTTTAGCTCTCTGTGACATTTTCAGATACCTGCCGATTCAGACGTTGGCGTCTGCAAACAAATCATGAACTCATTACTAGAATACAAACTCCACTAAGCAGAGACGACTGCATGATTTATCTCACTATCGCCAGAAAACTGGCTTTGCTTTATTAAGGTAATGAGATAACTAAGTTGCGTTCTTGATTTAACAGCATTAAAGAGTTATTTCAAGCGGGGCAATTCTTAGCTTCTGTACCGCAGAACCTCTGACATCGTAAAAACAATATTCCCGTTAACAGTAAATGTTTAACTCAACATGGAAGAGATCCGGTTGCAATATTTGAATTTTAGTAAAAACGTTCTTAGTACTAGTATTTACTCGATCTTGATCTCATAAAAGATGTTTTACTGGCGGTGGCTGCGGATCAGGAGCTGTAGAGCTGTGGGTAGCCGGTGGTTTTATTCCTGGCCTCGGAGTCCACATGTCAAAGTGTCCTCGAGGAAGAAACCAAACCCTACACTACCTCCAAGGCTTTCACTGGTGTGTGATTGTGCGTATGATGGAGAAAGCGCTGCATGGACCCAACAGAAATAATCTATGTAGACTAAGAGAGTGTTTTATGAGTGTGTGTGTGGATGCCTGAATGTGGGTTAGTGTAAAAGCGCCTCGAGCGGTCAGCAATACAAGGAAAGTGCTATATAAATACTTTTTACTATTTACCATGAAATCTAACCAAAATGGCAAGGAGCAGAGTTTCTGCAGTTTAACATAATCTTATGATAAACCAAGTCCGTGTCAAGTTTTCTGCAGTGATTTGTGCAATAGCACAGATGAACTCAAAGAAAACAACACCAAAACGTTTTAAAAAACATGGAAAAATTCCCAATCCGATGCTTGAGTTTATACTCTCCGCAAAAATTAAAGTTATCCCCTTGAACATCAGCAACGCTGCACACAAGTGAGCAGACAACACCACGAGAAATGATCTCCTAACTGAGTTCACCTCCTAACCAGAGCAAGTCAGCACATTTTCAGTGAAGATAAAGAATTTTAACAGTGTGGTGACAGACTGGGATCATTTTTCCCGGTGTCAGGATGTTATGACATTGCAATCAGTGAGGCGAAGATAAATATTCTGACTTTGTCAGTTTTAACCACCCAACCAAACATGTATGATTTAAACAGTTACCAAGCTTATACAGTTAGGTTTACAAACGGTGAGTAAATGAGCGGTGGATTGTGGGTGAGTATGCAGGATGACGGATTTGGGACCAGCCTAAATAAACTGCACTAACATGGCAAACAGAGTGGAATTTGTTTTAACCAAACCAGAACATATGTAAAAAGATGTAAAAAAAAAAAGTCTTTTGTTATCACTGACTGCCAGCTGTAAGCTAAAACATCAGCATTGTTAAATCTCAACATCTTTCATGATGATCTCCCAGTGACGCAGCCAGGCTGCCGGTGCAGAGCACGTTGCAGCAGGAGCAGGATTAAGTCCATCTGCCTATTCTGAACCGTGGTGGTGGTACGTCCATTTATCCCAGCTGTCTCTACTGGAAGTGGACTGGAAGTCCTATACTCTCCATTAGTGTGGCCTTTTGCGAACTTGATCCACCCCGCTTTGCTTTATTGCAGTAACTTAGGTTCTGTGTGTCTGAAACCAGCCCTCGTACCTTTGTGTTGTGACGTCAGCTCTTCACAAATTGATCCGCAGTTTGCACTCCAGTAATTATGTACACATACTGTGCTACGAAATCATTACTCGGCCATTCAGTTCATCGAGACCCTCCTACAACGCCACATTTCAACTAAACCATGGTGTGCATGCAAGTCTGTGAGTTAGCTGTTGTGGGACTTTACAGCGTTCGCTTGTTTTCTGTCTCCCAGGATCAGGAGGAACAAGCTTTCTTTGCCGTGTTTGATGGTCACGGTGGCGTGGATGCTGCCATTTATGCGGCCAACCACCTCCATGTCAACTTAGTTCACCAGGAAACCTTCAACCAGGACCCCAGCGAGGCTCTCTGCAGAGCCTTCAAGATCACAGATGAGCGCTTTGTTAGGAAGGCTTCGCGAGAGGTAGCATCGTCTTATACGCACTGGTGATGTTGCAGCTGCTGGTCGCTGTAAGCTGAATACTAATTCTGCCGTTGTGTGTTTGTGTGCTTGGCAGAACCTACGCTGCGGCACAACAGGTGTGGTGACGTTCCTGCGGGGCCGGACATTGCACGTAGCCTGGCTGGGAGACTCCCAAGTCATTCTGGTGAGGAGAGGACAGGTGGTGGAGCTGATGAAACCACATAAACCAGACAGAGAGGTGAGAAACACACAGTCACTCATGTCCTAAACACAAACTGGAAGTCTATCCATCTCCAGCTCCTCAATCCAAGAAAGTGACACTTTATCTGAGTTTCGATGCTTTATAACGGACACAGCAGATGCTCTGTGGTGCACCTGTGCTGTGTAATGAACTATAGCTGCCACATAACATTTGTGAGCTATTTGTTTTAGTCAGCAAAAAAAGAAAAGTGCAATAATTTGGGGGTTATGTAGAAAAATACTGTTTAGCTCTGAGGAGTTGCAGTCTGAAGTTTAGTCAAATTACTGGTTGTTTAAAAAAACAAACTTTAGGTTTATATGGCAAACTAACATTTTACCTATGACACATTTCATCTGACAAATAAAATAACATATTAAGCTGTGATATTTAGGTTTTCTATTTCTATTAGGTTTCTATTAAAACCTTTTAATTCTCAACATTTGGGGAGACTAGAAGAATGAAATAAAACATTTGAGGAATAAAACCTTTAAACAATATTTAAAATAACGTTACTGGAAATGAAAAGCATTTATGTTATAATGGGTGAAGGAGTTTAGAAGTTAATTTCCATCATAGCACAACACTTAAACTTCTTTCAAAAACCAGTTTTGTCAATTTATTGATAAAAAGAAGACATTTAAGACCTAATGAATCACCACCTTTTTCTCTTCATACTTCTGCATGTAAATGCTGCTGTGGCAGGCCATCCTTTATCATCTTTGTCCTCGCATGTTTCCTGGGTTTTTAAATATTGTCAGTCCACAAAAAGTATTGCTGCCTTCCGGAAAAGAGCTGTTTGAGTGAACCATTATTTTGAGCGTGCAACAGGGGCAGGGATGGACTGTAACGGGTCGTTTGCTCCAGAGACCGTTAGCGTGAGATGATGACCATCACTGTGTCTGCAGGATGAGAAACAGAGGATCGAAGCTCTGGGAGGGTGTGTGATCTGGTTCGGCACATGGAGGGTCAACGGAAGTCTGTCAGTATCCAGAGCCATAGGTACAGTTTTATTTTTTTTTACACTTTTTTTTTTACCACGTTTAGATATGTTTCCTGCCAAAAATAATGTTGACTTTTAATATCATAAATGAGGGCTCGCACATCCACGAAGTGTCTGTTTAGCTGTAGAGGTAGATTTAATCACCTTTGGGCTTTTACAGTTGCAAAAATGCTTTCACGTCACAAAGTTTACCCATAAAATAAACAAATGTCATGCAAGCTCATCATTAATATCAGCCTGGTACTTGTGTTGACAGGGGACTCGGAGCACAAGCCCTACATCTGTGGTGATGCAGACCACGGCATCTTCCCATTAGACGGTTCGGAAGACTACCTGATTCTGGCCTGTGATGGCTTTTGGGACACCGTGAGTCCAGATGAGGCGGTGCGGGTGGTCAGTGACCATCTCCAAGAGAATGCTGGAGACACCACCATGGTAGCCCACAAGCTGGTGGCTTCGGCCCGAGATGCTGGCTCTAGTGATAATATAACCGTCATAGTGGTTTTCCTGCGGGACCCACGTTCTCCGCTACCCACAAGCATAGAGGAAGAGGACGAATGCGCGACAGAGGGACAGGTAGAGGAGAAGGTAGCAGAGGTGGAGGAAGAGGAGCAGGAAGAGGACGAGGAAGATGAAGCAGTCAGGGTAGAGCGTGATGGCGGGGAGGGAGGGAGCACTGCGGACAATGGCGGGAAGAGCCGCGGAGGATGGCCCCTGCAGCAGTGCTCGGCTCCTGCTGACCTCGGCTACGAAGACCGAACGGACTCGTTCACGGACAGAACTAGCCTCAGCCTGCTGGGGCCGTCACTGGAGGGCAGCGTCTCCCTAATCTGGGGCTCAAGAAAGTCCTGCTTCAACTTTAGCCCCGACCGCTACACAGCCTCCCACATCTACCGAGAAGATCGCCCGCTGAGACGCAGGTCGTGTATCCCTTTTCAGGAGTCCAGTATCTCTAGCTTCACGGACCCACTGTGGCCCCAGACAGCAATGCTGTTAGGCCAAGCAGTGAGGCAAAGCCACAGGCGTGCTCACGGTTGTCGCCGGTGGGGCCGGAGGTGGCAGGGTAGACCCAAGGAGCTGCTGGGCCTGACCCCATACGGCCATGGGCAGCGCCACTCCAACTGGAGGCCTGGAGTGGCAGTGCCTCACCTGCCCCATGATGTCACCATCTGAAGGGTCGATCCAAACCAAACCATTTCTGTTATTTCCTCACTCCTCCCCTATTCCTCAGTCCACCCACCTTTGCCTTCAGCAACACATCTTTCTTTGATAGTAGTTAGTTGTGGCTCCTTCAGTCGTTACGTGATTATTGAATCTCTGTCAGAGGACCGATGCTCTCTGTCCTAAGTCAAAATGTTTCCAAGTGTAAGTTGGGCCACTAAACACAAGCTCTGGTTGTCAATGTTGTAGGTGAAACCCAAACCGCATCCTCACTATTGTGACCGCTCACCAAATAATATGAAGCCAGAGACGGTAATGCTGGAAGATGAAGTGTAGTCAGACCGAATATGAAATGAGACCTAGATGAGGCATCAAAGTGAGGCGGTGCAGATAAGATTTGATCCTTGTCTCTCCAGGAGGAAGGAAAGACCTGCAGTTCGTTCTGAAACCACCTGGACACTGGCGCGTCTTGTTACCTAGTAGGATGTTTAATTCTGTACTGGACTTTTAAAAACTCTCAAGTGAAAAAAAAGTTCACTTGCATTCAGTCTGAACGTGCGTTTAACACTCAATTCACGTGCCCGGTTGCTTCTCACCCTTCAGACAGAGATGTTTTTTCAGGGGGGACTGTTAGAGAAGGCACGATAGGGCATCGTTTGTTGCTCAACGAGAAAAAAAAAAGAGAAAAAGAACAGTACACTTTGCAGAAAACATGTGGAAAGCTGAACGAAGCAGCCCTGTGCTTTGGGCACCGTAAGCCACAGCAGCAGCAGCAGCAGGGTTGGAAACTGATATTTTGGCATTTCGTTTGGCATTCTGTACTGTGCTTTTGTTTACTCACTGAAAAATATAGTATATACCCCAATACACATATGGTGACATGGTTCAGATGATAGCTGAAAATAATGGCCACGACGATGACGTTGTCATGAGTGACCCTTTCCTAAACTAATCCCACAGAGAAGGAAATACCTTCATGTCTAATGTCATCGTAGCTGTACAGTAAAATATATAAAACTTCCCTTCTTTGTCACTAACGTACTTTAGCTCAAAAACTACACAGAATACCTGCGTTTGTCACTTAAATGGCACATCCACACAGATTTCCCCCACATCCAAGAGAAATGACAGTCCATCTATCCATACCAGCAGAGAAAGAGGTTTGTGTGCTCCCTCATCGTCAACGTCTTTATTCTCTTAACTACCAAACCAGGTGTAAATGCAGGATGAAGTCACATTTATCATCTCTTTGTCACGAGACAGATGTTGAGAATGCGGAGCGACTCGGCGTTACATTCAGCTTTATAGGCCCGTCCCGCCTTGTTGTCTCGTCGGCAGTCGTTTGGAGGCAGATGAATAGACTTCACAGACAAAGCTGGAACAAATCCTCCTCCTGGTTTCCGGCACTGGAAGCACACGTTGTTCTGCTCACCATTACGCAGTCAGTGACCCAGCATTTATGCAGCCACAATTTATCCACAGATAAAAGCACTTAGTGCTGGATTATAAAAGATTAGAATTCATTTACCTGAGTAGATTCTTTGTGTTGTCCCGTATTCGAGATGGGGATAGACTCCTGTGTAAACAGGGTTTTTAGGGGGGAAGGGCATTTATAAATGCATTTGGTCAAACTGCAGATTTTTGAAATGAAACCCACTAAAGAAATGAATTTCCAGCAGTTCACAGCAGTTTGACTAGTGAGAATGTGTCCCTTTTATCGTTTTATTATCTCCAGTAAGGAAAATGCTGGCTTGAACTTGTAATAGAGTAAATTTACAACTGTGCCGGCTTACAGGAAAAGTTAGACAATATGCAAAAGAATTAAATAGGAAAACTGACGCCGCTCTTATGTCTCTTATGAATATGAACCTACAATTTGGAGCCAATTAACTGAACGAACACATAATAAATCGTTTGATGCCACTTCAATCTGCTGCCGCTCCTTCCAGCATTGTGTCGAGCGCAAACTCATTTGTTCGTGGATTCTCACTGTAATACCTTGTGCTAATTCATTTCTAATTAAACCAAAAGACTTGATTAGTGAAAAAGATGAATCTACAAATGAAAGAAAATAGATTATATTATTAATTCTTTTGGCACGTGTGATAATTCTGTTGACACAATACTGTGTTGTATCCCCGCCCGGGTGCTCTAAGGTCGTCTTTGTCTGCAAGAAACCCTGTATTTTATATTTTATTTGTAATCTTTGTAAGGAGCAACACATAATGAAAATTCTCCACACCGTTTGTCACAGTGACCCATAGTAAGAGACGAATCTTTGTAAATATAGATGTGGCATTAGCACTCCCTGTGCAACAGTACAGCAAACATCCAAGTCATCAGCAACTGCAAAACAGTCTCCTCTGTGTAATCCACCGAGGCTGGCCCCCAAGGCCCCACGGGAGTCTTTATAATTGGATACGTCTCTGGTCTGCTCCAGATTCAGCAGTGGAGAGCCCCCTCTCTGCTGTCTATCGTGATGTGCCTCCGTTCTGTTATTAGGTCATTAAAACCTTTGATAAGCCTGCATTCACCGCCATAAAATATTTAAAAATCATGTCAAGCTCTAAGTATCTAACACATAATGATTATTCATTAACAAAACAACTATGTAACCATCAAATAATAATCCCTGTACGATTCTTCCTAATTCCATTATAAGGACACTTCTTCCACATTAAATGCTTAATATCCAAACCTAACCACACTCGATGTTTGTAAACAAACTGTACTGCATATTTACTATTCATTTTCCAATAAAAAAAACTTAGTTGAATACGAAACTCATATTATCGATTACTTACATCTTCAAAGAACTCATTACCACCAAGTTTATTAGTTTAAGGACATTTTTATTTGATGGTGGAGCAATCTTTACATCTTTAGGGGTTGAAATGAAGCAGTTGTGAGTAGCGTTTGCATGCGTTGAAGTTGATTTGATGGATGTTGACATGGTAGTTGTTGAAAAAAACGATAAAATTGTCGGTAAGAAGAGCGTCGACATCCTGTACAATGCGGTGCTGATCACGTGACATACAAGTTCAGTATTCTTATCACAGTTTGTGCCTTTAAAGCAACCCAGCTACCTGATGGGAAATTCATAAAGGATAAAGACAGTATTCCCACTGTTTGGGGTTTATTCATTATTAAAGTCTAAATTATTCAAGTTATAGTTAGGTAGATGTACCCTTACCAACAAAAAATACAGAATATATTGGAAATCACCCACAACCTTTAAAAATGCAAAAATCGTGATTAGTTTAATCCTGCTTTACTTGGTGGCACGTCGTGTGTTGACACCACGAATGTGTCTGACACAGTGAAAGATCTGTTAACACAACACAGGCCAAGAAAATAACACCCTCGCAGAGGAAGTGAGGGTATTTGAATTGGAGGACCTTCAACCAAGGAGGTGGAATAATTAGTTCACCGTTTCAATCTAAGGCAAAAATTGCTGTTACGTTCGATTAGAGGTCCTGTTTGGTCAGCTCTTAGTACCAAAACTGCTTAACTGGATTATATAAAGATCACGGTCTGGGAGGCCAAGCCTGAGCGGTCACTTTTCAGATCTGTGGCCAAGAGCGTAACAGAGAAGCTTGAACCATTACTGTTAGTTAACCGGTGATGACGTTTCCCACAAACACAGCTCATACAATTCTTAATCTTTTGTCATTTGCTGTGGAGTTCAGAATTAACAGCAGTTACTATTTTTAGGTGAATTCGGACAAACCATGCTTCCACCTTTCTGGTCTTCAGAATTTCAGATAAGCAGGTTACCGGCATCACCTCCCCCGTCGTGAACTTAGGATGGGAAAGCATAAGTGGAGCAGAGTGTACCTCGTGTCCCAGAATGTGGTGAAGTAGGTCAACATGAGCTGCTGTGGGCTCCCTTCTTTCTTTGTTTTGCTAAGAGTCATGTTTTTTTTTGTTTTTTTTTTTTGTTTTTTGTCTAACTATAGGGACAAAAGCCACCAGATCCTGTGGTGGAAGTATCCCCGCATCGTCGCTATAAGCCTGAAGGAACTGGGCAAACAGAGAAAAAGAAAACCATGAACTTTTCACTGCAGCATGGATGGGTTGTGTGGAAGCTAAGCAGCTGCTAGAAGAGTCTGTATATTATTATTTAGTCTTGTCAGTCAGTGGCTTAAAGCCACATTTCACAGGGCCCATGTTAAAAACATCAGATGGTGGACTGTCTAATTCTCCCAGCACCTGACAGAAGTGGGAATGTCTGTTACGGTGTTGAGTCGGTCTGTCCAGCCTCAGCCGTGCCGCTCTGACGTCCGTCTTTCTCACCCCTGACACAAATAACACTCCAGGGACAGAAAATACACAACGGTGACCATCACCAGGCTTTAAATTATGTCGTTACTAAACCGCATAAAAGTTTTCCTGTCGTCAAACAAATAATGAACATATTGTCGGTTAAATTGTCTCAATAATTAGTAGGTTTTCTTTCCAGTGGTGCAAAATGGGAGTTGATTATCATGTTGTTGACTGGAGTTGACGGGCACATGGAGGTGCTGTGGAGTTTAGAGTTTAGAGACAGTTTTGCAACTGGTTTAGATCGAAGGTCAGATATTTTTCATGGATCGTAGATAATGAGGCAGCAAACTCTGGAGGAGCAGAGCTGCTGTGGAGAGTCGGACTCTTGTTGTGATGACAGTTGAACTTTGTTAGTCCCAATCTGATAAATGAACAATCAAGTCATGAGTGGACATCTCATATCATAATGTGGCATCTTCCAGTTGAAAACAATCAGAAAGGTTCGGAAAGAAGATTCAGGGATTTTCTTTGTTATTACACTTCATTCTGTGCAAAAAAGTACAAGATCGTGTATCCAGCTTATCTGACGGGTCTTGTACGATGCATTAAGAGGGGAAGTCGGCGGGAAACCGGCCAAAGTCTGAAGGCCTCTTACATGGACATGGAGATTTGAAGTAAATCTTATCCAGATCATCCAATAGTGCTGAAGTGCTTCAGTTGAGTGTGACAGACTGTTTTCCTTGAAATTACATCATTTGTCATAATAACAGTAACTATAACACAAAGCTGCTGAGGCGCGTTGTTCTTGCCGTCAGACCTCGGGGCACCTGAGAAGGTCAGTCGTGGTTTTCTACACTCCGTGTTGATTTTTTTCATCAAGTCTCCTGCTCTGGAGGGAGATTTGAACCTCAACAGGGATCAGTGATGAACAAAACAAAACAAAAAGTAGATGAGATGCGTTCACCGAACCCTCCAATGGAACCCTGTGAATTCTACGATGCTATTGATTGAAAATCTATGACATACAGTCACAGTACAAGCAATAGAAGGGTTTACCATCATTGTGTGTGATTACCCCCCCCCCCCCCCCCACGCCCACTCACTCTGTTTTCACTGGTATGTTCCTCCCATTCAGATGTTTCCATCTCCTCGTGATGACAGCGAGCAGAGGTTCAGCTCTGCTCTCCCATTATCACCTCCAACCATAAGGCCCTCCATGGTTTTGCACTGTGTCTACGTGCACAAAAAGCTTTTTTTTTCTCTCTGTAAGCAATAATGACATTGCATTCAAAAGCTTTCTGTGGGTTTGTCTTCTGCTGAAGGATGCAACAAAATGTAGTTCTGTAAGCCATACTTGAACGAGCATCAACGCACAGTTCCTGAAGTCCGTTTTTCCTTTTCCGAAACACAAACACACACAAATCAGATGTCACCAGATCTACTTTTAGATAGTTTTTTTTTTTTTTCAGTTCAGGTGATCTGTATGTAAATGAAAACATGAATGTGAAGCCTTCTTCTCTAAATGGGAGATGCGATAAATGGAGCAGGATATTTATGTTGTGTTGACATCCCTCAACAGAATGGTGAAAGGACTTCATGGAAGAAACGTCTGTTCAAATGTAGACCAGCGATCGCTGTGTTGTGACGGATGCCGAGTGCACAGAGGGTTGAGACTGGCCCTTTTCTGGTGCTCCCAGCCTGAAGACAAACCCAGTAATTAGCTCCTCTTCAACATGCAGGTTAAGTTGAGAAAGAAAGAAAAAAAAAAAAATAACAGTTAAACACCTATGAGTACATGTATTATCTGTGTTCCTGTAGTATATAACGTGTATTGTAATTGGTGAATAATTATGTATATATAAAGATTAGACCAAGTCGCTGGCTGATGCTTTTTCTTTTCCCTGAAGATTTGTGACCTTGGTCAGTTATCCGTAAAGTCAACGTGCACAACACGCTGCAAGTGTTTATATTTATATTTACTGTGCAGCTGCTTGATCAGTGTGATCTTCAGCAGTCACAGATGAAGTCAAAGGCCAATGACGTCTGCTACCTAAAAAAAAAAGGATTTCATTTAGCAAAAGTTCCATTGTAGACAATATTTTAACATAAACAGACTCAAACTCGTAGATACGTGCAGTCAAAGTTCTAGTTTTTCCTCCGCTGGGTGAAGCACCTTCTAAATATCCCAGACAGAGACACTTATTCAAAGTGCTGTACATTATTTTGTACTTCTAACTCGGGTGTATGACTTCCTCAAACATGACACAGTGGTGATGATATGTCAGTCTTTTAGTTTTTTTTTCCTCACAAGTCAATTGACCTTCTTGGACTTTAAACAACTGTTGCTGCTCTGATACCATTTTTGTCTGTACTTATCATTCAGCAAAATTAAAACCAATCAGAGGCGAAGTGATAATAATAGATCACGTAGGCACATTGCGATAATCTGCTGGGTATTCTTAGGTCACAGGTTACTTCAGTTCATACCACCCGTGCTACGAATGCTGTTCAGGAACAGTCCAGAGAATATGACATCGCCGTCAAGGCAGTGACCCGGGCTCCAAATTCCCCAGATCCCATTTTGAGTGAGAACGCGTGGGATGCACTGAAACAAGTCTGATTCATAGGGAACTCAAAGGATCTGCTGTCAGATACCATTAGACACCCCAACAGACCCGAGTCTACGGCCCAAAGGGGGCAGAGCATCTCCCTGAAGGGCCTAATGACTGAAACAGTTTTGTTGTCATGAACAGGTTCAGCTTCTGCACCTTGAGGATCTTTATCTTTCAGTTTAGTCTTTTAAAACTGCTGCGGGTCATTTGAATGCATCTTTTCCACCAACATGGTGCACGTTCTAGCTCCAGCACCTATTTTCAGAATTAATTCAACCCAAAACGTTGGCTCAAAGTTGTTTTTCAAATGCAAACATTCACCAGACGGAGCTGAGCCGATGACACATCCTTGACTACGGTAGATTTCATTAAAAACAATGCAGGAAATGTGGGTTGATTTTCCCAGTGGCATTGAGTTTCCTTGAGTTCTAAGTGGAATTAGTTAAAGAAGCAGAACTAATGTGGTGGAAAAAGTGGGGGTCGGGTTACTAAACTAACCCAACCGAGGCCCATCAAAATAGCTTTCTTAACATGATTAAAGTAATGTGACTCATGGCATGTTTCTAGTTGAAATTAGATGAGATCTGTGGAAAATCCTTGAGCTGCATCATCCTCATACTTCTCTACATTTCCGAGTAAAATGTTAACTTTTTAGTACTACCTACAAATAAAAATATACTCCACTGCAAGAAAAACTCCTAATAACCCGACCAAGGCAGACGACCTACATTTACTATCAAAGTATCACTACGAAGACAAAAAGAAATAAAATGAGAAAAGTGAACTTTACCTCACAGAGATTCAATAGTTAGAAATGAAAAAAAAAAATGAGGAAATCTGAAACTTGATAAAACACACAATTTGATGTTTGATTATCACAAACAAAATAAGACCAAGTTAAAGCAGCAATTTACTTCTCACAGGATTTCTTTTAAAAGACTGCTCAAGCCCCAAAAAGGCCAATTTAACTAACATTCATAAAAAAAGCAACATTAAAAGCAAGTTGATCATCTAACAGATTTATCATATTGCGCTGTGGAGCCGCAGACAACAGGGATTTTGAGGTTCGTCCTCCTGACAAAGCAGTTAATTAAAAAACGATGGGTCAAACATTCCTTCAGAGTCATGTGATGACATCCGTCACTCCCTCTTGTGTTTTTAATTTGACCCTCCACAAAAAATAAAAAATAAAAACATAAGCCATCTGTGAGGAAGAAGTAAGAAGGAAGCATCAGGAAGGTTTTTTTTTTTGTTGTTTTGTAATTTCAGGTAGCAGATTGAGATGCCAGAAGTCACAGTAGGAGATGTGATGCTGTAACGGGGCTCTCATGTGGAGCAGCGTTATCTGCTGTTACATAAAGCAGCTTTGCAAAAGTGAGCAGTCCTCCACATTCTTTCTATAAAAAGACTCCTCATTTCACCCCACTCGTAATCTGGCTTTTATTCTCTCCGACGCAGCGGTTTGGGCTTTCAGGAATACCGCCTGATAAAATCCAGAGTAGAGAAAGAAAAAAAAAAATCTCTTCCTCCTGTCTGGAAACACTGTAATGGAGGTCAGATAGAGTTAATGTAGAGAAAAAAATGAAAGGAACCAGTGGAATAAAGGAAAGCAAAGCCTATTCATTTATTTTTGCTTTTGCAATCATTTAATTGGCAACAGTCTGATATTATTGCAGTACAAGGCGAAAAAGTCAAAGTCTGTCATAACACCAGAATAATCCTTTAGACCTGGGTAAACTGAGCCATAACAATAATATGTATAAATAAAAGTACACAGACAAAATAACATCCCTATAATCCAAGTGTCCTTAAAACATTTTTATTTATTACACAAAAACAAAATATACACAAGGAATGATGCATGGTGCATTCAGGGAACATTCAAAGTAAAAGCAGCTTTTGACACAAGTTAAAGGGAAGGTTAATGAACGGTGACGCACTGATTTGTCCTGCGTGTCGCTCATGAGTATGTTCAGAAGTACGAACACAGGAAAAGTCAGAAATCTTATGATTTACTGGAATGGATTATTAAGGTGAAAAACAGGTTAGTGTACAGCAAGACCCATAAGCAAATACGCCTATTTACAGTGTAAACTCATGACTGTACAAGTGTACAACACGTCAAGCTTAAGTGGCTTTTAAAGTAAAATACGACTTCACTTCAGATTTTAAAGTCTCACAAAGTGCAGACAAGTCCATACAGCTACTAAAACGAGCATGTGTGTTTTTGTGTTTTCTCCCAAGCGATGTGCAAAGTTCTGCAGCAACCTTTAATTTCCGTCTGCTCTGTTTGTTTGGATCACTGAGGTGTGAAATAATAAATCCATCAAGAAAAGCCAGCAGCGCTGCAGAAAACATGTTACATAATTGCACCGTCTTTTACGAAGTTTGTTGTCAAGTTCACAGGAGGGAAACAAAAAAAAACACAACTCCCAAAAAGGGGCAGTTCACCCAAATTAATGACAGTTTTGTTTTATTTATCCAAACCTCTGATGCAGTTTTCACTGGAAATGCTTTCTGTCATTTCAACACAAACTGCTGACAGAGCCAAAAAAAACAAAAATCATACCAGACGTACCATATCAAATCAATATTGTGTCAAGGAACAGTTATAATGTCCGTGAATTAACATCTTCTCATCCATCTCTTAAACTGTCCCTTTGAATAAATAAATGTGTAGTACAAAAGCTGCATCGTACAAGCTCTCTTACACTTGTGTTCACAGTCAGTGATGTTCAAGCAGATGTTGAAGTGAAAACATTAATTGGGACTCTGTAGCTCGTTTCAAAACTTCAGCCCACAGACTTCAGCACTGCAGCGGTTTTATCATCCGTGTGATTCAATCGCTCAGGCTTTTTTAAATGTCAAGTAAAAACAGGCACGCTGCTAGGACTCTTATTAACAGTGAAGGCGTTTACATAAATTAGCAGAAAATATTCTAAATGTTCACATTACAGGGAGGGGAGAGGACATTGTATTCAGGCTGATATTGTAATGTTTTAAAGCGAATGCTTGAGAACACGCAGTGACAGTGAGAGGTGCAGATACGTGGCTGAGGAAAGTCAAGAAAGCGTTGAATCTGAAGCCTAGACACTACATTTATCATCATAGTGTTACAAAACACTACACTCTTACTGAAAACCTAATGACACGTGAAGTTGTTGTAAACAGGTTAGATTGTACACAGAGATGAACGATGCTCAAACTAAAATGAAGTGACCCTTGTGAAATGTTATGTGCGAGTTATGATCCTCCACTGACCACGAAATAACTCAGTATGTACATCCCGAAAAAAACAACAACCATCATAGAACTGGCACGTTCCTGGATGAAGACCAAAAACGCCAGGTTGCTTTGCAATTAAACAGTTTGGCTGCAATTACACATTATTAATACCATGCGATAACCTGAAGAGTTTCTAACTGGCTGTTTCAACGTCAGCACCGCCTTACTCCAGTTCTGAAACTATTCAGGATGGCAAAGATGCTGTTTTCTGGACAAACAGGCGAGCTGTTGTATTGTCCACATGCATAACAAGCAGTTTCTACTCTACAGATCTGCGTAAACAGCACATGTGTTGTTGCTTCTAGCACTGCTGCGTGGCCTCGAGGACAAAGCTTGGGGGCTCAAAGGGAATCACCTGTCAGTAGGGAGGCTCACGTCGTCAGACAGAAGCTGCTCTCCTGAAGGAGGAGGAAGAGAAATAAGAGGAGATGGCGCACAGAGCGGCGCGACGTCTCTGCTTTTAAGTGTGTGCAGCCGTGGCCCCGGCGTGCCGTTACCTGTGCAGGGAGGGGTGTGGTTGTCGTAACGAGAGTTGCTGCTCTGCAGGGCTTCGTCCTCTGTGTCGCTGTCGCTGCTGGTTGCTGCCGCCAGGACGGACGCTGAATGATCTTCAGACAAGACGGATGAGACCAAACGACAAAGATTACTACACCACATCTTATTTAGACAAATCAGAGGACTGAGAGAAAGCAACTAAGAGAGACGTCTGCAAGCGAAAACTAAAACATTTCTCTTTTGAGTGGAACAAGACTTTCTACAATAGCAAAACAATAAGCAGCTTCAACTTCAAGCAGCCACTCCGGCTGCTTGAAGTTAATTAAATATTTTATGATTAAACTTGAAACTAAAAGACTTACTACTTTTACAGAGTATATTTATCCTGCCTGTTAGTAGATATTTTTTAACATTGAAAGGCTGTTCAGCTCTCTGTGATACTCAGAGCTGAGGCTGGCCTTTATGAGGGTGACGGTAACCTTCGCTCGACTGTGGCTGTGCAGAAGTTCCCTCCAGCAAGGACTGATGGGAGTTTCCTGAGCTCTCAGACTCGCACTCCAACATGGCTGCCCTGCAGCAGGAAGAAACGAAAGAGTTACGAAACACGCCGATGTGGAGCAGCACAGTTAACCGCTGCATGCGAGTCGGAGTCGTACCCCAAGGCCCTGCTGCCACAGCTCTTGCTGGCAGTCACGTAGCTCGCTCCTGCCAAAGAAAAGATATCGTCTCTGGATCCCGAGCCCCCGTACAGCTGCTGCTGCTCCACCAAGTACTGCTGCTTGGAGGAGGAAGTCTGGTCTGACGACGAGCCGCCGAGAGACGCAAGGGGACCCGTGACACCGTCAGCCTGCAGCGCTCCTGGAACAGAGACAAGCATGGGTCTAGCTTTTGCTTGGTGATGAAAGAAACGGGGCTGCGTGGGTGGAGGCGTGTTGATTCAGACACGACCGTAAAGCAGATCAACATATCAAGTCTGGCGGGAGTACAGCTGCACATCCATCAAACATTTAGTCATGGATCCATTCCTAAAATATACGATCATGATGTGCTTCTAACAGATTTTTTTTTTTTTTTTTTTTTTTAAAAGGAAAAAAGCTGCCATCATTGTTATACGGCATTAATCAGACATCCAGGATGCGTTTAACAAGCTGTCAAAAGGACTTTCCTTTGAGCACTCCAAAAGTTGGACAAGAAACGCCAACTCTATCCTGACGATGACAAGAGTTCTTTAAACAAAAACACACAAGATTTATTTAGTCTTCAGCAACACGGTTTCCCCTCAGGGAACAATAAAGTATTACTCATGGTTTTAAAACCTTTACAACATTTAAAAACAGCTTGAACAGTTTGTGCATCAAGTCATTTCTTTTGGTTCTATGACTTCTGTAAAAGAACTACCATTTTATTTCCATCAACTATTAAATGGAAATAAAATGTGCTGTAAAGTCGGATTGAAATATTGACGTTTAAGGCGTAAAACGGTGTTGGAGAGAAGTGTCAATCAAAACAAGCTACTGTTCATCACAAGGCAGCCCAGTTGAGCCCTTAAAAGGCCATAGAAAAGGTTATTCACACAGGTTTAGGCTGTGGGGAAAAAAGTGGAAGAAGACTGACCCTCTGCACTTCCCATACCATCTTTAGGATGCAGGTTCAGCTCTGTAGCAGCTTCGGTTCCTCTTAGGTCTTTTTCCATCTCCTCTGGACTCCTCCTCTTCACAACCATGGAGCAGCTGCTGTCCAGGACTGGGGACAAGGACTTCCTGGCTGCAGGAGGTCAAAGTAGCAGACAAATATGCTAAAATATATCGCCTGCCAACAGGAGCTGTGCGAAGGTTATTATCTTCAGTGTAAGCTAAAAAGAGGATGCATAACCAAGCTGAAGGACAGAAAGTCTCATCTGCAACTGTTTCAAATGTGTATTGTGGTTTAAAATAAGTGAAAATTCAACATTTATTTTACATGCTGACATCAATATTTGAATTTGTTTGACCAGAGGATGCTTCAGTTTTACTTGGCTCATGCATAAATGAATATGTACCAAAAAAAAGACAGTGAGGGAAAGAAAACCCCCATAAATACATATTATATTTACTGTATTTCATCTTGTATAACTTCCTGGGGATTAATAAAATATTATTAAACTGAACTTTATTTGTGAACACTCTCCACCTCTGCATGCTGCTCTCTAACTGTTACAGTTTTCAGACAACATTAGAGAACATTACAAACCACTCCACGTGTACAGAGCAATGGCACTTTAAGTTTTTGTGCATATTTATAGCGTGTTCCTCACCAGGGCGGCAGGGACGGGACCGAGCTGCAGCTGTCCTCCCCACCAGGTCCAGCTCACTAGACTTACAGCAGGCCGACATCTCTGAATCACCACGATGAGATGATATCTCTTCCATGCCAAAAGCGCCAGACGGGCCAGGCCTGGGCTCTCCAGACCCACGAGCCTCCAGCACTTGACTCTTGACATCAGACATCTTGCTGCGGACCTCTGCCATCTGAGCTTTCAGGCGGATCAGGACGCCCGAGTCTGGAGCTGAACGCCGCACCACCTGCGGCCGCCGCTCTCGTTCCTTCCTTGCGTGAGCGTGTGCTGATGAGTAAAGGGGAAGAACGGACTCACGACGATGCATCTTCCCTGGTAATATTTGATAGATAAGCATGTACTTTTACCCAGTACTCTAGTGGCATTTTTAGATTAGACCCTGTAAGTATCCCTGGATGATGAATGCGTGTTTAACATGCGATGGGCAGTGTAAATGCAAGACGTGCTATTGCCTCCCTGGTGCCTGAAGCGAGGTGGAAGTAAGGGAAGACGACTTGGGGGGCGTTATTAAGTGCTACTGCGTGACATGACGGCCCGCTGTCTGTTGGCCGGCCTCACTGGTTTCAGAAGAGTTGCATGGATGCAGGAGATGGAGCGGGTGGCGGATCCATGATAGAAAATGGGATTTGCGTAACGACTTCTCCAAATCGTGTTGAACAAATATGACCAGCAGTCTCCCTCTGCCACTCCTGCTGTCGTGTTCGTTAACTGCAAAGAACTTCTTTCTGATGCCCTTCAGTGTATTAACACCCCGAGTTTTGTTTCTTGCAAAGCCGCCATCTGTCAGTTTAGTAGCCAGTTGCAGATCATAGTTCTGTAATATTCTGATTTATGAGGATGAGGAGCTGGCAGACATCCTCGTATTTTCATCAACATATCCTACCTGCCACACCGCGCCACGTCTGTTTACATTAGTCCTGACCTGCGATTAAGTGTACCCTCAATGGCGTCTCTTCTCAAACAAATGCATTAAGAGTTACTCAAATGCAATCCTGTCATTTTGAAACCTTTTCCTTTTGACATTTTCTGTCATCCTCTATATTGCAGATATATTGTACTTCAGGGATAATAATAAGTTTAGTCTGACTGGTACAACACAAACTATGGTAGTGTTCAAGAGTGCCACCGCTCTAGAATCTTCCCTAAAATAATCATTCATAAACTTTTTAGTAACCTCCGAACAACATTCTATAAAATATATTAAAGTCAGACACACTAGGCCTTTTAGAAGAGCACTCATGTGGGAGTCTTGACTGTTGCTTTAGCTGATATGACTTGTTGAAAGTGGGCTGGATGTTTCCACAGACCTTGGCTGTGCAGCAGAGACACCGGGGGCCGAGGCTGGAGGCCCCACAGAGATTCCACGCTGCTGCGCTCCTTCAGGTCCAGCAACTGGATCAGAATCACCGGGTCAATCTCCAGCAAGCTGCTGCTGCCGCCTGGCCCAACGGCGCCGCCGCCAACGGCTCCGCTGCAGTTGGCGCTGCGGCCAGCAGGAGCGCTGCGGTGTAATGAACGCACGCCGGCGCTGGATCCACCTGCAGATTAGCAGTTTATGAGGTTCACTGTTATTTGGTAAAATAAAGAGCTCTGGAAAAAATAACAGCATGTATGAGAGAACTGAAGTTAATGTTCATTCAAAGACAAAACTCAACAGAAATGTTCATGTCACTGACTCGCTCACCTCAGGGGTTCCAGCTACTGGGATAGCTTTACTCACCTTAACCCTTTAAAAGGTTTCAACACCAAGGTTCAAATCAGAGTTGTAAATTTTAAATTTATTTTGGTCCTGAAACCTAAACTCCGTTATTATATCGTTAATCCAAAATGTAAATGTTGCATTGTCGCATCTTAAAATGTGCAGCAATATTTTGCTCGGCTTCATGTGGTTATTTCACACATTACCCCCCTACGCACAGACAGACATCAAGTGTTTCTATATCAGAATGCTTCATGGGCCACAGCGCACCAGCAATGACTCATACTCCTCATGCCTTTCGACACAAACGCAGTCGAACACACAAAGAGAGGTGCTTTGAGGCCCGCCGCCGTAGCAACATGCTCCGCTTGTACAGTTGTCAAACAGCAAACAGAAAACCTCTGAACTCCCAGGCAGCAGCTGCTGACTTTTCTTGGTTCAAGTGAAGTAAAAACAGCACCTTTGGCTGAGGCACAATTGTAAAATATTTGATGGTTATAGCTACAGAAAATGTTAGATGCTGTTCTGACAGGTCCGACCAGAAGACCTCACAGGGAGGAGTCCAGGATGCATCCCACGATCTGCTACATCCTTCCCTCACTTGTGAACAAGACCCCGAGATACTTGAACGCCTCCACTAGGAGCAGGATTTGAACCCCAACATGGGGAGGACACTCCACCCTTTTCTGGCTTTTCTACATTTTCATTAAACATAAAGTTACAGTCGACAATCATTGATTACAGTTTTAAACACTGTAGCTGTTGACTAAGACATATATAAATGCTTCATTCTGCTTTAAACATTAAGTTTTAAAGCCATTTATAAACATAAAATAGACAAATTTCCTAAAAGTGTTAACAAAACATGTCATAGTGCAAATGATGGCCGACAGGTGGACACTTGATAGAGTACTAAAAACATAAAATCCAAAACAATGACCAAACGGGCAAAATGGAAGCTTTTATATGTCATGTTTAAATATTTATAATGTAAAATGTGGATCTCTTGTTATAAATGGCCATGCTAAAAAAAAATCTTTATCACAACGTGGGCCCTAAAAAAAAAGCCCAACAGAAGACGCACACGGTTCTATTTATTGTCCACTGCTCATCTGCAAAGGCAAACGCATGCAGCTGCTGCACGGTCATAAATTCTGGGCAGCCTGCAAATGTTTTATGAGACAGTACTGACCCTCAAAGACATACGCAAATAACACAAAAAGAAGGTCGCGCTGCTGAAATAGAAGAAAAATGCTTCTATACAGGAGCGTTAAAGCCTGCGGTTGATACACGCAATATGAATGAGGAAAATCAACCATGCTGGTGTTTGAGTCATACCTGTGGCTCCAACCAGGTCGTCAGGAAGCTCCCCTTCTTCTGTCTCCAAGTTCCCTATGAAATCGACATCATTCTCCCCTGACCTGATCCACAGATCACAGTAAGCTGTTAAACTCTGAATCAGTTTAACGACCTTGTGAGGCTTTTAATGTTCTAATTATTACTCTCATTTTGCAGTACAGGACGCCACAGTAAAGCGAGACTGTAATTTATGTTTTAGGCTCCTCAATAACATATCATAAAGGAGAAGACGTGAGGAATCTTACTCACATAGTCTCCTCATCTATGTCGTTTTCTTCGGTGTTGCTGGTGGCCGTGGAGCTTCCCGATGTGCTGCTGCCATCCAACGGGTTCACCTCCTCCTCCGTCAGGCAGTCCACCTCCAAGTCTCCATCTGACAGCTCCTGAAGAACACAAAAACACAGCTGTCAACAAAACTGGCTTTTATGTAGCAAAAGCACAATTCTTTAGAGCAATAATGCACAATTGGTCTGGAAGAAGACACAGCTGTGGAAATGCCTATTGCCAAGTATTGCTACCGCATTTCTTCTTCATCAAACACCTTTACCTGGCCACGTAGATTGTGCCAAATATCTGAGCAGTAACAACTGCTAGTTCATAAGTCAGTAGTTTATCCTGATGCAGTATTAACAGCCCTCACATTGGAGTCATCGTGTTGCGTCATCTCTTCTTCTTCTCCTTTCTTATTGTTGCTCAAAGTGTTCTGGACGTCATTGCTGCTCTTCCCTGTGCGCGGATCTCTTTCAGACGTTGTGGTGCCTGCAGCGAGCCTCAGGTCAGGGGGTGAGGAGCTGCGTGACGTCTGGCGGCGAAACAACTCGATGGCCAGCCTCTGAAATCAGACGCATTCATCATCTGACACTGCTGAAACACCTAATTTTCCTCATTTTTAATCAGCCTATAACAGTGCAGCTGGTTTGATTTCACGAGCCTAGTGCCCTCAACCAGAAATAAAGGCCGAGGTAAATAAAGGACTTGGCCATGAAGGAAAACATTATGAATACAAAAAAAAAGAAATATATATTCAAGATTCCCTACCAACGCCTGGAGGTGAGTGTGCGTTAAAAAAAAAATAACTCCCAGGATTCAAACTAAATAGTGCACAATCAGACCCGCACACAGACGTTACCTCTTTGAGATTGTTGATCTGCTGTATGTAGCCGCTTTGGGCCGACTCCAGCTGGCTGATGTACCAGTATTGATCTCTGCACTTCTGGAAGAATGTAGGTGATCGAACCTGGTAGCTGTGAAACACGCAAAGAAAAAATTATTATGCTGTCACACTTTGAAAATAAAAAATAAAGCAGCAGTGAAGGCCTGTATTCCAGAGTGGTATGATAATGGTGAGTGGGTGCGTGTTCTTTTAGCCCACCGGAGGACCAGCGTGTCGGTCTGCATGTTCAAGTAGCCCTCGCTGGCCAACAGGTCCAGTCTAAAGAAGCGGTTGTAGCCCCAGCATTCCCCAACCTCAAAGTCAGAGGCAAATTCCCGAATGATGTTCTTGGTTGGGTCGCTGGAGGCCTGGTGGACCATTTCAACACGGTACTCATACCTGGAAAGATCAAAGACCTTTTTAACACTGAAAATACACCACAAAAAAAGAGAGTTGTACAGGTATCATCAATTTTACGAGGCTACAGACAGTCACTTATCTAATTTAACATAATGAACATTCTTTTTTTTTTTTTTTTTTAATTTCTTTGTAACTTATGAGATGTATTTGTACTGCAAATCTTAATTAACTTGTGGAAAATGTGCGGTAACACTGCAGACACTTGTACAGGGCTGCATCTGTTCAGGGATGTGATGGATGTACATTTCATGTTAGTTCAATCTGAAAATGTTCCAATTCTGGGACGCTTTAGCCTTAAAATTACAGATCCATCTGGAGTTTCTCAGTGACGTAACCGTGCACCCTGCAAACCACAGATTATATAAAGAAAATAAACAGCAAGGTAGCACTTCTATTTTGTGTGAGTAAAACAGTTCACAGCTTGACTCTTAGCAACACATGAAAAACAACCCGTTCTCTTTCCTCTAGGTGTAGTACTTAGAAAACAGCTAACAAAAGCTTTTGTAGAAACTAGTTTGTAGGGAAGAAGGTGATTTTTAAGGAAATAATTCATACTTTGATGTTTCTGGAAGCCCAGCAGACAGTTCCAGGAACACAGAAAGATAGTTTCCACGGACGACGCCATTACCATCCTGAGGAAACACATCACAAGAGTCACTTCACTGCTTTTGCAAAGATTCCGTGAATTTCTGAGTTGCAGCGATGACAGTAATATTAAACTGTGGCAGCGAAGACGACCATTTCAAACTTACTGGGTAAACTTTGAGTCTCCAGCAGAGGCCGGATATCTGCAGTGGAGGGCTGTAGACTGGGTCAGCTCGCTGCCTCAGGGTGCTACCAATACACACACATCCACTTAACTGTAATTCAGCACGACGTACTTTTTCTTTCTAAAGTTTCCAACTTGCTATTGTAGTTAAGTAACAGCAAAAACTCCGTACCACTGACAACTGACTTTGAAACGTATGTTTGGGATGTGTGGACCCACCTCAAGGACTTTTATCTTGATAGTCTGCAACAACTTGTTGTTTTTCATTTAGAGTTACTTTTTGTTGATCTGATTTGAATTAAATATCTTTTAATAAAGAAAAATATTTAAAAAGAAATATTTAGGAGCCATTCTGTCCACAATGAACAAAGCTGTTTGAGAGTACTGAAATCTTTAAAGAATATCTAAATATTGGAACATAATCAAAAGTAAAGCATCTTTACATGGTTATATAACTGTAAGTGCTACATTAGAGAGACAACTGACTTTACATTGGCAGCGTAACATGATCCTCTTTATTTTGGCTCTCATGGTGTTCCCCAGTCCAGGTCTGAGGCCTGCTGCCCTGCATGCTTTAGGTTTTTCCTACTCCAACATTGCTGATTCAAATAAATGTGTCATTAAGAGACCTCAGAAGACCCTGATGACATGCTGAAGGTGGTTGATTCATTTGAATCAGATGGATTAGAGCGGAGGCCCTTGAGGACCTGGAGTGGGGAACATGGGATCAGAGCATCCAAACTGGCTGCATGACACCCACATCTCAGCTGTGGCTCAAACCACTCTGAAGTACTGTGCCGTGAAACATTTCTGCCATGGAGCCTATTTTTTTTTTATACATATGGTAAGTGTCAGGGAAGCAGCTGTCAGCAAAACACAGCTCAAACACTTTCAAATATCTTTAAAAATGCAGGTCATGTTTCAAAGTACTTAAACACATTATTTTTTTCTCTCCTTAATTTCTATACAGAGCTCAAAGTAAGCTGCTGCAACACACTAAGCATGTATGTTTTTGCTTTTCAAATCATATCAACCATGCATTACACTAAACTCTGTATTTACCTAAAGCATCACTGTAGGAAGTAGCCATGTTGCAGTAGAGTACCACAACATCAATGCTGCTGCTGTCCAATGCCGCAATACAGCTTTGCACATGAAACAATCCTGGACATGCCATGTTACCAATGTGAAGCTAAATGTGAAGTACAAGAGACATTTACAGCCATTTACTCCAGCAATAAACTGCTTCCTGCCCTTCCTGCCCGTCCCAAAAAACCAAGTTGGATAATAACCAGGACTCAACATTTTGGAGCTAGTTTTTGTGCAATAAGCAGTAGAAGTCTTGTTATGGGATGTGTGGATAAGTGCACCTAGAAGAGGATTTACCTGAAGTTAACCAGAACAAATGTGCTGGAGTCGTACGCAGGAACCAACTCGCTGGAAGCCCACAAAGGACGGAGGGAAGCACATTAAAAAAAATAAATAAAGGGTTCACATTAGTGCCAAGGTATTCTCCAGGGATATGGGAATTATCAATAATCAATAAAAGAGTAATAAAAAATATATAGGACCATTTATTATTAGTACATCCATTTATTTAAAACATTTCTAGCAGTAGCTTTTTCCGGCATTCTTCCTGGACCCGGCTCATTTACCTGGTGAAGTCTGGGGGGACCGGCGTGGTGACGAAGGACTGCATGGGTTTCCGGTGGACCTGCTGGAACATGAGCAGGATCTCTGGGCTCTTTGAGATGAGTTCACTCTTGCTGCAGGAGTGGAGCTGCCCAACACAGACACACACACACACACACACACACACACACACACACGAAAGGCTTCATGTCGTCACTCTTAACATCCGGCTAAGTGGTTAACTATGGTGTGCTGCTTTTGTTTCACAGAGTTTTGTTGATGCTTTCAAACATCTGTCAAAGAACTCTTGGCACCTCACTTGATATAGTGAATTTCAACATATTCCACTAATTAACTGCATACTGTCAATAATCAACTTGTCTGTAGGGCTATCTGCCTAAAAGTGGGAATTCTGTTCTTTTCAAACCACTACTGCCATCCTTCAGCACAGGTAACCTCATCCACATGATTCATGACGCCCCCTTTAAGAGACAACTGTGCAAAATTATGCAAACCAGGTGATGCACGTGTGTGTGTGTGTGTGTGTGTGTGTGTGTGTGTGTGATGAAAAATGAACTAACAAGGTCTTAAACAAGTTTCACACACATTGTGCATCAATTCAAGGGACGTAAAGTTGCTATGTGTCAGCTGACGTTATACTGTTGGTATTTCATATACAGCTGATTTTTTGGTTTGTTTAGATTGTAGTTAATAAGCTTCCTAAAAATGCAGTAAAGTGATCTGGGACAACACATCCAACATTTAGTAGCTGAAAGTTTGAATGCTAGAAGAGTATCACATCATAATTTTATGGCGTAAAAAACACTTTGACCTATAAGACTTGTGATTGCAACAGTGAGCTAGGCAGCAAGAATGAATACGTTGTGTTTTTAACGTGCTGCTGTTGAGCTGGTTTTAGGCACTGCAACTTTATTACACAAATGACACGCAGCAGAGCTGCGTGAATGGAGGCTTCAAACTGCTGCGATCCACCAACCTGGTGCTCCACCTCCTGCAGCAGGGACTCCAGCAGCTCCGTCTCCTGGGTCAAGGACGTCTTCTGGCCTGGTGGGGAGAAACGCATTTCTATTTTCTGTGCACTTGTGCCCGATGTAAACGCTGATGGAAGCTGGTGAGTGTGAGTGAGTGGGAGTGCAGGTTGTGTTTGTGGGTGCTGAGAGCAGGCATCCACTCACTCCAAATAAATATTTCAGATGCGTATTGCTTTTGACTGTAGAGAGTGGCTCTCACTGCTTTCAGCTACAATCTCATTGTTGTTTGTTGTTTTATGTTGGGTTTTTGTTTTTTTTACAGGAAGAGGTCTCGACTGTTGCATTTTAGTGCCACTTGGAGCTTCTTGCAGCAACTTGAACCTTTTCCAAGCATGTAAGACGAAACACTCCTGCTGAAATGACAACATTATGTTGTTCACACATACAGGAATGATCCTTCTTCAGTTCTTCACCAACTCTTATTAATCCTCATTTAAACATTTAAATTTATTCCTCTAAACTGTAAGTTTGTAATATTTAGATAAAGTCTGCTCATTCAAAAGGTTTTCCTGCTGACTGAACTTCCTTCACAGATGTGACATTACAAACTTAACCAGAGGTCCCCAGATTGTCACATAAGTGACCCAAGGGCTTATTCTGACATGAAAGTAATGTGAAAAACTCCCATCACATCTCCGTAATATGGCACAAGCCTGAAAGGGGCAAAGGACTCATTTAAAGGGAGGTTATCTGTTGATCAGATAAAAACCTTCCCCATGTTAAGGTAATGAAATGAAGATTTTATAACCTTCACACATCAGTGGCCAACATACAAATACAGTATATGCTGCAGGCAGGTGTGTGTCATACACTCAGAATCAGCTCATCTGCACTGCAACAGGGCTATGAGCGAGAGTCATACCCATGAGGGTGATGAGTTTGTTCTTGAGCTGGTTGTCAAGACGAGCGATCATCATTTCTACAGCATTTCGGATTTCTCTGACTCTTTCGTCCTTCGCTCCCCTCACGGCCTCAACGTTTTTCTCCTGAAACAGCAGACAAACACAGATACATTAGTGCCATCTAGAGGCAATAAGCTACAAAACACACCTAATCCATCCACCCATCATCTATTCCCGCTTACTCCGTCTTCAGGTCACGGGGGTCTGTCGGAGGATACACACCTACACCTTAAAACACATACAATTAATAATAATAGTAATAATAATAGTAATAATAATAAAGTTTTATTTATAGGCACCTTTCTAGCCTTTCAAGGTCCAGTACAAAAGATAGAAACAATAAAATCAAATACCATAAATTGACAAACCATGCCTTAAACAATTGTTTCATTGTTCTTGGATAAAATTTGCTTATAAAAAAGTAACCCCACTTTAAACGGGGACATGCCCACTGCATGTCAATCAAAGTTAGCTTTGCTGCCAGCTCCTTCAGCCGAACCTCGCCGAAATGTCTGCAGAGCTGCCGGCAGACTTTTACAGCTGGATAAACCGTTTATATATCGACTCGACGGCGAAATCCAAAATAGCCATCGAGTTTACCTGAAGCTGGGTTCGTAAAAACGGATGGTTGCTTCGTAGAGGGCGGTAGCGTGACGATTACAAATAAGGAAGTGATAACAGCTGGCGATTGGCTGAGCTGACTGCCAATCAATCGTTTTAGATATAAAGTTAATGCCGATATGAACTCTCCTGGCTTGGCACATTAAAAAAAACTAAACTGACTAAATAAATAAATTAAAAAAAAAAAAAAAAAACATCCCCCTTTGGAGTTTTCGTGGATGTAAAAAAATCTGACGATTGAAATTATGTTTTGAACCAGGCTGAACGCATGTTTATTAATGCTCTAAAGTTGGACATTTTAGCTTGGGAGTCAATGGAGATTGACTCGCTTCTGGAGGCGCCTTCTGTCGGTCCGTCGAGGTACTGCAACAAAACTTAGTTTCACATGAGCGTCAATGAAGCTCAAACATGCAGTTTAGAATTATTTAGTTACTGTAAAACTAATTGGTGAATCTAACTAAAAAAAGCTTTAGAATATGAAAAGTAACATGACTTTAAATAAGCCCTCTTTTCTAAAGATGATAGTTCAGAGACCCAGAAATAAAAAAGATTTAAGTCCTTGAAAAAAGTTGATGCGTTCAAAAAATGTCAACTAGAAGCTTTAAAATGTGTAAGTTCATACTCAAAAGAAACGAGGAGTCCTCACCACTTCCTGCACTAGACTGATGAGCTCCATGAGGCGGCGGCGCAGCTTGGCTACCTCCTCCTTCACCTTGGTCACATGCTGCTCGTAAATCTCCACCAAAGGCTTGAAAGTGTGGCCACCATGCTGCAAAAAAAACAGAAACATCATTTGCTTTCACGTTCTCTCTTTCGGTTCATACCTTGTCTAATATTTGGGGGTTTCTACAAGTCAAACTAATGATGTTGGACATTAGGAAGCTGCAATCACCAGTTTTAGCCTTTGCAGTGGCAGTAATCACAGGAAGTAGTAATCCTTCCACATTACAGAAACAAAATTATTTTGATTTTTTTTTTAACTCTGTAATCTGAAAATGAACCTTTTGAAACATTACCATGCCTCCCCACAGAGCACACTGGTGACAGATGCATTTTTTACAGGTCCAGCAGAAAACACTCAGCTTCTCGTGGTGGTTCTCACATCTGCAAAAGGATTAATCCAACAACAGCAGATGAACAATCTTACACAGATCAGTTTTGTTTTACACAAATGTTTCTCTTCGGTTTCCCAACTGTTTATCCTACTGTGTGTTCCTTGCAGAGCACAGTATATACATACTAAACATAATACAATTTCTCAAGTTTTGAGCTCATTATCTAATTTTTTTTTCAGATAAATCCCTTAGAAAGTGACAGTTAACCAGGAAGTGTTTATTTGACAATGTCAAAGAATATCCTTCAATTACAGTAAACCCAAGGGTGGAGCAGAACTGAGCTGATTTTGGGAGTTGCTCACTTGTCCTTGTCGTTGTCTTCGTGCTTGGTGAGGCTGCAGAGCTGCAGGGTGTCCAGCTGCTGAGTGACCTCCTCTGCCCAGCGACAGTTTACCAGCTCCCTCAGCTGCAGAGGAGCTCTGCGTGTAGAACATGCACATATTATTTATCATCGTATGGAAAAAATGTTTGACGCACACAGCTATGTGACCCGCTCCATATTAGGATGTGATTTTGTGATGCATGATGCACAGAGAGCAGCTGGGCACCAAGGAACAATGGTTGACTTGTGATAAAAAAATGTTAGAGTGCTTGTTCTTTTGACATTTAAGTAGTGCATATAAATACGTGAGCTACAACACACTTTGGGATTTGCTGCGATTCCGACTACGGCTGTACCCAAGGCTGTGCTAAAACTCCACATCTCCTATCATATTCACCTCTACCTTCCACAACAATCACACCCTGTACACCTTACACCACAGCTACGTTTAAGACATTATAAATTAAAAACAAAAAAACTGACACAAACTATCCAGAGGCTTCTTGCCTCTTTCACTGCTTCAGAGCGGAGGGGATGAATTCCCTCCATCAACAGGATGCTGTAATGCTGCATAGCCGTACGCATCAGATTTTATGCAAGCACTGCTTTTACAAAGTGCACTTTTTTTGTAAGTGATCATTACAAACTAAATGAATTTAGACCCAATCCTGAGCCAATTGGGGAGGTGTGGCCTAACTTTGTCCAAATAATCATCTCGAGTGTTGTGTCAATTTATTTATTTTACTGCTCCTAATCAAGTCGAAGTCCCTCCAATCTCAAATCATGAACATCTTTAATATTGCAAGCACCAAATATTAATCATAAATATCAAACATGTTTGATATTTATGATTCTTTCCTCAGATAAAGCACTCTAAATGAGAAAAAATTAAAATTGTGGAGAAAACCTTTGTGATTTTTGTTTTTCTTCCAAAGTTACATTTGATCGTGTGTGTTTTTGTGAGCTCACCAACCTGAAATGATTACAACCATTAGAGGTGTGTGAGGTCTCCCAATCTAGCAGAGTTTTCTAATACACACATTTGGATGATTATGATAATAAAAATAAGTTGAGACTGTCCTTCTGCTTGTAGCCTCAATTGTTTTTAAAATCAGTTATATGATGTTATATGATATTAAAACTGGCCAGAGTGTAGCCAGTTTAACTGGTACTGAACACTGACAGACGCGACTACATGAGAGGTCATGTGAGCTTGTGAGGAGGCTGACAGACCTTAAAACTCAAAGTTGGTACTCACTTACCGACAGTGTGGGCACTGGGCCCTCTGCTCCGTCAGCCATCGCTGCCAAACAAGAGATTCCAGCTTAAACACAGCATTTTAAATCAATCACAGCAAAACCACCATTGGAAAATAGTCAGGACTCAGCTTGGGAAAAAAACTGAACCTCTTTGCCATTATGGCACTTTTTGTCCAAAGACTATTAACACAATATCAACACAACTTTTACATTAATGTAAAGTCGTGAGATTGTAAAAAGTGATTAATGGGGGTTAGACTGATTCCACTATAAAATTAGACTTGCATATTCATAAACATAATTAGGAGCATCGGTAATAGCAGAATACAGGGGTACCAAGCCAAGGACACAGTCTGGCTCCTTCTTGGTGTGATGACACTCACTCGTATGCAGCTGAAGCAGCAGAGTTTGGAGCAGTGTGGGCAGAGGCGAGCATCCCTCAGCTTCTCCATGCAAATGAAGCAGCGAAACACCTCAGCGATGCTCTGCAAAGAGACAGACGTTTTCCACTGACTAGGGCTGCAGAAATGAATAAGTACTACTCTGACACGCAACCAGCCGCTGATGTAGTGTCGTAGCTCATACACAGAGACTCCAATTAAAATCTGTTCAAGTTACTGCACATACCTCAACACTTTGTTCATCCATTTCATCCAGTTTGAAGGTTTTGACCTCTGCAACAAATCCAACAAGAAGTCTGGAGGAAAAGTCAAAGTAGAGAAAATGAGCTATGTTTTATAATAATCTTCTTTTTCTCTGGGCCTCATAGGTGTCACTGCACTACAACACACAAGCAACGTTAATTTCTTTTAGGTTCCCCTGAGTCTTTGGTATCCAGTCTAAGATTTACTCTTGTTGGTCTCCACCTCGTATTCTTGTCTCAGTACTTTCTCACGTTTCTTAGTTGCTCTGGGAGAGCTAGATGACGCATCCTGCAAATGAGCCTGAAAACCAGTCTACAACTAATTTATTCAGTTTACTATTATGAATCACACATTGACTAGCAAGAAATAAAAAATTAAAGCAATTCATCAATTATCATAATAGTTAAAAGTTATAGCCTTGAAATAAATGCATCTGTTCACTGTTTCAACTTACTTATACAAAGCAAACAGCCTGATAGATCAGATCCACACCTAGAAAGACGCAGCAGTTCGTCTAGATTTCTAGGCTTCAAAGCAAACGGTTCATAGAGCTTTAACATAATTAAGGAAAACCAACAGTTGCTTTGGAGACTAAATAAAGTATGTTTTACAATATGCATTCTAAATGGGTACATTTTAAGTGTTAAATATGTTTATGTATTGCAGTACAGTTTAATGATTTAAAAGTGTCTTTCCACGCAGAAATGCGTTATTTTCATTTCTCCTGGATGTTCAGCCATCACTGAAAACTGTAAAAATGTGTGTTTTTTCACCGTTTCTCTCTGAAAGGTGGTTCTCAGGTTCTTCAGCTGAGATTTCTGAATTTCAGACCAGCACATCACAACTAATTTATAACTCATGAATTATGTGTAGTCCAGCAGCCTACTCAAGTGTAAGAGGGTGTAGAAAGCCTTCATTAAAACGTACTGCATTAATGAGACGTTCAGTATCTCACATTCACTACTGAACCTTAAAACAATGAATTTCCCAAATAAAGAGCTCGAAGCTCAAGAGAAACCGGTTTTAACAAATAATTCAGGTACATTCGTTATCCTGGCTGCTGAGATCAAGGATAACGGCCTCTTGCGAGGGGACAGTAATGGAAACTAGTCTGGGCGGAGGAGGCAGGTGTTTGAGGGAGAAGTTCACTAATCACTGGCCCGTCGCTGCTCACAAACACCGCATGTCCGCCACATGACAGCAGAAATGCCCTCCTAACCTCCCTCCCGCGAAGTCCCGCAGCTCAACCACTTCCACACGGGCGAATCCCACCATTTCATACGACCATGACTCAGCAACCCACAAGTAAACTAAAAAGCTGGAATGGTTTGATGCAGTTTTCCAGGTTTCTCCTCACGACCGCTAGCCGGAGTTTAGTGCCAAACTAAGAGCGACACTTAAACCACTAGCGCGCTGGGAAACCCGATACGACAATCAGCTGGGTCTTTTACACGTGCAGCTGGTTTAAGCGGGGCCACCCATTGTTGAAACAGTTATTAATAATAATAATAATTTAAGTGATCCGCGTGCAGCTGCGAGGCCAGCTAGCTTTAGCTCTCTTACCTCTCCGGACTCGGTTTCGTCTGTCACACCTGATCAAAACCCGCCTGACAGGACCGCATCGTATGGAAGGGTCTCCACCAGTTCAGCTACCGATAGATATATATATAGTACGAACACGCTTCATGTGCGTTAAGGTGATGTTTACACTTGGAAAAGATGGGAAACGGCGTCTTTTTGCTCTAAACAGCAGCCGTGCATCCTAGCAATAACCAATCAAATGGCTCCATTTCTTCTTCTCTTGATTTTCTCTCTCCTCATCTTCCCCGAAAGATAAAAGGTTTTAAAGAGATTCAGTGCCATCTACTGCAAAAGTTGCAGAACTACAGAGGAAAACTGCTCAAAGACACTGTTACAAATATATTCAAATGAACAAAAGAAAACCGTTGTTGATAGATAAAATATGGTTTTAACAATACACTTTATACAAAAATAAGCATTAATTACAATAGTCAATTGTAGTACCTTAAATTGATTCATACATGTTTGGACAAACTGTAAGAAAGAAATTGTATACATAAGATTTTTCGACTTTTATCACCGTTTCTTTCTACCCGTTATTCTGCTGCATGTCTGTAAGTTTATAGTTACTTAAGAAGGTTTTCTTCTTTGTGAATGCCTGTGAAAAAAAATCATACCAATGTCTGAAACGCAAAACCTGCTATCTGAAAAATGCACTCTCCTGAGAGATCAAAAAAAAAAAAAAAAGACATTTTCAGAGAACACGAAAGCATAACAGAGAACGAGTCTCAAAACGTTTAACACAGACCAAAGTGAAGTTTATAAAAGTTCATTGTGGTCTGACTGATTCAAAAATGAGAAACTTCACACATTACAAACAATGCATTATCTGAGCAAGGGACAAGAAAACTGACAGAGCATCCAGCCCAACATTTAAATAAAAGGCAGCATTTGTGTTGGTGAAAGAGTGCATTGGTGGCATTGGTGAATTATACCGGATGCAATGCAGAAGTTTTGGAGCATTTTTAGAAAAGGCCCTGCTCATTTTCAGCTAAACTGCATTGAACATGTATCGCAGCAGTGTGTGCAAGAGTCAAGCCAGTAAACTGTCCTGCTCTAAAGTCCAGACTTGGCAATCACTGGAAACATTTGTTGCATAATGAAACAAAAATTATATATAAAAAAGAAAACTGTAAAATCTCAAACACGCTCTGTTCATGAAAAAAAAAGAATAGCAAAATGTTTCTGTTCAAACATAACTGTAGTGAGAGGTCTTTCTCAAATACCCTCTCCTTTCACATTGTAAACATTGTGTTTACCAGATTTTGATTAAACAGGACTCAAGTGACTGATAAATTATTTTGGATTGTTTTTTTATTATTATTATTGTTTTGGAACCAGGGTTTTTGTTAGAAGAGTATTTCATTACCATCTCCACCAGCAAGAATATTACAAACATCCTCTTGTTAGCCACAGCTCTCTGAGGATGACTCCACTCAACCTTTTTGTATGGGCACACATGCAGACACATACCCATGCACACACACAAGTGCTGTAAATTTGCAGTAAGCCCATTGCTGTTTTATGCAAAGAGTCTGCAGCTGGATAGGACACACAGAGACATATGCAAAGCAGCAGGGCAGGGTTTACTGCTGAGGTGAACGCTTCTCCACTTAGGAAAATGCTGATGGCAAGCTGTGGATTCCCAAAACTTTTAATCCCAAAACTTGCTTCCTCCGTGAAAACTCAGATACATAGAGAGAAGTTGGAGCAGCACTAACTGTTAACCTGAGGTGAGTCTCTCTTTTTTTCAGTGGTCATAAATGACTCTTTAAAATTGTAATTATTACAGTCTAAATGAGAGTTCCCATCCTGTGGATTTACTCCAGATGGGAACAGCTGTCTTGCCTATGAAAATTACAAGTAGGAATCACACAGGAGTCCAAAGTTAGTATGGTGGTGTGGAGGGGAGGGCGCATTAGAATACACTCAAGATCATTTTCCTGGGTAACCTGAGTGCTTCATTGTCCTGGAAAAGTCACAATCCTGTAGGAAAATCAGCTATATTTATCATTGCAGATATTAAGATGAGCGCAGACACGGTGGAGCAGTCGGAGGCTCCAGCTGAACAGGGAGGTAAGGATATTTCACCTTCATCACAGCTGAATCAGAACTACAACGCGCAAAAAGGTTCAACAGGTGTGACTCAGGGAAGATGCTCTGTTTATTCTAATATTGGTGGTATTTCTGCAGGAACAGTTTAATTATCATATACTTTAAAACTATGTATATTTAGTATTCTCCATTTCTCTGGGAACTTAAACGGGTACATTAAGATAGGCACGAGTCTCATCTGTAATGAGTGAAAAATCTTTGGGAAAACTTCAGAAATACACTTGAGTCTGGATTATCAGAGAGGATATGAACAGTTCAGGTTATAACAGAATGAGTATTTTTAAGATGAGCATTTGTGGTCTAAATTTTAATGGACCTCTGCAACTTTAAAATACACATTTCTGTCACAGATCAGTGAAATTTGAAGCAGTAAAATGTGCACATTTTCTGCTGTACTTACGATGTAAGTAACAAATGGCTCATCATTCCTAATATGATACAAATACAGAAAAAAAAGCAGATTTTTTTTTTTTTTTTTAACCATTCAAGTTTCATAAAAGAGCTATATGTGAGCGTGCAACGATACTGTGGCACAATGGTGTTTGTGGCAGTTGGTTTCTGCATGAGGATGCACCTAAGGCTGTTTTCAGAGAAATACACACGGGGTTGACATGACATTGGGCTACAAAAGTAAAATCAGGAAGCAGCAGCATAAAAATGTGGAACTAGACAATAGTTTAGTGAAGGAACTGAACACCACTACTTATTGGAAGTGCAAAATTTCTCTTTTTGTTTTTGTTAGAACTGTTGTCTCACAGCACAAGGTTACTGCTTCAAATGTAGCTTTTGTGTGGAGTTGTGTATTGTCCCTGTGCATGCACGGGTTTACGCTGAGCTTCCTCCCACAGTCCAAAAACACACCCCAGTCATCTTAGGCTGACTGGGGATTACACATGCCCTTAGGTGTTTGTAGGAAAGCTTGTGTGTCTCTGTGTTAGTCCTGTATGGACTGGTCACCAGGTTGCATCCTCCTCCTGGTAGATTGGAAAATAATTAATATATATATATATATATAAATGAATGATACAATTATGTAATAGTAAATGCTTTGATACCCTGCAATTAAAAGACAACCTGTCCAGGATTCTGCTGGGAAAGTAATAGGAAGAAGTGGGAATAGATAGTGGATAAATGGATGAAAGAATGCTTTAATATCAATTACAAATCCTAGAAATCCCACATTCAAAATAGTGCTCATCTTCACTTTTCTCATGTGCAACCAGAAACAACCTTATCCAAACAAAAGCAAATCGACATGGAGACATGTTATTTGGATGAGCAAACCTAACTAGAAAGCAGTGGTTGTGACATGTTTGTACTTATCTCAGTCAAATCTTCACCTGCACCTGCTCACTTTGTGAAAAACCGCCTCTTAAAAGTTATGTTTACATACATGTTGGAGGTAACCTAAATAGCCTGGATAAAGCCATCTCGTGGTATTGTGTATAAACAGCATGCGGCTTCAGGCCCATTTCTATGAGTATTATGTAATACTGTGCTGAATGTCTATGCAGGTGTGAAATGATGCGGTAAAGAAAAAATGCTTAAAATAACAATTTAATTGTTCATTTGATTGAGCAGAAACAAAATCTAAATCAAATCAATATTTGGTGTGACCGGCCTCCACCTTATAAAAGCATCAAGATGGACATTCACATCATCAAATGGTGTAGGATAAACCACTTATACCAAACAGGTGCCAACGACCATCAATTTCATGATTTAAATTGGAACAACATTCGTTACGGAAATAGACGTTGCTCAACCGTAGGCTTAAAACTGGATCAACCAAACTCTGCTTGCAAACAAGGTTGTACACAATAGTTTCATGCACGGCAGTAAGACACATGGCGGTTGTACTGTAAGATTTCAGCTCAGATGTGGGGAGTTGCACTGTGGAGCTGGATGTAGCTCTGGATGTAGCCCTGCCTCCAGCATGGAAGCAAGGCCAAGTAACCCAACTGTTCACTAAAACACAGGAAGTGTGGTAAATCAAAATAAGAGCAGGTGCTCCAGACAGATAAATCAAAATTTGGCTGTAGCGGAAGGCAGTTTGTTAACTGAACAGTTGGAGAGCAGTACAATATTGATAGTGGAGGCTTGCCGGTGCCTGTATCCAAACAGAGTTGTGCGCTGGGTCAGGATTAATGGCGTCCTTAATGCTGAGAAATACAAGCGGATCCTTACCCAGTACGCAATACCACCAGGGAGGGCTCTGGAAATGTATTCTGCAGGACAGTCACCAAAAGCGTACAGCCAACGTCATTAAGAGCTATCTTTAGAGTAAAAAATGAATAAATAAAAATAGAAAAAAGAACAAGGACTCCTTGAAGTGTATTGCCACTATAGAGCCCTGATCTCAATGTCATCAAGTCTGACTAAGGAGACAGGAGCATTTGAAGGAGCATTCATTAGCAGAGTGGTGCCACAGGCCAGGACTTGAAGCTGGGCTGGCTGTGCGAGGCTTACGGCCTCTGTGCACGAGGCACCTGCTCCAAGCACACCGCGTTTTAGATTTCTAAAAGCATTTTTAATTAAAAGCGTTTCTTCAACCTGCCTAGGACTTTTGCTTTACCTTTTGTGTGTGGTTCTGACGGCTTAAATATTCCAAAATATATAGGCAAAAATAATAATCGTTTGATAAAGCAGACAGGGCGCCATTCCTCAATAATGGTTTAAATCCATCTTTCCGTCCATGGGGTCCTGTTGTTCTGGGTCGCTGAGGCTTGATGGGAGTAATGTGACACTTAATGCTCAGGTTCACTGATCAGCTGCAAGTTAAGCTGCGTTTAAATATAGTTTCAAGTAAAAATGGTGCAACTTAAACACATGTTGCCATTCAACTTTGTTATCAGAGTACCGGCCTGGGCTCACATCAAAATATTTAATAAATATGTTGGTCGCCAGAAAAAAAATGTTTACTGATACTAAAAAAAAAAAAAAACGAAAGTGAAATAAATGCAGCCGAACTCCTCACTGTTGGAGAATTGAA